>VBSM01003143.1:50155474-50172037 GCA_008086735.1 Cheirogaleus medius
ATCCCCCAGATGGTGTGCACTGCACCCATTAGGTGTGAATATACCCATCCCTTCTTCCCCCCTTCCACCTGTCAGACTCCCAATGAATGCTGCTACTGTATGTGCACACAAGTGTTGATCAGTTAATACCAATTTGATGGTAAGTACATGTGGTGCTTGTTTTTCCATTCTTGTGATACTTCACTTAGTAGCATGTGCTCCAGCTCTATCCAGAATAATACAAGAGGGGCTAGATCACCATTGTTTTTTGTGGCTGAGTAGAACTCCATGGTATACATATACCACACTCGATTAATCCAGCCATGTATTGATGTGCACTTGGGTTGTTTCCACATCTTTGGAATAGGAATCCTAAACTATTAACGTTATTCATACTTTATTAATATAGTAATTACTAAAACATATCATAGTTTAGTATTATTTACTTGCTAACTATTGAACATGTGCCAAATGGGAAAGGGAAATCATCAACAGATATTGTTTAAATCTTAGCTGCCTGAATAAAATAAATGACTTCTTCTGAAAAGAATTAATCAGGTTGATGTCCTTGTTGTGTCAACAGAATTGAATGAATTAATTCTGGAAAGTCTTCCATTACCTTTGGAATTTATTTTCATTCATAGAAACTGTATTCATAGGGTTTGTGTGTGTGTGTGTGTGTGTGTGTGTGTGTGTTTTAAGAGACAGGATCTTGCTCTGTTGCCCACACTGGAGTGCAGTGGTACAATTATAGATCACTTGATCTATAATTGGTTACTATAAAGTAACCTTGAACTTCTGGGCTCAAATGATCCTCCCACCTCAGCCTCCCAAGTAGCTAGGACTGCCAACATATGCCACCATGCCTGGCTAATTTTTTTAGTTTTTTCATAGAGACAGGGTCTTGCTCTGTGATCCAGGTTGGTCTTGAACTCTGAGCCACAGACCATCCGCCTGAGCCTCCCACAGTACTTAGATTACAGGTGTGAGCCACTGTGCTGAGCCTATCAGTTTTAAATTCTTTCTCCTAAGGCTGCATTTATCATACAATACTATACTTACAATACTATACTTACAATACAATACTATTGTAAGTATAGTATACAATACTATACTATGCAATACTTCATATAATTGGACCACTAGACTAAATATGTAATACTGGTACTTATCCATATAAAAGATAGGAACAAGTTAAGGTAATTAGACATTTTTCCACTGTCCTCAATTTTGATGGAACAATAAACTTCTTATTTGAAGCATAACTAACACTTGGAAAAGCATACAAATCATAACCATAGCCCAGTGAATTACCACAAAATGAACATACCTTGTAAATATCATCAGATCAAGATATAAAACATTATCAGCACCTTGGAAGACCAGCCTCTTGTCCCTCTCAGTCATTACCCTCACTCTCCTTCATAAAGGAAACCATTTGATTTCTTAAATGATAGATTAGTTTTACCTGTTCCAGAACTTCATACAAATGGAATCATACTGTATATATTCCTTTGCATCTGACTTTGCATGTTTCAGTTTCTTCCCATCTTGCCAAGACTTGTTATTGTTTACCTTTTTGATTATAGTTAGCCTCTTGGGTATAAAATGTTATCTCGTGATTTTGATTTGCATCTCCCTAATTACTTATGATATTGAACATCTTTTCATGTGGCCAGCTATATCTTTGGAAAAAATGTCTTTTCACATCTTTTGCCCATTTTTTAATTGAGTTATCTTTTTATTGAGTAAGAATTCTTTATATACTCTCTCATTTTGTGGGTTTTTACTTTGTTTATAATGTCATTTGAAATACAACAGTTTTAATTTTAATGAAGTCCAGGTTATCAATTTTTTATTTTTCTTGTGCTTTTGTTGTCATATCTAAAAACTTGTCAAAAAGATTTATGCATAACCTTTTCCTAATAGGTTTTATAATTTTAGCTCTTCCATTTAGGTCTTTAATACATTTTGTGCTACTTTTTGTATAGGATGTGAGGTAGAGATCCAGTTTTATTCTTTTGCACATGGAAATCAGTTGCCCCAGCACCACTTGTTGAAAGGCTGTTCTCTTTCCAAATGAATGGTCTTGGCATTTTTGTTAAAAATCAATTGACCATGAATATAAAGGTTAATTTTGGAACTCTCAATTCTGTTCCTTTGATCTATATGTCTATCCTTGTTCTAGTACCACTGAGTAGCTTTGTAGTAAGTTTTGAAATCAGGCAGTATGAGTCCTCCCCCTTTATTCTTCTTTTTCAAGATTATTTTGGCTGTTCTTGGTCTTTTTCATTTCCATGTGGATTTTAGGATTAGCCTGTCAATTGCCACAAAAAAAGGCAGCTGGGGTTTTTATAGGGATTGCATTGAATCTGTAGATCAATTTGGGGAATATTGCCATCTTAACAATATTAAATCTTCTAATCCATGAACATGGAATGTCTTTCCATTTTTTAGATCTTTTCAATTTATTTCAACAATGTTTTGTAACATAGTGTATAAGTCTTACAATTCTTTTGTTAAATTTCCTAAGTATTTAAATTTTTTGATGCTATTATAAATGAAATTGTTTTTGGTTTCATTTTGAAATTATTTATTGCTGTAATATACAGAAATACAATTTATATTGACTTATATACTGCAACCTTGATGAACTCATTTATTAGCTGTAATTGTTGTGTGTGTGTGTGTGTGTGTGTGTGTGTGTATTCCTTAGGATTTTCTTTATACAAGATTGTGTCTTCTACAATAGAGACAGTTTTACTTCTTTCTTTCCAATTGGAAGCTTTTTGTTTTATTTTCTTACTTAATTGCCCTAGCTAGAACCTCCACGTTGAATAGAAATGGCGAGAGTGGACATCCTTGTTATTAAATGTGATATTACCTGTGGGGTTTTCATAGATGCTTTTTATCACGTTAAGGAAGTTTCTCTGGAATAAATCTTACTTGGTCAGGGTATATAATCTTTTTTTATATGTGACTGGATTTGGTTTGCTAGTGTTTTGTTGAGATTTTTTACATCTTTATTCATAAGTGATATTGGTCTGTAGTTTCTTTTATTTCTTTTGGTTTTGTGTCACTGTAATACAAGTATATGTTTTAATGTATAATAAATTTAAACCTTTTTTGTTTCCAACAGAAAATGATCCACAGTCTATTTCTCATAAACTGTTCTGGTGACATATTTCTAGAGAAGCACTGGAAGAGTGTTGTGAGCCAGTCTGTCTGTGATTATTTCTTTGAAGCTCAGGAAAAAGCTGCTGATGTTGAGAATGTACCACCTGTCATTTCAACACCTCACCACTACCTCATCAGTATCTACCGTGATAAGCTCTTCTTTGTGTCTGTCATACAGACTGAAGTACCACCTCTCTTTGTAATTGAGTTCCTACATCGAGTTGCTGACACTTTTCAGGTTGGTTATCCATCAAACCTTTCTAACTTAAATTACCCAAGTTAGTTGGAGGTGAGACATGATTACATTCTTTAATTACTCAGCTTTTGATGTGTACTCTCTGTCTCTCATTTTAACTAAGAAAAAGTTCATAAACCCTTTTCTGTACAGTGTATAGTGGCTCACATGGTTGCTCTTTTCACTATTTTTTATGTGTATTACAAATTACAGTTGGCCCTTGTATCTGTGGGTTCCGCTTCCATGAATTCAACCAGCATCAAGAAAAAAATTGCATCTGTACTGGACATGGACAGAATTTTTTTCTTGTTTATTTCCTAAACAATGGAGTATAACAATTATTTATATAGCTTCTGTATTATATGAGGTATAATAAGTAATCTAGAGGTAATTTAAAGTATACAGGAAGATGTGCGTAAGTTCTGTGCAAATAATATGCCATTTTATGTGAGGGACTTAAGTATCTGTGGATTTTGGTATCCATGGGGGTTCCTGGAACCAGTCCCCACAAATACCCAGGGCTGACTGTATATCATCAGGAAACAATAGTGGCCTCCACATATAGTTTTCTGGATGGTCCCAAGATTTTTTATTGGTTATGGAAACCCTTCTGTATTTACATTTTATTACTCCCTCTTGTCTTGTTGAATATACCAAATGATTTAAACTTATCCATTTGTGTTTCACAGTAGTTAATCAGGGCAAATGAAGTTTGTAGTTCACTTTCCAGTTTAATGTTTCAGTAGTTTCTGGTATGATACGTGATGTGAATGCAATTCAATCTACAAATTTTAAGAAAATATTAAAGAATAGTGTTAGAACTATAGAGGGCTTTATTTCCCCCTCTGCTTTATATTTATATATTTATATTCAGCATCTTAAATAATGAATTATGCTACTGTGAGTTTATTCTGTATATTTTGTTAGGACTACTTTGGTGAGTGTTCAGAGGCTGCAATTAAGGATAATGTGGTCATAGTATATGAACTCTTAGAAGAAATGTTAGACAATGGATTTCCACTGGCTACTGAATCTAACATTTTGAAAGAATTGATTAAACCACCAACAATTCTACGTTCTGTTGTCAACTCTATTACAGGTAAGATAAAAACATTCCTCTACTAGGAACTGAGCAATTAAAACTTTCTGAACAACTCCTTGTTGCTTATGATCTGACAGATGATTAGAGTAGTCCAGTTTGGCCAGAATTAAAATTACTAGTAATGTGAAAAATGGATGTACTATGTATTTCTTTTCATGGAAAGAGGCTGGGTCTTAAATGATAAAGAACTTTTGGTGATTATTCTCTTGTCAGAGGTTTTTTTTTCCTACAAGACCACAATAGTATTATTACTATTATTTAACACTAAATAATAAGACTGAATAAATTTATCCTGGTTAATTCTAAAGAAGCCAGTATATGAGCCCACTTACAAGAGCATTTAGTCTATTTATAGCCTGGCATATTAATATTTAAAATAGCATTATATAACTGGCATGCTGCTACCCCACAATTATTAGAATATAGAAAATTTAAGACTCTTTGCTACACAGTATGTACTGTCTCCAGTTTTTTGTTTTCATACATGCAAAAGATGTATTAAAACAAGAGGAAATAGGGAATTAGTTTACTTGTGAGAGCTCATGCATTGTGGGCCTGTACTTCTGTGATAAGCTTCTAATTGGGCTTCATTCTTGAGTATAGCTAGAAATTAAGTACATCCAGATGGCAATATTCTTTTGAAAGTATTAAAGTCTTTTAGAGAAAGATTCCTATGAAATGTTATATGCCACTGTCAAATGTTATACTGTCCACTATTGTAAACCCCTCTCGTGCATTGATCTAAAAATGGGATGAGAACGGCCTAAAAGAAAATGATCATTCAGCACCTCTTTATTCATCCTCTGTGCAAGAGTGAGTGTTAAGAGAAATTCAGAGAAAGATAAGGTGGAGTGTCTGTGCTCCTAAAACTTAACACTCTGAGCAAGAGACTGGAAAAAAATTAAAATACATAAACAACAGTATAAGACTTTAAAAAGCAATTCCATACTTTATAGATAATGTGATGACATTGGAAAGTACACATGATATAATATTAAATGGAAAACCCAGCACAAAACCATAAAAAGTTATTCTTAGTTATATGTAAATATTCACACAGACAAAAAAGTGCTAAAATATTTACAATGATTATCTTCAGCTAAGGAAATACAGATTATCTGGGTTTTTTGTTTTTTTTTTTGCTTTATACTTTCTAATTTTCCAAAATAAACATATTTATAGTCAGAAAAAATTACTAAAATATAGAATATAAAAATATAGATTCATGAGGCAGTATGTTACAAAGTTCAAGAGAATGGTTCAATGGATGAAGTAATCCCTCCTGAACTGTACTGGGTGACCCTCAGCCACCCTAGAGAATCAGAATTTAGGAGGAGAGGGAGGAAAAAGAGCATTCTTCAGAGCTGAAACTATATGAGAAAAAAACACACATGAAGTGAAAAACCTTGAGTTATATTAACCTCTTTAGCAGAAATAGAGCTGTTTTTCGGTTGAGAAGTTTGAGATAAAATTGAAAAGTTAAGTTGTGAAAGTCCTTGAATACTATGCTAAATATTTAGCTTTTATCATAAAGCCAGTGGGGAAACATTGAAGGTTTTTGAATAGGAAGACAATATGATTAAAGTAGTGCTTTTTGAAAATTCTTCTGGAAGGCAACAGGTTGGGAATAGGAACACCAACCATAAGTAAACCACAAAATTGTATTAATATATACAGTATTATTGCTACTATATTTTAAGGTGCAATTAAAACCAAAATTATAAAATAGAAAAAATAATAAATGCCACCTATTCATGGGGGATATGTTTAAAGAAATTTGCCAAAATACTAATGTTATATTAAAATGTTAATACCATCATGTTAACAGAAATGTTAATGAGAGTTACATTTTGGTAGTAAGAAGATAGTTTATTTTTAAAACCACCTTTCTGGACTTTCTACATTTTTTTTTTTTAATTTTGGTTAAGCATATACTACTTTTGAATTGGAAATGTAAATTAACCAAAACAATGATAAGTCAGTCACAGCTCAAGGATATATTTTTTGGATAACCAGATTTATTTTTAGTTGTATGTCAGTTTACCAAGAAATTAGCCAGATATTGAAAATTAGCAGCCATATGGATGTGCTGACCTGAAAATGGGAAAAGGCCAGAATACATTCTTCATCTAGTTCCTCCACTGAGGCCTGCTTGGCAGCATCTCATGTAGAATTAAGCTGAATAGGGAATGGCCTAGTTATAACTCTCTATTCTCAGTGGAGACATTTTATTGGCAGAAGAAACAACCAGCCTCTTTTTTTCAGCAGTGGCATCAGGATGAGATTCTGTTCTTGAGACACTGGAATTAGGTTAGGTTACCATTAACACACAGGAAGCAAAAGATAAGTAAATGAATTTAACCTGGTTTGGCAGGTAGACAGAGAAACACATGGCCTATTTCTGTCTTCTGGAAATTTGATCATGTTAGCATGGATATGCCTCTGACAATTCTGGAGACCATCCACAACTTCAACGAAGAAAAACCCAAACATTGAAGAAGCAGCTAAAGCATTCTTTGGTTCTTTTTTCTGGCAATAGCTTTTCTGATGACCATTTTATATATCAGTTTTGCTTTCTCCTTTTCCGATTTCTAGGCAGTAGTAATGTTGGGGATACACTCCCCACTGGGCAGCTGTCCAACATCCCATGGCGTCGGGCAGGGGTAAAATACACAAACAATGAAGCCTATTTTGATGTCGTTGAAGAAATAGATGCAATTATAGATAAATCAGGTAATTATGTGCATGTGGTCATATTTGGGGGAAAACAATTCAGCTGATACAAGCTGAATAGAAAATTGAAATCCCTTAGCAATATGATTTCAGTGGAAAGGCATTCATCTTCTAATGATTTAAAAATCTATTTTGACCAGAGGCTAATATAATTTTCATAACCACTAGTTGAAATCTGCCAAACATTTGTAAATCAGAACTTACGATGCCTTACTTTAAGTCAATTATTACCTTGGATATCTCTCCCGCTTGTTTATTCATTGTAACATTTATTGCATATCTACCATATACCATACTTTTGCTACTACTTTATGTACAGTACTTCTAGGAAGGGCCCCTTTCTGATTATTTTTGAACCAGACAAAACAACAATACTCTATTAGGATCATGATATTTTATTATTAAAAACATCTAATCCTATCCTTACATTTTATACACAAGGAAACTGAGGCACAGAACAGTTAAGTGAACTGCTCATGGTCACGTAACTAGTTGTTATATGATGATGACTTTTTGTGAATTATAAGCCAATGTCTTTTTTCAGTGAGTGCCCTTTCCATTATAATATTCCATGTTATAGAATAATAGATTTTCTATTATGGCTCCTATTTCCTAAAAGTTAACAAGTAGTTTAGTCCATTTCTTATGAAACTTGCCTCATTTTAAAATTGTATTAAAAACGTTTTAAACTCATATCCAGTACTCTTACAGGGTTGACTCTATAAAGGAGACAGTTTGATTTTCCTTAGAATCATCATATTCAAACCCGAGTTAGGTACGGACCATGGCACTTCAGTGAAGAAGCTGTCTGAACTCATGTCACGGATCCTCTGTCCGCTGATTTGTTAATATAGGTACAAAGCTTCAATAAGTCTGACACCCAGGGGGTATCTCCATTACTCCAGATATAGCAATAGCTCTAGTAAAGGCCCAGATTCCATTGTTTTAATTTCCCTTTTTATTTCTTTCTTCAGGATCTACAGTCTTTGCTGAAATTCAGGGAGTCATTGACGCTTGCATTAAGCTGTCTGGAATGCCTGATCTCTCCCTTTCCTTCATGGTAAATTTTATTCTCGTGTCCTGTAGCCCCTTGTATGCCTAATACATGTGAAGAACAGAATGCAATGATAAATACTGGGTTAAGTTTGTATCTTAGATTGGAAAGAATGATCTCAAAAATATTCCTAGTACAGCTTCCCATTCAATTACTTAGAAGATGAGCATGGCCTTTATGGAAATGCTGAGGAGAGGGCTTTGCCTAAGTGTGCTAGAAGTAGCTTAAAAATGGCAGGCTTACTTCTGCAGATCTCCAATATCATTTTTACTGAATAATTATTTGCTTTGCTGATATGAAAGGGCATTGGTCTTTTGTATCATTTTAGACTCAGCATGAAATACTGCTAAGAACAATTAAGAGAACTGATTCCTGGTGCTGTCTCTGTCACCAATTTGTCCTGACGTTAAGTTCTTTGAACCTCAGTTTTTTCATCTATGAAATGGAAATAATACTACTGGCCTTTTCTCCCTGATAGTTATTGAAATTCAAATAAAATAATGTATATAAAATATTGCAAACTTTAAAGCATTATGAAACAATAAGGTTGTGTCATAGTAAACTCTTAGATGACTGCTTTATCTTTAGGGAGCATATCGATCTTTCATAGTACCAGAGTAGAATTTCCATATTCATCATATTATATGAATATGGCTGTCTTCTGTTTTCCTGGCAGAACCCCAGGCTTCTGGATGATGTCAGCTTCCACCCCTGCATCCGGTTCAAGCGCTGGGAATCTGAAAGAGTTTTGTCATTTATTCCTCCAGATGGAAATTTCCGACTCATATCATACCGTGTCAGCTCACAAAAGTATGTTAATGCGTCAACCATAGCCTGCCATCAAATATATCAATGTATTGAGTAGAACTCACCTTTCCCTGTTTCATTCTGACAGTTGGGTACTTGAGTTCATCAATGCTTACTTTAACCGTGGCTCACCAGGAGACCCAGTGAGAACTGCTGAATGTATGTGCCTAGAATAACCAATACACCTTGAATCTAAGAGTATAGAGTTGTAGTAAATGAGACTATAGTATAATCTGTAGCTGAGAGCAAGCATTTTTGGACCACACATAACCTGAGCAAAACTATGAACTGGTGCCATAATTTTACTATGGTATGTAGACTTTGTGGCAAACAGGAGACACATCTACCTGTAGCTCCCTCCCCAGGACATTCCCCAAATTACCTGCTTCAAGTCACTGCTTGAGTTTTAAAGGAACAATTTAGCATTGTGGGTTGTAGCTAGCTTGTCCCCTGAAAATATCAGAAGTTATTTGAGTAACATCAGGATAGGTCTCAAAAGTTAAGGAATTATTTCTTGGCTCTTATCACATAGGAACTGTTTTAGTTTGTATTTAAAACAGATATTTTAAATTATCTTTCAATGGGGTTTTAACTCATTTTTTTAAAACTAGAACTATTGGCCCCAAATGTTTATACTATAATTAAACTTCAGATTTCTGTCTTGATTTTATATACTTGTTGCTGAAAAATCATACAGTTCCTAGCACAGTGGTACCATTGTGCTACACTCAGCACCCCCTTACCCAGATGCTGAATCTGCAGTTCTAGAGGTACAGTTGTCCCTTGGTATCCTTGGGGGATTCATTCCAGGTCCACCACCCACCCCATGGATACCAAAATCAGCAGGTGCTCAAGTCCCTTATATAAAATGTAGTATTTGCATATAACGTATGCACAGCCTCCTATATACTCTAAATGATCTCCAAATTACTTGTAATACTTAATACAATGTAAATGCCATGTAAATAATTGTTAGTTTTGTTTTTTGGGTTTTTTTTGAGACAGAGTCTTACTCTGTTGTCCAGCCTAGAGTGCCGTGGCATCAGCCTAGCTCACAGCAACCTCAAACTCCTGGGCTCAAGCAATCCTTCTGCCTCAACCTCCCGAGTAGCTGGGACTACAGGCATGCGCTACCATGCCCGGCTAATTTTTCATATATATACTTAGTTGTCCAGCTAATTTCTTTCTATTTTTTTAGTAGAGACGGGGTCTCACTCTTGCTCAGGCTGCTCTTGAACTCCTGACCTCAAGCGATCTTCCCACCTCAGCCTCCCAGAGTGTTATTGTTACTGGCTTATTTTTTCTTAAATATTTTGGGTTTTTTTTTTTTTTGAGACAGGTTCTCGCTCTGTTGCCCAAGTCAGGATGTAGTGGCATCAGCATAGCTCACTGCAACCTCAAACTTCTAGGCTCAAGCCATGCTCCTGCCTTAGCCTCCCAAGTAGCTAGGACTACAGCACACACCACCATGCCTGGCTAATTTTCTTTTTATGTTTTGTAGAGACGGGGTCTCACTATTGTCCAGGCTGGTCTTGAACTCCTGGTCTCAAGTGATCCTCTTACCTCAGCCTCCTGATGTGCTAGGATTATAGGCCTGAGGCACCGCACCCAGTCCCAAATATTCTCAGTCCACAGTTGGTTGACTTCGAAGATGCAGAACCACAGATGAGGAAGGCCAACTGTATAGAGCCCTATTGTGCAGTTAGAGGCAGGGTAGAATACTCTGGACTGAGGTTTTCAGGCCATCTCTGAAGCTGTCCCACACCATTAATTGTGTATATGTGTTCTTTTGTGTCTTTCTTTGTTTCTCTATTTAGTCTAGTGGCAATACCAGTATATGTAAAACATAATATCAGCTTTAAGGAGAACAGTTCTTGTGGCAGATTTGATATAACAATTGGACCAAAACAGAACATGGGAAAAACTATTGAAGGAATTACAGTGACAGTTCACATGCCAAAAGTTGTGCTGAATATGAACCTGACACCAACACAAGGCAGCTATACATTTGATCCAGTCACCAAGGTACAGCCACTTCAGATCAAGAGTGAGCAAGTGTTTCTGCAATATATTTTGTCATTTGCGGGGAGGGACAGAGGGAAGGGTTTAGCATCTTATTTAAAAGTAAAGCTCCTATCAAAACCTAGAGAGTGTACTGTGCTGTGCTTCTGCCACTGGCTGTGGAGGGAATCCTGCATCTGCTACTGAGTAGGTAAATAGAAAAGTGAGACTCATTCTGTCCTTTTTCAGAGTGTGCTTTACTCATCCATTGATAACCCAGAGACTCCACTATCTAATGAGAAAGAATAAAAGATTTTTTAAAAGAGATTTATATTATGTGGAGACAAGAAGCTAATATGCTAGTCCCTTATTAAAATTTTCTTAGACATTGATCATTAAGGCTTTTTTCTTCCCTTTTAATTTAAAAGCATCATTTCATACTCTTTCGCAGGGGATGTTGACTAGGAAAGTTGCTTCCTCACCCTACTTAAACATGCCTCTAGCAGAGGGTTTGCAGAGAAACCGTAAAAGATTATTTTCTCTCAGCTTCCTGTTGGGTAGAAAATATGATTGTTCTCAACAGCAGGGTCACTGAGCTGCCAGATAAATGAAAAGGCATATTTTTTAATAAAGTCATGGAATTTTAAAAATCATTTAACCCAGTCATAAGGATTCAAAGAACCTCCCCAGAGACCACATAGGGGTGAGAAGGGGAGCTTCACATCCCTGGCCCTTTACTCAGGTTTCAACTGTAACAGCTTTGCTTCCTCATCTACTGTTGAGCTTACACACTAAAGATTTCATTTGAACAGAGGGTTCCATAGCTAAGTTTAAAAACACCAACCTTAGTCAAGTCTTAATTTACAGAAAAATAAAAAGGTCCAGAGAAAAGTAGTGAAGATGGTATAATGGAAGGAACATTTGAAATCAGATGGCCTTAGGTTCATGTCCCAACCTTGCCTCTACCTAGCTGTGTGACCCTGTCATTTGATCTCTCTGACCTCTTCATTGGTAAATAGAAGACAAAATCTACTTCCCTGCCTTCTATGAGATAACGTGGAAACAGTGCTGAGCACAGTGCTAATCCAAAAGTAAATGCTCAACAAATGTGGAGTCTCCACCCTCCCTCTCCATTCAAAGTCACAGAGCTAATTAGTGGTAAACACAGTATAGCTCTCAGGTCTCTTGTTTTCAAGACTCTGCTTCATTTTGTATAGAAGTTTATGGTGTCTTTGAACCTTGTCTTTGAGCATTTGTCTTTAACAAATGGTTTTGATTGTATGTCCTTTTAAGGTACTAACATGGGATGTAGGAAAAATTACTCCTCAGAAGCTCCCAAGTCTTAAAGGACTGGTAAATTTACAGTCTGGAGCACCCAAGCCAGAAGAGAATCCAAGCCTCAACATACAGTTCAAGATCCAGCAGCTTGCTATTTCAGGTAAGGATAAGTCTGACTTGTGTTTAAGGGTAATTGAGTTTGCTGAGCTCAATTATTACAAGCCTAGAAGAGTAACATTCCCTCTCTAGAAAGTACAAGAGCTCCAGTTTGCCTTTTACACTGCTTGGGGGCCAGCCCCCAAGACATTAATGATTTTGGAAAGAACTTTTATTTCAGAGCTTCCCTTCACCCCCACCCTCATTTGAGCACCAAAGAGGAAGTCATTCATTTTTACAAAAAGTAGAATTATCCTTCACAGATATTCCCTGCCTATGTGGGAATCTTAACTAAAACCATACCCTCACAGTGCATTAATTCACAAATCATAGAAGAGCCATTGCTTCCAAATGGTGGAAGGGACACTGGTTAATGTCACATTTACCACGTGGTGTTCATTGCTAACAATTTATTGAGTTAGCAGCACTGTATTGGTGTGACTGTAATAATTTATTCCTTTTCATTCTTTTTGACACAGGCTTAAAAGTAAACCGCTTGGACATGTATGGGGAGAAATATAAGCCATTTAAAGGAGTCAAATATGTCACGAAAGCTGGAAAGTTCCAAGTGAGGACATGAGAAGAGGCCAAAACTTCTCAAGATCAGTTTGTTTTCTAAGTGTCATTACAATTTATTACTATTAGGTACCAAGTGGGTGGGAATACGTATTCTAGTTAAAGCATTTGTGTCGAGCTACATACCGCTAACAAAGTAGCTTAGTAATTAATGTAGGTTCTTAAGGAGCTTTAAGCTAAGAAAACTTTTTTAATGACTTAGCTTATTTTGTATCTTTTCACTTAGGAAGATTTTGGAGTGATTTCTTCCACAGGGGGGTACCACCTGGACGCTGTACATTGTAACAGTAAAGGCAGAAACTACAGTGATAACCTCTCCTAAAATGAGTTAACTGGTCTCATCCAGCAGGAGCGATCTTAATCTGTGACATGATGTGTCAGGTGCAGCCAAATGTCATGCCTTCTGATCTTAGCCATCCCAAATCAGTGTCTCTCCCAAGAGAGGGAATCTTTCCCCACCACCCAAGAAGTTTACAAAAAACTGCCTCTTCAAGTGTTTGCCTTATTCAGCTTTTCACTTGTGCCATTAAGCAAGCACTGTAGCAAAAGCCACATCCACATGGCCCTGGCAGGGAGTACTGCTGCTCCATGCTCCATTCTCACTGTACTTGGTATTGTATTTTTTATAAATAAGATTTTTATGTAAAGCTCAGATTTTGATTTACAGGGACCTTGCTACAGTAAATAACATCTCAATTTTGTGCCACTGGTTCAGCTGTTAGCATAATAAATATCATTTGTATCAAAGGGGCAAATGCTTTAAGGTAGTAAAAGGGAACACTACTTCTGCTTTTAGGAAGTTTTTGCAAGCACAAGCATTTGCACTTTTAAGCAAATTAAAGTAGTAAAAGAGAAACTTAAGTGAAACCTTTGCCATCTTCATGTAAAGTTTATCTAATACCACTTAAACCATAGTCAGCCTAAATGCTTCATGCCCCAGTTCAGCAAAAGGAGGAAAATGTGCCTGCCTCACTATCCTCAGTCTTTATTAATCTTTTATCTTTTTGTTGTTGCTGTTCTGAGGAGGTTGAATTTGCCTGCATCCCTCTTCATATTGTGTGCTTCCCAAGGGTGGAGTCATAGATTCCTTCCTAAACTACTGTCATAATTATCACTTGAGTACTTAAATGTTTCTACTGTACTGACAAAATACATGGAAGTGCATTATAATGAGGCAGAAACAAAACCCTCAGTAACACTGATGATACCACACTGATCATCATGGTTAGAAAGTCATTCAGTCAAAAGTTGTATCATTTCGCTCAACTTCATTGTGTCATTTCATTCAACTTCACAGGCTTGGGAGTCCTGGCCTGGTTATTTTGCCTCATTAGACACAAAGAAATGGAGAAAGGCTGAAAGTTAAGATATAAGTGCTTGTTCTTCACATTTCCTTCTTGTTCTTATTTATACTATTAGTTTTCTTCTCCTTGTGGCTCCGTTATTTTCTTTCAATCTTCTCAGCTTGTAGCTGACTTGCCCTATTACACTAAGGACAGCCCTTACACTCGATCCGTGTGTGCTGTCAAGGGCTAGTGGTTGGTGCTGGTAGAGGGAGCCCACTGCACAGCAGCCTTCTTACCTTTGCCTGCCCAGGGTGCAGCCTGCTTCTCATCTCCTAAGAAAGGCCACTTTTGCAACTTCTAAATTTCTAGAGTAACCAATCTCATATTGGCAACTAAAGTCAAAATGTTGCCAAATATTTATTCCTTTTGCCTAAGGTTGGTTACCCAGTACAATTGCTTTTCATTGTTAATGTCTTACTCTTCAGAGTTCTTACCTCAAAAGAACAGCAAGAACATTTGCTTTTCTTTCTGTATAATCCCTAATCGCAACAATCCATCCCTGGACTGTCTCTCGTTTCCTCCTATGCTGTCTTCTCTTCTATCCAAGCAGAATATATGCCAAGAGACCCTTGCCTCTAGCAGTTTCTGCTATATCCAAGTAGACTGTTTCCTTTCACAATTAAATTATCGTATTTATTAATTTGATAGAATTCAGTAAACCATTTCTCTAGCTCTGGCTATACTATCAATAAAAAGATGAAAGCAACAAGTTGTTTTTGTTTTTGTTTTTTAAGCCTCACTGTTGATCATTCTGAGATGTGTGAGGCTCAGTGTCAGAACAGGCTGAACATAACCGGATTTTTTTCTGTGTCATCACACAAGCTTTGACAGTTGCTCTCCTAACCTCAGTATGTTAACAGCCATTCACTTTCTTTAACCACTTTGGTACAGCGCTCACCGGCAGCGAAGCCTTGCCCACCGCCGGCACTCATAGTCCACACGATAGTTTGTGCTGTGCATTGACGACGAATCCGTTTTTAAAGCTCTTGTGTGATGAGGAAAGCTTAAAGCACTGAAAACTTGTTTTACTTTACAGGCAGCTTTAGGAAAATAACTATAATAACTCCTACTAAGGACTTGTTAAAAGGTCACAGATTCATAGTAACTTATTAGCTGAACGTACACACTGCAACTGCAGAGATAAAAGCTGGCTGTAAAAGTAAAAGCTTTTGGCTATTGGCTAAAGTCGACGCTCGGCTGAGCGCCTTCATATCACGGCTGTAGGCTAAAGTCGACGCTCGCGTTCATCTGTGGCTGTCGACTGTAGTCAACACTGGGCTGTGCGTGTTCATCTGTGGCTGTTGACTATAGTCGACGCTGGGCTGTGCGCGTTCATCTGTGGCCGACGACCGACGCTGGTACCGAAGTGGTTAATTCAAACAGCCTGGGAGCTGCCTCTATAGTCGGCATCTTTTCTGAGTTAAAGCAGTGGTAAAAGCATTTGGCAACACTAAATATGAATATCACCCTTTAATGATATTCACTCCTTTCAGATCTAGAAAATCAGGCAAAAACAATGATGTCCCAACTCTACTCCAAGAACCTGCTCCTACCTTTATAGTCAAGTGCTCCTCAAGCAAAAAGAGGAATATGTCCCCCCAACTAACTCTGCCTCATAGCCCTGTTGGATCCCTGACAACTCTACTATTCTATACTGGGCTTTGGAATATGAAAAAATGGACCTGTGGTGCTCCTGCATATTTAACAACTTCAGCTTTTTAAGGGATAGTGATGGTCTCCATGAATAGCTAGAATCTTCTGAGGTGAAGACAAACTACTTCCCCTGGGGGTTAATTCACATCATCTGGCTGCCTTCTGCCTACTGTTAATCTTTGTCACTTCGTTCCTTCTATGGTATGATCCCCAAAGTTGTCCATTATCACACAGATCCTCATTAAGTAAATATACTACTGTTGATTTCTTCTTCTAAAACATTTGGATTAAATAAAAATCTTTAGTTTTCAGATCTTGAAGATTAGTTTCATTGGCTGTTCTTCAAAATGAAGGAGAAACCTGACCTAAAAGTTCTTGCTAAAATAACATACCCATCGTTTAAAGCATTATTTATACAAATGCATTTTATTGTTTTAAACAGAACAAAAGAGGCAGAAAATATTTG
>VBSM01003143.1:50183628-50216168 GCA_008086735.1 Cheirogaleus medius
AAAAAAAAAAAAAAGAAAAGCACAAGAGAAGTTAACACAAGCTACATAAATTAAATGGATGGCAAATTAGTTATCATGCATCTTTTGAGAAATTCCCAAAATAAGGACTGACCAGAGCAAGGAGCTCTTTAGCCAGACAACATTAAGAAAGCACAGGGAAGTTGGTCCAGAGAAACTAACTTACGACAAGCCTGCCAATACTGCAGAGATTTGGATAGAAAAAGATTAATCTAGCATTCTTGAACTAAGTGTGGTTTTTGCTCTCAGACTTTGTGCGTGGTGGCTGTGGGGTACACATTTTCCCACTACCTTTCCTGAGTCGCTCTCAGCTGAGGGGAGCCCCAGTGCCAGCACTGCTTACCAGGGTCAGAAATGTTTCCAGCCACGGCCTTTGCATCCATGACCATCGGGGAGATGGTTTTGCTCAATTCATCAGAGGCAGCTTTCACGGCCTCACGGAACTTGGGATCCTCAGAGTTCTCCACCTCCCTCTTAGCCACCAGCAAGATCCGGTTGGCCCGACGAGCAATGCTGGTTGCCCCAGCAACCAGCATCTGAGGCTGAATGTTGGCCATGGCTACCTTACACTTGTCCAGGTCTTTTTTAATTGCTTCTTCAGAAGCATCCAACAGAGATTTGGTATCAATGGCTTCGTCCACCAGCCCTGTTAGAACAAAAATAGAATTTAGTTTCAATTTTACAATAACAGAGACTCCAAAACACTGTTGTCCGCTCAAGTGTTTCACAAGAAAGTATAACGCCCAGAATTCTCTCCTTCAGTTCAGAGCTCTTCCTAACACAATCAAACACTTCCAGGTGAACACGATAGTAAAAAAATTTTTAGAAAGTGAGGATGCAGCCCAGAAGGCCATATGGATTTGCAGCATTGACACCAACCGTGGTCACTGGCCTTCCTGTATCCACCACAAACAACCAGAAACGCAACATCAGGAGGAAACAGGGAAAGCGTCTGAACCCATCACCGCATCACCACATTATCTGCTGTAACACTTTCTCCCTCCCGTCTCGCTCCCCAGCCATCTGTTGCTTGTTGGCAGCATGTAGTGCCCAGGATGTGCACGCAGAGGACTCCAATAACCCTAACAGCCTGCGTCTTGTTTCTGTTACCTCTCTTCAGACACCTCGGCAGCTCTGCTTTCATGTCTGGCTACTACGGACCCCTGTCACAGCAGGTTTTGCAGGGACAGTGAAAAGCCTACATTCCTCATTGCTTCCCATCTCTCCTATCCCTCCCTCCACAGAGAATGAAGAAGATTCAGAGGTGCCACTTCAATTGCACAGACACAGGTTTGTTGGTGGTTGGTTTCTCCTTTTTTAAAAAAAAAAAAAAACTACGTAGTTGATAAGTTGGAGGAAACGCTGAGACAAGTTGTATTAAATGGTAGCTATTGTGGTTCCTTGAAATGTGAACCCACTGACAATGACAGGGACACTTACTGTATCCACAAACACTGCCTCCCAGCCTCTGAAACCAAACTCTGGATCAGACTGAGCAAAGACACTATTCAAAGAGAAGATAGGAGCTGTGACAATAAACATCACACTGGGAGGCCGGCATTAAAATAAAAGAGACTCAAAGAGTCTCTCTTCTGACAAAGTAGCAAGGCTTGAATGAGAAGCCGCCACCGCTCAGCAGCCTTAATCAGGGCCAAGTGCACTGTCGAGCACGTGACTGTCCCCTTTATCCAGTTACAGCTGAGTCACATAACCAGTCCCGCCTGAGGTTCTCAGAACTCATTCCTCATGGATTAGACAACAACAACTTTATACAAAACTCTACCTGTCATTTTTTCAACATTATCAATCCACTGGTTCTTCATGGTCTCAAAATGTTCATGAGCAGCTTGATTTCCAGGGTTCCTAAGTAAGATGCGAGCAGCCGAGACCACCTGGCAATGATAAAACAACCTTTAAACACCAGAGCACCTTCACGCTCCAAATCAAATCGTCAGTGAAGCTTCCTCCTCTTTACCTACAGATGGCACTATAAAGCCACAAAGTGGCAGGTCTCTCTCTTCATGCTGAACACTACAGGTTTGGTCTCATAAACCGCTCCCCAGAATGGGCCCACACACAAAGTTTTTACTGTCACAGCCTGATTTTAAGAAGGTAATAAAGTGACAATGTAAATGCATACTTATTTGATATTTCAGAAGACCACGCGCAAAACTGACAAATATTTAAATCATTGGTGTCAGTTCTTCCATCTTAAAAACATGGGTGTGGTGGCTCTTGCCTGTAATCCTAGCATTCCAGGAGGCCAAGGTGGGAGGATCTATTGAGCTCAGGAGTTCGAGATCAGCCTGAGCAAGATTGAGACCTTGTCTCTACAAAAAATAGAAAAAGTTAGCTGAGTGTGATGGCAGGTGCCTGGAGTCCTAGCTACTCAGGAGGCTGAGGTGGAAGGATCCCTTGAGCCCAGGAGTTTGAGGTTGCAGTGAGCTCTGATCAGATGACACCACTGCACTCTAGCCAGGGCAACAAGGCAAGACCCTGTCTCAGAAAACAAAAAACAAAAGGCAGCATTAAGAAAGATACTAAAAATTACTCAAAACTGATTTATGAATGATATTAATAAAAATACCTGTCTATAGTTAACAAAGTGCTTTCACATCCATTATCTTACTGAATCCTCACAAAAATCCTCTGAGAGAAACAGGACAAGTAATATTTCTACTTTATAGCTGCAAAAACCAGACTCAGAAATTTTAAATAGCTTTCTCTAGAGGTCTGGCCTAGTCAGAGATAGCAGTTGAGAAAAAGAACTAATATTTACTAAGTATCTGGTAAGATAAAAGCTGTACATGCATATTCTTAATCCTCAAAACAACCCATTAGAATGGAATTAGCTCCATTGTACAGATGAGGAAACTAAGCCTCCAAGTCACAGAGGATTCAAGTCCAGATCTGTCTACAAAGCCCTCATTCATTTCCATAATTGCTATCTTAAGCCTAGTTTGTCTTTGTTAGGAATCTCAATTTTATACTAAATTTTATGTTTGATATTTTATGGAAGCTTTTTAAAAATTTAGACATGTTCATATTTTTAAAAAGTTGGACAAGTGTGACTATTTAAGACACTCTAATTTGTTAATATACCATGTAGGCAAAAGTTGAACAATTAAGAAACATGTCCCGTCTCTCCCCACAAGTTCCCACATAAGCCAGTGTTACAGATTTGTACAGCCTAGCAGAATTCCTAATCTATTATAGGCACTTAATATTTGAATAAATGAATGAAAAAAATAGCTCTTCTATAATTTGAATAGAAGAAAATTGCACAAACATAACACTAAATGATGTTGAGTTGGTATTTTTAAGAAAATCTATCACATATTAGACCTTTAATTCCTGTTCAGTTAGTTTCTTTTGTTTCCAATCTTCTTTTGCTCCCAAACTTACTTACTTATACCTTGGTTATACAAATGATTATATACCTTGGTCATATAATAAAGTAGAAAAAAGAAAATAAGTTATGGACACAGCTGAATTTTTTTTAAATATCCTCACAGAGATGTGGGGAAAGATATAAACTTTAAAATCAAAACAAATAGCCGGGCGCGGTGGCTCACACCTGTAATCCTAGCATTTTGGGAGTTCGAGGTGGGAGGATTGCTTGAGCTCAGGAGTTCAAGACCAGCTTGAGCAAGAGCGATACCCCCGTCGCTACTATAAATAGAAAGAAATTAGCCAAACAACTAAAAATAGAAAAAAATTAGCCGGGTGCGGTGGTGCGTGCCTATAGTCCCAGCTACTCGGGAGGCTGAGGTAGGAGGATCGCTTGAGCCCAGGAGTTTGAGGTTGCAGTGAGCTAGGCTAACGCCACCGCACTCTAGCCCAGGCAACAGAGTGAGACTCTGTCTCAAAAAAAAAAAAAAACTAACCTGTCAAGATTATACAAATATTTTCCTAATTATGTGTGTGTGACACACATAATTGTGTATATATATAAAGTAGACAGTCCCCTATAATCCTAACCTTAAAGATCACTAAGTTTGACACTAGAGTATATATTTTTTTATTCCATCTAATAATAAATGTTCAAAAATGTAAAGAAACTATTCTGTAATTAACTTTTTTTACTGAATAGTGTATGATGAGTATTGAAACGAAGAGTGAGCAAAACGCAACCTGGGGTGTGAGTTCTCGGGCCGTCTTCACTGATGCCTGAATGCCTTCCACCGTTGACTTATTAGCAGTACCAACAGCAGCTGCCTTCTCTGCCGTGGCACCAAGCCTTCCTGAATGGTTTTCAAAGTTAGCTGCCCTCTCATCAAATACCTTGAGGAAAAAACAAAGACATCAAGAAAATTTATTTCAACAAAATGGATCAGGCAGCCTGAGAAAAAGTCTCTCTCTTTAGCAAAGGCAGCAAATGTTCAAACAAAGACTTTAGAGATGAAATCAAACCCTAGTTAATAAACAATAATCAAACTCCAAATCTTGGCCTTGGCAGATCTCCTCAGAGGTTTAAGACAGACATAACACACACACACATCTGCACACACATGCTTTAGTTTCAAGTTCAACTAGTGCTTACCAAGTACAAGCAGAACACACAGCATGGTATACTCTGCAACAGGTAATTCACAGAATGTGAATTCCTATTCTCAAAAGCTTATCTTTTAGTTTGAAGAAGACAGTCAAACCCACTCCAGGCTCTATTGTAGGTGGCTGGGTGCACTAACAGCCCAGAATATCCAGAGAGAGTCCTAAACTGAGCTCTAGCCTGCCCAGAACAGTATCCCTCATATATCCCATTACCATTAATGTTGTAAAAACTCTGCCCCTGACCTCCAAGGGAAAAACAATAGCTGGGACTCACACTCGGGCATGACACAGGGCAAGGATGGCTGATTTTTATTAACCCCAAATGCAAAACCATCTACCTAATTGTTCATTCTGCTCTCACATTTTAAAAAAGTTAACTTTTCCTTCAACATGGGTTGCATCCATGAAGGGGACTATTTAACTCTTTAAAAAACTCTTTAGTCATTTATTTACCTCTGCCTAAAATCCCTGATTTCCTAGTCCCCTTCTCCTGGCCTCAGTCCCTTTACCCTAGCTGGGCTCCCACACTCTGGATCTACAGGGCTTCTGTCAGCCCTGGTTAACCATCTTGATCCTAGACCAGGTCTGGTGATCCCTTTGAATTAAGTGACTGCTTAACTTGCTTTTCTTGTCACTCAACCAAAATTTACTGAGCACCTACTACATGTCAGACCCTGGGATAGGTACTGAAATGAATAAGATACAATATCTGCATGTCAAGGAGTCCAGAGCCTAGTGAGAGAAATGGACCCATAAACAGATATTTATAAAGCAATGTGCTATGTACAATAATAGAGCTAAACACTGATATTATGGGAGCAAAAGGAAGAACTTAACCTCTCCAGGAAGCAAACAATCACAGGATAAAGGATAAATAGGAATTAGCTTGAAGAGAAAAAGGCGAAGATAATAGGCAGAGAGACAGAAAGTAAAAAGACATGGAACAGACAGAGTATGCAGGAAACAAGCAACTAGGTCCTGCCGGGGCAAGAACAGAGAGGTGGGGCTTTGTAGGAAATAAGTATCAAAAGATTATAAGAAGCCAAGTCACAGAGCTCTGGCTTCATCCTAAGTGAAAGGGAAAGCTCCACTGAAGGGTTTAAGCAGAAGAATATCAGGATCAGATTTGTATTTTGATTTTAGTGGTGGCCTAGTGACAGATTCAAAGACCAGTTAGAGCTCTGTAAGTCATACAGGCAGCAGGGGACAAGGATCAGAATTTGAGCTGTGGCAACACAAAAGGAAAATGGAAAGGATTCAAGAAGTATTAGTAAGGTCAATTTTGCATGCCCTAGCTGCTTATTGGTATGAGATGATGAGGGGAAGAAGGGAAGAGTCAATAGAGACTCACAAATGTCCAAGAAAAAAACAGAAGACAACATATGCTGAGCTATCTATGAAGCATCTAGGTGGAAAGGACCAGCAGATAGTTGGTCTGAAAGTCAGAGAAGAAGTTTGGAATGAAAAAACAACAAATCAGCCTGCAGAAGGGTTGAGCTGAACTACCTAGTAACCTAGGCTAGAGAAAAAACAATTGGGATCATTTGGAAATAAGAATAACACAAACCTCGACCCACCAGTCCTACATTATCTTGAGTACCTGACCCAAATCCCCTCTCCTTTGCTGCCAATACTATAAAGACTGGAAAACCAAATCCTTGCTTTCCTAAATTACTATGCAGCTGAGTTGGCCATGAGACAGAGTTCTAGCCAATGAGATAAAAGCAAAGCTCTCCTGGAGGATTTCTGGGAAAGCCTTTACTTTCATTCATTCATTGAGCACCAACAATGTGCCAGGCATTGTTCTAGGAACTGGGAATAAAGCAATGAGGAAACAAAGTCTCTGCCTGGGTGGAGCTTTCACGCTAAGGGAAGGGATACCGACAAAGGAGAAAAGTAGCATATGGAGATTAAGAAATCCCTGGGGGTGGGGTTGCTATGGTAGGTGGTCACCCAAAAGTGACATTTCAGTAGAGAGCTGAAGAAAGTGAGTGAATAATAGATACGGTTATCTGTGGAAAGACCAGACAGAACAAGTGCAAAGGCCCTAGTATTCCTTGTATATGTTCAGAACACGTAAACATGTTATATGTTTAGAATATGTAAACATATACGAGGAATACTAGGAACACAATTCAAGGAGGTCAACCTGGACAGGAGAGCATGAGAAGGAAGGGTGGTACCACACGAGGTCAGAGAAGGAGATGAGGGACCAGATTCGGTGTTGTACTGAAGCCACTTGTACTGACTCAGACACCAGCTTACGAGAGCCAAACGTGCCCATCTCCTCCCAATTACGCTTTCAGTGACTTCACGCTGACACAGCCATGGTGGGAGTATTTACATCATGGAAATCAACAAATATTACAAATCAGGGTTGTTTGTGTTCCTGGAGAGTTGGTTTCCCAGCACATCACTGACATTGTTAGGACTCCGGCTTCACTCTCGGACAGGGGGAGTCACTGGAAGGGTTTGTGTAGAAGAATGACATCAAATTATTTAAAAGATTGTCCTGATTTCTGTGTTGAAAATAAAGTGCCCTAATAAAAGGGACAGTTGTGACTGGAGTACCCCCATCCTTCACTTCTTCCTGACTTTAACAGGATGCCTGGGGCTGCAACAGCCATCCCACGCCATGAGGAAAAGACCAAGAAAATCTCAGAGATGCCAGTTTTCATGATGTTAAGCTGCTGAACCACTGCCAAAGCTATCTATTTTCATGTTTCTTGGTTTGTGATGAAAATAAAGCCCTTTTTCATCTCTGATGGTCAGGTCTTCTATTGCTTGCAACTAAAGACATTCCTAACTGGTTTACTTGGGGACTAAAAGAAGAGATGGCAAGGCCTTCCCCCTTCTACTCTTCCCTTCCACCCTGCGTCTACAATTTCCCAACCACTGCTCCTGCTGTACATTGTAATCACAGTTCACCTTTACATATGTCTATAGGGCAGGCCAACAGAGAAAATGGAAGCCCTCAGATACCCACCTCTTCCCTACCAGGTGCATCGGGAGGGGCAGTGGCTGCCACTGCCAACAGCTTGATGGGAGTTGTGGTGTCGCTGAAAACATCTGACACCTCCTGAGTCATGGCCTCCTGCATCCGAGTTTTCAGGTCCTTAAAAACATTGTTTACAGATGAAAATTTTCAGAAATACCCCAAAAGCATATCTGCTAATGTCCTTAAGTCACTGACACATTGATTCATTCATTCAGTCTTTCATTCAATAAATATCTGAGCATCAACTGTGTACAACGCACAGTGCTAGCACAGGACAGGTATAACATGAATCCTGCCCTCTAAGAGGTTAGTGGTCTAGTAGAAGAAGTAAGACATGACCCACATGTCCCCAGAGACTCTTCCACCCAATCAAGGGATCTTATTTCCTTTCTTGGTGGCCTCTACGAAATGATACTGAGAACTACAGGGCTGAGCCCAAAGAAGGCCCTGAGAAGAGAGTTTCGCACCATTCTCAATGCTGGCGGGGCCTGGTGACAGTCGGTGCATGTATTTATCAAATTTCTAAGCAATTTATTTCCTTAAGAAAAAACAAATAAAGAAATGGGAATTTCTTTTATCCAGGTTTTTTTCAACCAAGTTTCTCATATACTAATATACTTATGAATTTCTTAACATGGGACGAAAGAAGAGGATTCTTGGTAGCCTCGAAAAAGCTCTTTTTCACAGTTATCACACATAGTCCAATTTAAGTTTTCTGGATTTACACAAAGATGTCTCTATCACCCTCATTGTTTCTCAAGATGGGTGGCATGCAGGCTGGTGATGCCTGAGATGATTCTAGGTGTTATACAAATGTTTTTATTTTAGTAATTCTGTTATTTAGTAATTAAAGGATAATAGAAAAACTAGCGTATCAAAGCCATGATTTCAGGATTATTATGAAGTTTTCTTTTAAATTTTAAGTTGTAAAAAGCAGTCCATTTTAAGATAAACATTGACTAAATAAAAGTACAGGTGATATGTGGCTAGAACAAAATCATGAAGCGCTACTGAATCAGTGAAATTTGGGAAACACAAATTTAGTTGCAACCTCATACTGGTGAGCTTTTTCCTAATAAGCTCTGGATTTCCATATATCTTTTACTTTCCCCAGACACAAGAAATTATATATTTTTAAAAACTCCATCTCCCCTCGCTCATTTTTCAATAATAGTAAGCATAAAAAATATAATGACACTTTGGGAGGCTGAGATGGAAGGATCACTTGAGGCCAGGAGTTCAAGACCAGCCTAGGCAATATTGAGACCCCATCTCTACAAAAAATAAAATATTTAGCCAGGAATGGGGGCATGCACCTGCAGACCCAACTACTCGGGAGGCTGAGGCAGGAGGATCACTTACACCCAGGAGTTTGAAGTTGCAGTGCGCTCCAAGGACACCACTGCACTGTAGCCTGGGCAATGGTGCAAGACCCTATCTCAAAAAAAAAAAAAAAATGAGTTCTACCTTTAAGGAGTCTTGGAGCTGAGACGCAAGTGCTCGTGCCTGAGGACTCTCCCCTTCCCCTCTGGCAGCCAGGTCAGCCAGCTGGGCTGTCAGCTGATCCACTCGGTCACACTTGGCGAGAAGATCTTGGCGATAAGGCCCCATCATGACATTAGCCAGACGATGCCCTTCGGCCACAAGCCCCCGGATGGCAGCCTGGCCTGAACCAAGAGAAAAACAATGAAATTCACATAGACCCAGAGAAAGCAGCTGAAATGCCATTCTAGTATGTTTTTTCTTTTTTTAAATAATGACATTTAGTAAGTGGGAATTTCCCTAAAAACGAAAACATTTGGAAAATACAAAAAAAGTATAAATAAGAATATATAAAACACCATAATCCCATCACTTAGAGATTAATATATTAGACCATTTCCTTCTAGTCTTTTTAAAAATTCATTCCATATAGCTATACACACATATATTTCTCTTTTACAAAATTGGGATCATACAATACATTAACTTTTTTCCTTGATACTTTTTATTTAACATTTTAATTCTTTTTATTTTTCCACTATTTTAGATATTTAACTAAATATATTTGAAAATCATGATTGAAAAATCTGTGTAACATTTTATCATATTAACCATAATCATTTCACCTTTTACTTATCATTAAACATTTACACTGTGTACAGACATTCTTATATGTAACTCTTCGGAAACATATCTAATTATTTCTTAGGAAAAAATCCTTTCAAGTCAAATTGCTGAGTCAATGGGTATGAGCTTTTTGAAAGCACTTGACATATAATACCAAGTTCAAAAAGTTTGTACCAATTTATTTCTCCACCAGTAAATTATACATCTGTCTTATTCCCCGACCCCTCACAACTCTGGGTACCACTAATTAAAAAATGTATCTTTTTATCCAATGGATATAGCAAATGAAGTAAGTAGATCTCTCAGCATCAGCAGGCTTGCTATCATAAAATGACCTTAAGTCTTCAGATCCATTCCTAAAGTCTCCCTAAAATCAAAATTTTAGGTTATATATTTCACAGGTGACTGTGCATTACAGGAGCTCCCACAACTGAAATACCCTTGGTAGTTAACTGCCTTATACTTGTTTTCAAAAATTCTATACCTTGCAAGGACAGTAATAACAAAGATACTATAGAATGGACATATACATAGGAGTGGCAATAATTAGTTCAGTTTCAATTTCAACATGAGGACCTTTCTATTTGCCCACAACAAAATCACCTATTCTCTAATATTGGTTGATAATTAAATCATAGGAATTTTATTATCTACATTTGGAAATGGAATCACATTACAAAATGACTGACTTACCAGGGACTGAAAAACCGTTTCTGCACCTAATTACAGATGTTACAGGACCCCCAGCAACAACTTGCTTATTTGCACTGAGATCAGTTTAATGAGGGTTAAGTGCACCGATGCCCTTACCGACTCCCCGGTCATCCAGTGTGGGATTATCGATCCACCGCTGCGCTTGCTCAATCTTGCCCTCGAGGTGCACAGCTGCTTTTGTGGGTCTGCTGTTGGCCACAGCCCTGTTGGTTTTGGTCTGCAAGTTCTGCAGGGCCGTGGCCACCTGCTTGGCCAACGCTCGAGCCTCTGGGGAATCTCCTTTCCCCCTGCAGAGAAAAAAACAGCCCTCTTGTCACACACAGACACAGTTCACATTGAGATAATTTCATTGCTAATACAAATGCTAATGATTTGACAAATTGCTAATTATTACTATTAATTTGGTTTGAAAGACATGGTTTCTTTATTTGGACCTTATATAGGTAATCAATAATTTGAAATCAGATTATTTCGTCCTAATATGAGTTTGCATCAATCTAGCTCAAAGAAATTATTCAGTTAGCTGAGCTCAATCAATCATCACTAGGTTAGCTGCACCCTCAGCCTGCCATCCCTGAAAACACTGGCACCCTCTGGAACTAAGTGGGCCCAGGCACACACGTTTGTTGTTACAGCAGTTATAGCAGAACTAGTTGTAGTTCTATCTTTTGAGTCCTAACTCTGCCAAGTACTGTTGCAAGCACTCTTCTTATACTATTTAATCCTCACAACAACTCTATGAGGTAAATAGCAGTATTATCCCTTTTACTCAAAACACAAAACTGAGGCACAAGACTGGATAACTTACCCAACATCCCATTACTTACTTTGATGGAGTCAGGATTCAAACCCAGCTGTGTGACTTCAGAGTCCTCACTCTTAAACTACTATACCTTTGGTATCACATAATCCCCAATCTTTGCCATAACTGATTGAACTGGGTGGTTATCTAATTCAAAGACAACATATCCACAGCCAGACAGGGCACTCAATTAGATTCTGGTGGTTCTCAAAGTCCAGTGTGAATAAGAGTCACCTGGCATCTTGTTTTTGAGATAGAGTCTCACTCTGTCACCTGGGGCTAGAGAGCGGTGGCACCACCATAGCTCACTATAACCTTAAACTCCTGGGCATAATCGATCCCCTGCCTAAGCTTCCTGAGTAACTGGGACTACAGTCACACGCCACCATCCCTGGCTAATTTTTTCCGTTTTTTGTAGAGACAGGATCTTGCTTGTGCCCAGGCTGGTCTTGGACTCCTGGCCTCAAGTGATCTTCCTGCCACAGCCTCCCAAGTGCTAGGATTATAGGCATGAGCCACCACACCCAGACTTATTTTTAAACACAGATTGTTAAACCCACCATCAAAAGAGATTCTGATTAAGTATGTCTGGGGTGGGGTCCGGGGGTTCTGCATTTTTAACTTTTTCAACTGATTCTGAGACAGGTGACCCTTAGTCCATATTTGAAAAAACACTGCCATGGGATCTGGAGCTGAAAAGTCATATTAAGCCTGAGCCATGGTAGCTTAAAGCCAGAGGAAGAACCACCCAATAAATAAACAAGGTCAACACAAAGAGTAAAACAAACATAGAGGACACCAAACAGGCCCTAAGAGGTAAAGGGAGGGGCTTCTAGTTGCCACAAGATCTGGTCATAGTTCAAGCTGTTGGGTTCCATTAGATGCCTCTATGTATTTTCAGTAAACCTCCACTTTTTCCTTGAGCTATCAGGCATCCTCAAACTACAACCCGCAGGCCACATGCAGGTATTTTTGCCCGTTTGTTTTTTTACTTCAAAATAAGATATGTGCAGTGTGCATAGGAATTTGTTCATAGTTTTTTTTAAACTATAGTCTGGCCCTCCAACGGTCTGAGGGACAGTGAACTGGCCCCCTGTTTAAAAAGTCTGAGGACCCCTGAGCTAGTTCCTTGCAACTAGAACAAGAATATCAAGTTCAGAACCTGAACGAGACTATCAACACAAAAATAAAAAGACAACCACAATTATATCACAAAGGGAGATAATTGCCCCCAAAACCTATTCCAGAGATGTCAACTTCTAACCACTATGAAAATACCAAGAATCTGACTCATTTTATATCTCAAGTCCACTTAGCCATAAAAAAGTCACCTTCAGGCTATCTTATCTGTCTCATCGGTAAAAATGAAAATATTAGCCTCTCTGCCAAAATGACTAATTTAGATACTCTGTTAAGAGCTCCTTTACAGTATAGATTTTTATAACATTGTCCATCATAAAGTTGGACAAAGCAGGTATTTAACATGGTTCTGATCATGGCTACTCCTGCTGCCACGAGGTCACATACATGTACGTTTATGTGTATGTTACAGTAATAAGCAATGATGGCAGAAGTGAACACACATGAAGGTCTGCTGTTATCTCCATTACCATTAATTACCTCTTCATCACTAAGAAACATTAACAAGTGCCTATTATGTGTATGGACTTGTGTTAGGTCCTGAGAATACAGAATCTCTGCCTTCGAATATTTTAAAATCTATTGAATATACACACTATACTAATGGGTTAATATTAATGAACACAGGCCTAACTATACAGACATTATATTTTGCAATTGATAAATGGAATGTCTTCCCCACCTAAATAATTCAAGATGAGGCATAAAACAGTGCTCTCCAAATGACTGAGCTTGATACATAGTTGGTGTCTATCACCACAACCTCCTGCAAAGTATGTCTACTCCCAAAAAACTTATTTCACAATCCTAGGCAGGAGTTTGCTTTCTTAGCCGGCACTGTCCACTTAGTCAATAGAAGACTTCAAAGAACTCTAAAGTACTCCTCACTGAGAAAAAAAAAAAAAAAATTAGGTTTCTCCCATGGAAGAGCAGGAGATGAAACACATAAGTTAAATGAAAAGCAAAATATCTCAAGACACTTGACTGTGGCTATCCCTGGAAAATGGGGCTGGAAGACTGAAGTAGAAAACAGAGCAACTTTTACTTTGGATGCTATACCCTTCCTTAGTTTCTTTTAGCATGTTTTGCAGTTTTGCTTTGTTTTATTTAAAGAGAGAAAAATACCTATCAAAAGAAGAAAGCAACACTTCTTTTCCATATAATCAAAGTAGATGCCATGAAAGCCTTTAAGAGCTATGGTAAGTAAGGATGTTGATACAGGAACAATCACCCAGGAAATGCAATTTAAGGATCTTTTATAATTGCTACTTACAAAATAGCATTGCTGGAAAGGAAGAAAGTACCTGCTTATGCCTCTCCCCTTCCCTACCCACACAGGAGCCTTTGCATAGCTAGCCACAAAAATTTTCCTCCTATGTCTGTGAAACAGGTATGTCACAAATATGATAAAGCAGAGAAAGTCCTAGCTTAGTGATTTCAAAATACATCTCAAAAAAGGAGTTCTTAGCATATTATATTTATTAATTTAAAATTGTGTGACCAGCAATAAATCATTAAACCTCAGTTATATCACTGATACAATAGAAGTAGTATCTGACCCAGCCACGTCACACAGAATCAATAAGGGTAAAGTAGAGGAGCATCATACATGCATTTAGCCTGGGGGAATTCAAACATGTATGTTCTTAGGGGAAAAAAGAGAAAAGGAGAGGAAGGGGAGAGAGAAAAAAATATATTAAAGGGCAATTTAAGGGATTAAATACATACTGTCTTCGTAGATCTGCTAATTTAGAAGTCAGAGCAGATATTTCTCCAAGGGAACGTAGAATGTCATCTCTTTCTTTAGGATCATCACATAATTCTGCTATTTTCCGAGCTTCAGCCAAAGCCCCTCGAATTTGTTCTTCTCCTTCCGGTCCACCATTTGGATCTGCCAGCCAATTCTACACACACAAATGAAGAAGCAGCACACGGTGATCTCCTCGTGAACCACATCACATTAAATTTAACAAGGCCATCGGAAATATTTCTAAAGTAATCACAAAGCACACCAGTAGTCATTTTATAATGCTGATTCTTGTCACTGTACAGAGGTTCTTAGCTCAGGGAAGATCGAATCAATCCCTCATGTTTTTAAAATCAATTTTTTTAATCCCCATTAGAATAAAGCTTTATCTCATCTTTAAATTAACTACATTTTATTAGTTCTTCAATTTCTCAAACATTTGTGTTTGTGCAATGCTTTAAAATCATTTACAGTAGAGTAGTAGCAGAAAACTTTAACCCTTTAATATTGCTATGACCAAACATCTGTGGATTCTGAAACAAGGAATAGTTTTAATGTTCTGTAATCTATATCAGGAAGTAGCATTCTCTCGGTACTCAGAGTGTTTACTTTTAACTAATTCAAGTATTGAAAATTAAGATCTTTATTTCAAAATATACATAAACATTAGTCTAAACCTGTGGTGGTAAAGGAGGTGTTAACATTGGTAACTGCTGGGAATCAGTCATCACTTAGAAACAACCACTATCCAACCACAGTAAATGATGAGAGAGAGAGGATATTAGGATATTTATGGAACATTTTCTCTTCTATTTCCCACCCTCCTGAAAATCATCATCACTACCTGAGCAGCATCGATCTTCTTCGCAATGCTCTGCTTTGAGTTTGTCATGGCTTCCAGCTTACGAGCTGCATTTTCCACTTTTGCTGTGAGCACATCCAGACCCTGAGACACCTGCTGGGCTTTCTGCATGGCCACCGGTGAAGATCCTTGTCCTCTACTCAAAACAGACAGATGTAGTCATTGTACTCTCTCAAATACCTAATACCATAATATTCCTAACACCACAGTACATGTTATTTTTGTTAACATGCATGTTTTTTTCCTTTTCACCAGCAGATCTGGGATAGCACAAGAAAAAGAAACAAACAAAGCATGACACCCAAACCATCTACTTTCTCTTTTGCTTATAAAAATACACATTAGATTCATGGAATTAAATAACCACTTTGAAGAGCAGGCCAGCAAATTTTGGTAATAATTCTCAGCTAGATGCAGTGGCTCACGCCTGTAATCCCCAGTGATTCACGCCTGTAATCCCAGCACTTTGGGAGGTCAAGGTGGGAAGACAGCTTCAGGCCAGGAGTTCAAGACCAGCCTAGGCATCATAGTGAGACCTCATCTCTACAAAAAACTAGCTGGGTGTGGTGGCACATGCCTGTAGTCCCAGCTACTTGGGAGGCTGTGGTGGGAGGATTACTTGAGCCCAGAAGTTCAGGATGGCAGTGAGCTATAACTGCACTATTGCACTCACTATACTCCAGCCTGGGCAACAGAGCAAGTGAGACCCTGCCTCCTAAAGGGGAAAAAAAAAATTCTCTTGGTGTTGATTACATAACCAAATCCAAACTTCAGTGGGAAAATGTGCTTGTGATCTTATTGCTATGCAGGAGCTTTGTTACCATAGTAATATGTGCTTTAGCAATAAGTAGCCTGTTAAATTGTCTTATTTACAGGCAAGTATACATTGAAAATGTTTCAGAAGGCAGCACGCATAGTGTTTTAAAAGCATATCACACTGGGACCAAGCAGATCTGTGTTCAAATCCTGACTTCTTGGAACTTATGGATCTTATTTATGATGTTTAACCTTCTTGGGCATCAGTTTTTTAACTTATATAATGAAGGCAGGTAAAAACAATTGCCCTGCTTATTTAACAGAATGGCTTCAAGATCAAGATAATATACTTGAAAATACTTTGGCAATAAAACAATACAAATATATAACTTACTATTATTACTGAATTATTGTCATTATTATAATGAACCTAATGATAATCTTAAATGTCTACCTTCTAGTTCTAGGCAACATATAAATATCAAAACTAGTTAGTATTGAAGAGTAAAAAAGCACATTTTGATAAAAAACCATTGTTTGCCACCAATTTACTGAAGAACTAATTTCACTATTTTCCTCTCTCAGATATGGTATACTCTTACTACCAAAAATGATAGGAGTTAGTGGAAACTTTTTTTCTCTATGCAAGAGACTTTCCAAGTCGTAAAGTAAGATTTACCATCATTATACAAGCTCAGATTTTTTTAATCCACTCAGCCGGGTAAACTCAATGATAGGGGTGGGGACATTATTATTTGGTAGATTGGCATGGCTGATCATACTAATTTGAACTTCTAATTTTAGGATGAACTCTAAGACATCTTTGTTTCCATTCATAATAATACTGATCTGTTATTCATTTTTCTATCCTCTTTTCTAAATTAATTTCTGTTTTTCATCTATACCAATACTTGAGGTAATGAATTCCATAAATTTATTGCCAGGTATATAAAAGGTATATATACACCTTTTACTTGGACTTGAGGCCTTCCTTGTACATAGCAGAAGAGTGGAAGACTTTCAGGAAACCTACTCCTTATGACTTAATTTTTTTTTTTCTTCAAAGCTAGTAATTCATGATGAGGGATCTTTTTGGTGTAAGAGTCTAACTGTGAAAAAGTAAAAATATTTATGGGCTACATAGTTTATTCATTCAAAATAAAAAGTTTATTGAGTCCCATGTAGGTAAAAATATATACTTACAACTAGAACCCCTACAAGGCTGAATAGAAAAATATCAATGAAAACACTGTTACTGCATTTCAGCCACTAAAATGTTAAATAGCTGGATATATTTAACAAAAGCTAATAGGGAGGCAGATTTCTGATCTCTCACTGTGAAAGGATTGTGCAGGCTCCACTGTGAAGCAGGCCCATAGCTACTCATCACTGTTCTAAGCCTTTTCTCTTTCCAGATTAATGGTTGATCACATACAAGTACCTCATTCTCTTGCTCATATTCATCTTTTTCTAAACACATACAACTGTGTATTTGAGAATTCCAAATGAAAACTGTCTACCACACTGTGAAAAGGCACAAAAAGTGAGAAATCAGAAGAGCCAAGAATCTTGTCAAACTGCATTGGCGTTTTTCCGAATGAGAACAAAACTTCTTTTTGTCCATTCTACAAAGTTCTTGTCATGCTCATGGGGTAGGGGTGACTGCTTCTCAGCAGAAGAAAAGATTCACTGAGTTCAATGGGATCACATTTATTTAAGCTGTTTCTCCTTGCCTTCCAGATAGAGACTCAATCTGAAATCCCTGGAGCTTCCAGAGCTACAGTGATTCCACAAACCTCTGGAATTATACGTAATATTGTATGGACATGTTTATATGCATCTTTTTAGGTAGAAATGAATGCTTTCAACAGATTATAAATGTGATCTTGGTCTAAAAAAAGGTTAAGAACCATTCCTTTAAGATCTGTATTCTCAAAATTCTGGAGGCATGAATTTGCCAGACTTCAAGCTATACTATAAGGCTATAGTAACCAAAATAGCATGGTACTGGCACAAAAACAGAGACATTGACTAATGGATCAGAACAGAGAACCCAGATATAAAACCATTCTCATGTTGCCATCTGATCTTTGAAAAAGCAGACAAAGACATACACTGGGGAAAAGAATCCCTATTCAATAAATAGTGCTGGAAAAATTGGATAGCCACATGTAGAAGACTGAAACAGGATCCATATCTCTTTCCACTCACAAAAATTAATTCGCAATGGATAACATTTAAATCTAAGGCATGAAACTGTAAGAATTCTGGAAGAAAATGTTGGAAAAACTCTTATAGCTATTGGCCTAGGCAAAGAATTTATGAAGACCCCAAAGGGAATCACAGCAACAACAAAAATAAATGGAACCTGATCAAATTAAAAAGCTTCTGCGCAGCCAAGGAAGCAATCGATACAGAGAACAAACAACCTACAGAATGGGAGAAAATATTTGCATGCTATACATCTGATGAAGGGCTAATTACCTGAATCTATACAGAACTCAAGCAAAACAGCAAGAAAAAAAATCAAACAACCCCATTAAAAAGTGGGCAAAAGATATGAACAGAAGCTTTTCAAAAGAAAAAAGACTAATGGCCAATAAACATATGAAAAAATGCTCAATGTCTCTAATCATCAGGGAAATACCAATCAAAACCACAATGAGGTATCACCTAACTTTAGTGAGAATGGCTTTTATCAAAAAGTCCCAAAACAACAGATGCTGGCATGGATGCAGAGAGAAAGGAATGCTTATACACTGTTGGTGGAACTGAAAACTAATACAACCTCTATGGAAAACAGTATGGAGATACCTCAAAGAACTAAAAGTAGAACTACCATTTGATCTAGCAATCCTATTTTTGGGCATTTACCCAAAGGAAAAGAAGTGATTCTATTTTAAAAAGACACTTGCACTAGAATGTATATTGCAGCACAATTCACAATCACAAAGGTGTGGAATCAACCCAAGTGCCCATCAATACATGAGTGGATTAATAAAATGTAGTATATGTATACCATGGAGTACTACTTAGCCATTACAAAAATCAGAAGCTAATACCTTTTGTAACAACCTGGATGGAACTGAAGACCATTCTTCTAAGTGAAGTATCACAAGAATAAAAACCAAACACCACATGTACTCACTATTAAAATGGAACTAATCAATCAACACTTACATGCACATATGGAAGTAAAACTCAAAGAAAATCAAGCAGGTGGGAGGGGTGAGGAGGGGTTACGTAAATTCACACCTAACAGGTACAATGCACACTATCTGGGTGATGAGCATACTTAAAACATTGACTCAAACTTTACAAAAGCAATACATGTAATCAAAACATTTGTACCCCTGTAATATTCTGAAATTAAAAAAAAAAAATCTGTATTCTTAAGTCTATTGCATTAATACTTTGAGACCAAAAGGTATAATGGTGCACAACATGTAGGGGAGGTGTTTCTGAGCTCTATTTGAATAGAGACCCTGAGTATCCCAACTATCTCAAGATGTTTCAAGACATTCTCAAAGTAAAATTAAACTTCATCTACACTAGTATATCATCATACTTCAATTTTTCTTAAAGCCTATATTACAAAATTCCATAAAAATAAGAGTCTTCAATCCTAGCACTCTGGGAGGCCAAGGCCAGAGGATTGCTTGAGCTCAGGAGTTCAAGACCAGCCTGAGCAAGAGTGAGACCCCGTCTCTACTAAAAATAGAAAAAATTAGCCAGGCATCATGGTGCACACCAGTAGTCCCAGCTACTCAGGAGGCTGAGGCAGGAGGATCGCTGGAGCCCAGGAGTTCGAGGTTGCAGTGAGGTATGATGACGCCACTGCACTCTAGATCAGGCAACAGAGCAAGACTCTTGTCTCCACAAAATGAAAAAAAAAGAAGAAGAAGAAACTTTTAGAACTTCATTAACTCCATTAATCCTATAGATGAATTCCAAACAAATATGTATTATACTGCATTTTTTTAATAGCAACTATGTACATTTAGTTTATGGGGGGGAAAAGTTCTAAAAGTCAAGACTTGAGGAGGGTATAAGGAAGGTAAATTAATTATGAAACCAAATAAGTAATGGCAAAATAGTGGGAAAAGAAAAGAACTTTCATGTGAGGAATGCAAGTCCCTTTAAATTATCAGGCCCAGAGAAACATTAAAATGAGACACCAATCATGTCCTATTCCTTCTTTTGAGCTATGTATTCACCTCTTGAACTGCTTGCTATTGCTACAAGTAGCTATAAATTAACCTAATAATGCTGCACTGGACACCATAACCCATATCCTATAGCTTAACAACATATAGTCAATCACTAATCAATGTTATTTGTGTAAAACAGTGAGAATTCCTGACAAAAGATTTTGCATAACGCCCCCCACCCCACCCCTTTTTTTTTTTTTTTTTTTTTTTTTTGCCTTTAAAAACCTGTTTGTAACACAGGCCAGATGGAGCTCATATCCAAGGTTACTTGTGTCTGAGTCTTCCATGTAGCTGTCCTTACTTTGGTTCAAGTAAACTCTTTTTTATCTGAAAGAGTCTCACTCTGTTGCCCAGGCTAGAGTGCAGTGGCATGATCACAGCTCACTGAAACCAACCTCGAACTCCTGGGCTCAAGCAATCCTTCTGCCTCAGCCTCCTAAGTAGCTGGGACTACAGGCACATACCAGCATGCCTAGCTAATTTTTTTTTATTTTTTGTAGAGATGGCGTCTCACTATATTGCCCAGGCTGATCTCGAACTCCTGGCCTCAAGTTATCCCTCTACCTCAGTCTCCCAAAGTGCTGGAATTACAGGCATGAGCCATTGAGCCACCACACCTGGCCTCAAACTCTTTAAATCATGTCTTGTGCTTTAGCCTCTTCCTTTTAGGTCAACAACAGAAATTTTAAAAAGCCCAGAAATTACCAACTTAGAGGATTACCTAAATAAATGATTTTTAAAATGACATGTGAAATAATTCCAATGTTTTCACTCTGTTCCTTTCTATTCATCCCTCATAAAACATATCTACTCCAAGCAAGACTTCACCACTGCCCCTTACTTTTCATAAGCCTATGGCTAGAAACTAAAAAAAAAACAGATTTGTATTTCATTTTCAATTACAGAATAAGTTTCAACTTTATTATTAGGCAATTATATATTTTAAAAGTCATTCAGCACAGGGGAAGCTCACCTCAATTTCAAAAGAATTAACAGACCTATTAGCCAAAGATCAGGCAGTAAAATTGGCAGAGACTTGCTTTCTAAGGCACCCCGTTAGGAACGAGTTATCCACTGCTGCTCTGCAAGGGCAGAGGAACCTTACCTGGCACGGAGGTCAGCCACTTGATCAGTCATCTGCCCTAGCATTTTGCACGTTCCCAGGATCTCCCTGCGTTCTTTGCCTGCACAGAGTTCACCAACTTTTCCAGCTTCATCTAGGATCTGTCTGATGGCCTGCTCACCGGCATCCCCTAAAATAGAGAGATTCAATATCTACATTGTTGATACATTAATTATTTAGAGAGGATACTTTACAAGTCATTTCATTCATGAAGGAATGGATGGTTTTAAACAAGACAAGTGAATAGAAGGCAATATATCTGATAGCTAACAGTCAAGCAGTGCCCTTACAACCATAGGGTAAGGTTTCAACCACACATACTGCTGAAAAAGAGACTTGGAACCGTATTTATTTGGAGATACTATTATAAGTAGCTTGTGGTAAGAATGTGGATGATGAAAATAGGATCTTAGAATTTAATAGTACTTAGCACCTCCAACCTCCATTAGGCTTTTCACATTCATTCAAATATTAATCTAAAACAGAATAAATATTAGATTAGGAAATCCATAAAGCCTAGCTCAATAACCTATTTGGGTCTTATGTTTATATAGTCAACTTTGCTTTCCAATTCTTATTGGCATTACCATTTAATCTGCTTAATTAAGGACTTTGCTGACATAAATGGAAGTCTGCTCAATGGAAACTAGAAGAGAAGAGCTTTTATTCAAGATAAATTACCTTTCTGATTCAGGGAAGGGGTAAACCAACAATTTTACAAAGAATGCCCAACTCAGCTTGGTTTATTCCTCCATGATGAGAGGTGATATAGTCCATGCCTTTCATTATTTTAAGGCCCAGTGTTGCTTCAATTAGTCAAAACTATCAGAGAATGGAGTGTGCCCCAAAATAGTAGAGTAGGTATTTTAAGATTATGAGATTACGGGAGGATTTCTTTCTTTCTTTCACTAGCTTGGTCTTTAGCTTACTGTATCTGTCAGAAAAACAAAATTAGAGGGTTACCTGGAGAGGCATTGGGGTCACGGAGCCAACCTTTGGCCTGGTTTAGTTTGGAGTCTATGGAGGCCAATGCTCTCTTCATAGCTTCAGTGTCCTTTTGAAGAGAAATTCCACAATTATTTTTTTTTTGCAAAAACTGGGATACCACAATGCAAGTTAAGACAGAAAAGAAGTTACAACATTAACATACAATAGCTAACGTAGTCAGTCCTACAATAGCCTTAAAAATATTGTAATCACACCACAATTCTTATTTCTGTCCAAATGCAGCATCTTGCATGCAAATCTTCAGTTAATTCTACTGTTTCCTGGTGTCCCTATAGCTAAAACTATGAAAACTGGTAAAATTGCTCAAGTCAAAAGATGTTTAATGTCTTCAGCAGGAAAAAGCCCTGTTGTCACATGCCTTATTAACAGCCTTGCCACCAGTCAACAATCATCTCCTGCAGCCTTGCCAAAGCCCTCCCCACTTCAAGGAAGCCTCATTAGTATGTGGTACAACAAATCACAGTCCTTTTACATCTTGTTTTGAAATATACACAGTAGATGATATTTCGCGATATTTAATTAATCTGAAAAACTTGGAATTACTAGTTGGGAAAAAACTGAAAATATTAATCTAGCAATTTAATTTTAACTCTACAAATAAACTGCTAAATGTAATATAATAAAAAAGTATTTTCTGGCCTTCCCTGTCACTTCTTATCCTTAGTTCCCTTACTATCCCTAACCTGGAAGAAGAGGCAGGGTAAAATAAATAGGTCTCAATTTACTGTTTACAGCCAGGATTCATGATGACTAGCATAAAATCTTCCAAAATACAGACTGGGAAGCTGAAACAACAGACTAATCACTTTAAAATATATTTTTTTAATGTATTTTTTAAGATACAAAAAAATGCAGGTAACAGTATAACAAACACTCATGTGCCCATCCTCTAAATTGACAGACTGGTCATCTCTTAAGTCTCTATTTAACAACTTAAAAGACTACCTATCTCTTTTATACTGTAGGGAACTGACTCTTACAGAGTTAATCCATCAATGCACAAAGTTAACTTTTGAAATTCTAGACAATGTCCCAGATCCCTAACTTCCTTCAGTTTCTAAGCCTGCAGAACTGGGATTCTTAAAGGTGTTATACCACCAGTTTTCCACATGAGGGCACCAAGAGCATCTACCACTTTGATTTCAACAAGCCCCAGCACTAGCACAAATGAGCACTGGCAGCACTCAAGAGTTAGGCTTAAGGTCAGCAGCTTGACACCAGCTTTTTCAAGTACCTATTCAAATGATAGGACTCTCAGCTTTAGGATTTTCTCCTTCCCCATCTACACAGACACAGACAGTTCTCCTCTTGTAACCTTGGCTATATAAGGCTTTAAATAGCAAACTCTCAGCCACAGCAACAAAAAAGAAGTACTGAAAAATTGAAATATTTTATTATCAGGTTAGATGTAATTATGATAGCTATCAATAAAAGGCAAAGTTATAAGAGGATCTATTTCAAAATCCACTTGTAATTACCACAAGTAGATAAGTAGCATTTTTAAAGTGCTTTGATTCTCAAATGGTTTAAATATCTACTTCTCTCTTCTACTGTGTTTTACATTAATTTGTACAGCAAACCTTGCCTTCAAAAGTAAAGCAAAGGACAACTTTAGCTTAATTCTAAATTAGCAAAGCCCAAATTAATATCTTTTTAAAAGAGAGTCCTAGGCAACTCATAACCTCAGAGAATTGGACAGCCTTCAGGGTCTAACACAAGTTATAGGGTATAGCACAAGTTGTCTAGGTACAGATTTTTGAAAAACCACAAGCTCTTAGGAAGTATATGCACACTCTAGAGAATTATGTCAATGTAAAAATACTTAATTTAAAACCTGTTAATAACCATTTTCATAACACAATTTTATTTTCAAAGAAAAAACCAATAGATATTTATTGCATTTCAAAAATCTAACTGAAAGGGAAACAAAGGCCAGAAATTTTTGTGTCTAGAATTAAAGGCTACTCCTAGTTAGGAAACTAACTTTAGTTGACATGTATTTAATTTAACATGCATCTCCTGCAATGTTAAGTTCTGTTTTAGCCACTTTTCTCCTCATTATCTCATTGAATCTCAAATTTAAATGTATTAAATAATTTAATATTACAAATTAAGAAACAGAGACTCCTAGAAACCTAATTTGATCTCTGGTTTGTTGACTCTAAATTTCATTATTTTATATCAGATGAAACTCAGGAATTTTTTTCTTTTGTCAAAGAGAATTGCCAAAGATTCTGCCAACCTTCTATAATAGTCAGCAAATCTCTGCCTTGTCAATTTTGATTTTTGGCTAATACTACATAGAAAATAAGCTCTAGAAATCAAATTCATAATCCTCCAATGCCCAAAAATGATTTGAAATACAATGGAACTAGTTTTGCTCTATTTAGCATCCTAAAAATCCTTTCTTTTCTCCCTAATAAAGCTCAAATGGCCCTGCACTGCAAGGAAAGAATGTGATTCTCAGGAAGTGAATAATTTACTCCTGAGTGAGAGATGTGACAACATCAAGAAGTTAAAATTAAGAGATGCTCATTTTCCCCTAAAAGGAATTAATGAATGGCAAATTTGTAGTGAAGCTGCATTTTAAAACTGGGAATTTCAATGAGTTACCTAAGTTTTTAATAGCATGAATTGTAGACAATTATGGAGATTTGAAACAGTCACTGAAAGGGCCACCTTAAATTCTTTGTGGAACACAGCAGAATTTAAACACAATATATTTGAAAGTCATATCTACTAAAAACAAAATATATATGGGAACAAATATTTTGATCTCCCAAGAATCTCATATCTATTTCTTTTGAAGGGCAGTATTTTACGATACAATCAACAGAATTCTGTTATAAGCAACATAAGAAGTATACGAACATTGGATATGATATAAACAAATTCACTGGACAACAACCAGGACTAGAAGTCAATCTGGAGATATATTTATAAAGGGTGAAAATAACCATAACCCTGTGGTCAACTATATTGTGTACCGCAAAGCATTTTGCTTAACCTTGTCATGTAAGTCTCTAAGTACCTACAGTACAATCTGGGTATGAAATAGAAGAGAAAAAAAACTGTACCTTCATTTGAATACTGTTTTTCATAAAAACTCATATTTGGGAAAGAGAAAAGTCCCCGTCAATCTCTTACCTGTTTAGGTTTTATTTTTTTCAAGAATGAATATAAAAAGACCAGATCTAGTCATGCAGCTTTGGGGACAGCTGGAAGGAATCTGGTTCCCTACCTCTATGGTTCTTTTTACCATAAAACTCTTATGTGTTCAAGTTTTTTTTTGTTTTGTTTTGTTTTTTTTTGAGACAGAGTCTCACTCTGTTGCCCAGGCTAGAGTGAGTGCCGTGGCGTCAGCTTAGCTCACAGCAACCTCAAACTCCTGGGCTCAAGCAATCCTTCTGCCTCAGCCTCCCAAGTAGCTGGGACTATAGGCATGCGCCACCATGCCCGGCTAATTTTTTCTATATATTTTTAGTTGGCCAATTAATTTATTTCTATTTTTAGTAGAGACAGGGTCTCACTCTTGATCAGGCTGGTTTTGAACTCCTGACCTTGAGCAATCCGCCCGCCTCGGCCTCCCAGAGTGCTAGGATTACAGGCGTCAGCCACCGTGGGTTCAAGTTTTAAACCAAAAAACACAGTGTCTTTCTCAGGAACTGAAACACTCCTAAAACTTAATATAGACTTAGGCCTCAAGAATACCTGTGAACAATAATGAGATCTTCCTATGGATAATCAAAAGGAACTGTGCTTAGAAATTCTGAAATCCCAGACTCTTAAAAACTTCAGATATGGGGATTAAAGACCCCTCTCCAACACTGTCCAACATGCTCTCCTTCCACTAACACCTCCCTTCCCACTCCATCCCATTTCTGACCACATCTCCACCCTCAAATCAATGTTTTAAACAAAGATGTTTCTAGAAAGAATAGATTGGGCAGTAAAACAAAATCTTACAAATTACATTTAAACAATGAGAGAAAATTATCTAGTCCTCCTGGGCATGGTGGCTCATGCCTATAATCCTAGCACTTTGGGAAGCTGAGGTGGGAGGATCGCTTGAGGCCAGGAGTTTAAGACCAACCTGATAAAGAGCGAGATCTTATCTCCACAAAACAATGGAAAAATTAGGTGAGTGTGGTGGCACACACCAGTAGTCCCAGCTACTCGGAAGGCTGAAGCAGGAGGATCACTTGAGCCCAGGAATTGGAGGTTGCAGTGAGCTATGATGACACCATTGCACTCTAGCTCCGGCAACAGAGACAACCCCTGTCTCCAAAAAAAATAAAAAATAAAAAAATTATCTAGTCCTGAGACTTCAAGCAAGTTACCTTGTCTGGGTCTCAGTTCCTTATTTCTAAGAATACCTTCTCGGCTCTAAAAATCTGTGCTAACTATGAGTGCACAATCAGGTGTACCAACTAAAGATAACTTAGATCAGAAGGGAAATGTCAATTTCTTTAACATTTTAGGATTTTCTGCTTATGGAGAGTGGGGGGGATAAAGTATCATAAATGCCTTATCTCAAACCCCCAGAGATAAAGCTTTCATTCTAATAGCTGCTAAAATAAAACACTAGAACACTCACTCATAAAAAGCTCACACACAACCTTATTTTTTTTAAAAAATCAAATAAAAATCAGCCTTTAAGTCCCAATGGTCTGCAGTAAGGGCTAGTATTACACAATTGCATATGCTAACCAATATTTCCTTCTTTTGTTAAGTATAGTAATCTTCTCTGTAAGACATCTGAGTCAGTCACTACTTTTACCCACCACCAGCTTGGGACCACAGTGGGAGGAGACTTACCACAAGTACTAATTCTGAATATTAGTGTCTAATGACTCAAGGTGCAAAGCTGCAGAAGCACCTATGTAGGGTCCAAAAAGTCTTAGCAGTGAGATGTTTTTAATTTTCTCTCACTTCCGCTTAATTTTCAGCATGCATCAAAATACAATTAATATAAATACAAAAAAATTAATTAGAATTGTGTTCAACTCAAGTTCTTTTGATTCATAATGTATTCCCAGGGAAAATGCTAACTTGATTTTTAATGACCACTGATTCAAGAAAGGGTCAACTTTTACTTTCAAAATAAATGAAGTGTTTAAAGTCAAAGACACTTTTAAACTTATAAATCTGCAACTTGAATGTAGATATAAAAGGTAAAATAATTAGCTATTGCATTGCCCCTTTAAAAATCTTAACTTATTTGGCAAGACGCACTTTTACCAAGAATTTTTTCCACTTACTTTCTTCCCCCACTTTTCTAGAGGAACCATCACTTTCCAGAAGAATACTGCACCAATGGGGAAGCATGAAACAAGTATGGTAAGACAAAGTTAATTATTTATTGGTAGGGGCGAGAAGAAGTGAAAGACACTGGACGCATTAAACAGAATGGGAACCTGGTGGTCACAGTCAGACAAAAGGTCTGATCAATTCACTGCTTATACTTGAGCAGTGAAAGCTGCATAATGCTACAAAACTGAAAAATAGCCAAAATCCTTATTACCAATTTCCATTTTTAGGGTAAAATTTTTTTCTAAATATTTTTGTAACTAATAACAATGATTACTCCTGGGGGTGAGGAGAGGTAGAATGGATGGGAATGGGTTGAGAGGAAAACCTGTTATGTATATCTTTTTACAGCATTTTGATTTTTGAACGAGGTAAATATATAACAAAAACAAAATCAAGTTTAAAAATGAACATCCTTTGTTTATGCTGATGTCATTATGTACTTGAGCTTGTTTTGGCTGAACTAATTTAATTTACTTTTCTTTCATTTCTGATGTTAGTTTTGCAGCATCCTAACACACTGATTCCCTCCCAGATCAGCATCAAACTGGACCATCTACAAGTCTGTACATGTTGAGAACCAGGTCAGTTTTCCTTGTATATTCCTCCCCAAGAGCCTGATCCTAGTCCTGAAAAACTCAACTGACCACATTTTTAAAATAAAAGAAGACGCTCTTGATGGCATATGCACAAAATAAAGCTCAGTAACATTTATTCACTAACTGATGGATGACTTTCCCCTTCTGAAAATAGAGTTACATTAAGGTTACATGCCTGTTCCTCCTTATTACTTTCCCATCTGCTAAAAGCAAAGGAAAGAGAATAAGGAGAGAGATTACGTTAGGGGGACATGAGGTCATGGAGAGCTATGACTGACTCACAGTTTAGACAGCAGAACATGCAGTAAGCCATGGACTGTAGTGAGGAAAACCTTTAGATATACTTTACTTCATTTTTCCTTTTGATATTGAAGGCTAGGATTATTATGGAGGACAGCTACCTCACCTAAGCTCTCTAACTTATCCACTGTCATTACAGCTTAAAACCTCATTGATGCATCTCCACAAGCAAATTTCAGAGCCTGCAAAGCAGACTGGTGGGAGAGGCAAATACAGAGATAGCATCAGCTGGGAGTCTCCTTTCCCAGGAGTAGGGTCCACAGGTAACTCAGGGGTCACCTAGCTACCTGAGGAAACCTGTCTCTCAAATGAAGTCAGTGAGAAAGACAAGGCCAAAAAAGAACTCAGGAGCCTGCTCAAAGAGATGAAAGCATCCACCAAATATAGAAAGCCTAACAGCCCACAGTAATGTCTTTCCTTTAGCTTTCCCCAAAGAAATAGCTCAAGATGAGACACAAACAATCTGCCCAGCACAGCCCAGAGTCCCATATTAAGTCACATTCTGACGCATGTTCGAGCACAGTGTTACACACCGGCACACAGAATAAGGCATGGCACACAGCACAAGAAAACCTCACAGACATGCTTTTTCTCTTTTTAAGCAAAAAAGAAACTAGACGGCAAGAGAATGCTTACCTTCTAAATGTGAGAAAAAGAATAAAACAAACAAGAAAACAAAAAAAAGATGCATAAAGAAGTCATAACAGGGAAGTGAAAGTTGTCAAGTATGCAAAAGCAAAATCAAATAAAATATCAAAGACTTGAAATGATTTTACCATATAGATTTAAAACACATTCTTAGAACCTATTTGAGAATTTCACATCTATGAGAAAATGCCTTTCATAGTTCAGATAAGCTGACGAATTTATCGACATAGTTAAATTAGCTTTCTGGGCAATAAGAGAGAGGGCTAGTGATTTCAGGCCACAGTTCTTTACCTTACCTTATAGGTGTCCTGGAGGTCAAATGTAGCTCTATTGAGCACTCAATGGGAGTCAAAGTACAAAATGCCCTTTTTAGTCTGTATGCTGGTGGCCCTGGAGACAACATCTATGTCATATGTGGGTAAGCTAGATCCTATAGACAGTGTGTCTCCCCCATTGTCTGCATCTTGGGCTTCCACAAGGAAAGTGTAAACCCAAGTATCTCTCTTCCTCCAGACCTGGAAGCTTTGTTCCCAGTCACTACACAGCGAGAAGCAGACCAGAGCAGCAGCAACACAAAACCGCTGCTGACGGGCTCTAGAAGGAATCTACCAGCCCCTTTGTAGTCCAAGAAGAGAGTCTAGACAAAGGGGGAAGGGACCCCTCAAACTAACTGATGAATGTAAAGACTAATATTTTAAACAAACTTTCCTTGGAGAAGATGGAATGATCAAGGGACACATAGAAGTGCCAAGAGTTTCCTCTGTACATTTCTCTGGATCAAAGATTGGTTTTCCATAAAGTTCAGAATTATAGGCATATTCTACATCTTACTTGGTCATCTGGCAACAACCACCCTCATAAAAGGCAGAGCTCCCACCCAGGAGAACATGCGTACCGCAATTCCTCCACAGCCCAACCAGCAAGACTCTGGCCTGAGGGAAAAGCTACACATCTCATCCTTCAACCAATATTCACCCCACATGCCTATTTATTTGTTCTATCTTGGAACAAAAAAATTTGCAAAGGCAGCAAATAACCCAAGAAACAAAAGTGAGGAAGAAATTACTTTCACAGTATCTAAGTACTCTTATGCTACAAACAATTAACAAAATAGAATGAGAGACAGGTGACAAAGTCCCCAGGAGGGGGCAGTTCTGGACTTTGCTTATTTCTTCTCCAATAACACTTACCTTGCTGGCCCAAGCATCTTCATCCCAAGAAGTGAGTTGTAATACACGAATGATCTCATTAATTTCAGCGCTCATTTTTTCTACCGTGAAATTTCGATTTTTCAAAGCCTCTTCTATTCCTTGGTTTTTTGAGTTTTTAGTTGTAACAAAAATCTTCATAGCTGTAAAAATAAACAAAAGATCAGAAACTAAGCTTAGAATTTAATCTGGCTGTATAAAAATATTCACATAAGACATTCCACACTTTGAACATGTTTTGGGTTTCTAAGGTCTTAAAAAGAATACACAAAACAAATACTGCAAGTCTGCTAATAAAATTCCAATATCAGCAACCTTCATGGTAAAAAACAAATAAAAAACAAAAAAAAAAAACCCTCAAAATACAAAACATCACCACAATTAGGGAACTAATTTAACATAGATATACTGACAACCTATAATCATAAAATATCTAATATCCTTCTAAGTCAGTTATCATCCTAGCCCTCACACCAGTTCCATCCACCACAAACCTGATGGGACAAAATGAAAACCATCAGTAAAACTGTGAATGCTGCTTCCCCTAATCCCAGCAGATTCCAAAATGTCAAGTTTATCATCCAGGATTTCTCTCAGCATATAGCAGGGACTTGCTAACCCCCAAAGGTAAAGAAGAAAAAATAAGAATAATAATACAGAATATGGAAAAAGAAAATATCTTCCCATAAAATAACTAAAATTTTATAAACAAAGATCAATCAACATGTTATTGAGTTACCCAGATTAGAAAGAAACGCTTTTCCCAACAACCTTCTGCCACATACAACAGTTGGCCTCAAAACATATTTCCCATGGAGATTATAAGATTCTATTTACAAATTTTTGTTTTCTAGTGTAACAGTTTCTGAACTCTTACACTCATATCTCCTTTTTTAACCACTACCTGAAACATCAAAGGAGGTAGCTGGGGGGTCACGGTGACATGCACCATAAGATTTTTAAAATAAAACTGCCTTCTGAGAGTTAAACTAATTAACCCATAACTTGACTAAGATAACTTACGTAAACCATGAGGTGTCTGACAAATACTAGACACTCAATAAGGGCAACTCCCTTTTGCTAGTTGAGAGAGCAGCCGTCATGTTTGCATTTCTGGGCTCTGCTCAATGGGAAGGTGGTCCCAGCTGGTGACCGAAGTACTCGTCTATTCATAATTTAAAGAACAGTTAAATATCTTATAGAAAAAACTGTGTTAACACAATTTTTGAAAAGGGATCTGAATTCTTTTTTTTTTTTTTTTTGAGACAGAGTCTCACTCTTTACCTGGAGTAGAGTGCCGTGGTGTCAGCCTAGCTCACAGCAACCTCAAACTCCTGGGCTCAGGCAATCCTTCTGCCTCAGCCTCCCAAGTAGCTGGGACTACTGGCACGCGCCACCATGCCCGGGTAATTTTTTCTATATATTTTTAGTTGGCCAATTAATTTCTTTCTATTTATAGTAGAGACTGGGTCTCACTCTTGCTTAGGCTGGTCTTGAATTCCTGACCTTGAGCGATCCTCCAGCCTCTGCCTCCCAGAGTGCTAGGATTACAGGCGTGAGCCACTGTGCCCGGCCATGAATTCATTTCTTTATTGTACTGTGCTCTATAATATCCATTCCTAATTATTTTTCTACAACACAAATAAAGGTGTAAAAAGTTAATGTCCCAGACTAGAGTTTCCAGAAGAGATTCCATCTCCCAGGATAGGGGCCTGTTAGAGCTTTAGGAGAAGAGAACAAGGCCACAGAAAGGCGATTTCAAATGAAGAGCAGAAGGACAGCATTCGAGAAGATGAAGACTGGCTCTCAGCCAGTCACCTGCAGCCATCATGTAATAGCCTCAATCAGGTCTCATTTTTACCTAGGCTGAAGGACATGCAGTGAAGCAGCAAAAGACAGTGAACCTCAGAGTTTAGAAGATGCTCACATTTTTGCCCCTACCAAGAAAAGGCAGGAAATACCTGAAATGAGAACTGGCAGCAACTCTTTCACGGTGTTCATCGAGTTCACCAACATCACTCGGTGCTCCTGGTGCGTCAACTCCTGCTGTCTCTCATCAATCATCTTGGCCATCTTAGTCATTCCTGCGGCACATGGAAGAAATTGCGCAGGATGAGTAGTCAAACAATCCATGGTCTGGCTTTCTCAGCCTAAATCCATTATAAAATACTATCAAAGTTCAAACTGCCCACTTATTTAAACAACAGACACTATCACTAAACTCTAACATTTATGCAATTTTATTCTTTTCAACAAAAAAAAAAAAATTTTTTTTTTTTTTTGAGATAGAGTCTCACTCTATTGCCCGGGCTAGAGTGCTGTGGTGTCAGTCTAGCTCACAGCAACCTCAAACTCCTGGGCTCAAGCAATCCTCCTCCTTCAGCCTCCCCAGTAGCTGGGACTACAGGCATGTACCACCATGCCCGGCTAATT
>VBSM01003143.1:50220042-50230135 GCA_008086735.1 Cheirogaleus medius
CCTGAGCAAGAGCGAGACCCCATCTCTACAAAAAATAGAAAAATTAGCCAGGTGCAGTGGCGCATGCCTATAGTCCCAGCTACTTGGGAGGTTGAGGTGGGAGGATTGCTTGAGCCCAGGAATTAGAGGTTGTAATTAGCTATGATGACACCACTGCACGCTACCCCTGGCGACAGAGTGAGACCATGTCTCAAAAAAGAAAAAAGAACAGAGCAGAAATAGCCCTGACAATCAATTTTGCCTGCCAAATAATTATGTCAGGGCCAGACTGATTGGAAATGACAGTGAGGGAGGTGCTGAGTGCCGTAGCCACAGCAGAGAAAACCACTGATCAGCTGATCATATTCTCTAACTTCCTTCCTTCCACCTGTTTCCTTCCTGTCTCCCAAGTGTTGTCAGTGTTTTCTGTGATCAGATATGTTTGTGGTCCCACGAGTGTGCTCTCTTTCTAAAACAGAGGTCCTAAGATGTAAACACCTGTTTCCTTGGGTGTGCTCCAGGACACTGCGACTTCCATGAAATCAGATTTGCAGGTGTTCTGCTCCGTAGCACTTCAGTCTTTAGTGAACAGAATGCATTTTTCTTGACAGTGTTTATAACCTAAATGGCTATACTGTTTAAGGTCAGTTTTTGTTTTTCTGTTTTTATTAAAACAGTGAATTTGATAAAGGATGAGTTACCTCCACCCTTCCCCAACAATTTTTTGGGGGGGAGGGTGAAAGTTTAATTTGCTGACTGTTTTAGAGAGCTTTTCAGTTTGAAATTATGGACTGTGTATGTCTAAATAGACTGATTAGACTATCTCCTTTATATTATTTTGTCTAAAGCTCTCTCTCCTTTAAATGGCTAAACCAGTGAGCTAGGATACCACGATTGACTTTTGTTGAAACAGATTGAGTTTGTTTGGCTTCAGAATGAGTGAGTTACCTGTGTTTTATGATGGTAGACTGCCCTCCCTAGTCGAACTAGTTCTATTGCAAATGCATGTTATTTTTCACAGAAAGTACTTTTTGTTTGTGTGTGTGTGTTATAGAGAGATCCATTGGGGGAAAAAAACCCCTCAGAGATGCTGTGAAGAGAATCATCTTTTTAAACAGTGCTGAGCTTCTGAAGGCAGAAGCAGCGTAGTCATTACTGTCTCTATCACAACTTTCCTAACCTCTTAGGTGAAAAATGACTACCCTGCTTCTGTGCCCTCAGTATACACTGGACATAATTCTAAATACTAATTTGTACTAGTTTGTTTATATGTCTGTCTCCTGTTACCAAGATCTTCCTTAAAGGTAAGGACTTTAAAAAAAATCCCAAAACTTCCTATTTGTAGGAATCAGCATATAGAAGGTCCTTAATATATTAGATGAATAAATATATGAAAGAATTCAGCTAAAGGAATTTAAGATTAGTAACTCACTTTTTCTGGGTACAGTCTTAAAGAACCTTTAAGAAGGACTTATGGCAGACTTTTAATAATCTCTGGATGTATTTTCCTTAAAAAAATCAGCATAAGTTTAAGCAGCTTGATTAGTGATCATTGAAATCATATGGAGCTGAGGAGTTTGGCTTCTTCTCTTAAGTTGTCTCAAATTATATCAGGTGGTAATTCTGGGAAGAATATGTTAGTGGGTCATGAGTGAGCATATTTAGGGATCCCATGAGGCTGTCATTGGTCCATTTGATATATACCATAAGAATTTTTCTAGTACTTTAGGTTGAAGACTGAAAGGCAGAGAGATGCCTTAATCTGTACTAGTTGATTGATTTAAAGTATCGAAGCAAATATTATTAGTATATAGTTAAGATCCATGATTATTTAGGAAACTGACTGCACCTCTACTTTCATTCTTTAAAATGCTTTTTAAAAATTCAAATTTCAGCTGGGCATGGTGGCTCATGCTTGTAATCCTAACACTCTGGGAGGCCAAACGGGAGGATCACTCAAGGTCAGGAGTTCGAGCCTGAGCAAGAGCAAGACCCCATCTCTACTAAAAATAGAAAGAAATTAATTGGCCAACTAAAAATATATATAGAAAAAATTAGCCGGGCACTGTGGCGCATGCCTGTAGTCCCAGCTACTCTGGAGGCTGAGACAGGAGGATCGCTTGAGCCCAGGAGTTTGAGGTTGCTGTGAGCTAGGCTGACACCACAGCACTCTAGCCAGGGCAACAGAGTGAGACTCTGTCTCAAAAAAAAAAAAAAAAATTCAAGTTTCTATTGTAGAAGATCACTTTAAGAAGCCAAGCAGATTGAATGTTTAAATAAAATCAAATTTTCCACAGACAAGACAGACTTCTTCCTGTTTCTGACTGCTGGTTAGTCATAGTGGGATTTGTTTGGCTTTTATGAATGTCATTAAATTTTAATGTGCAGATCAGATGTCTTATTGTACAAAAAATGGTGCAGTGTCTGTTTTGGACCTATCATTTTACCACACAAGGGAACCATTAGTGAAAAATCAATTTGATTCCTGCAAACCTTTTTCATCTTATCTCTTCTTTTTCAGTTTCCTTTCTCCATAATGGTTATTCCTATCATTTGGTTTTTATTTTTTCCAAGTTTGAAAAACTCATGCAGTAACTGGGTCCTCATGAATAGGTATATAACAAGAGTTGCATTCTGTGATTCTTATGTTTGTTTGCTATAATTTTATCAACATGCACGTTTCCTGGAAATAAAATCAAGGTTGGTACTCTTTAAAGTTAATGATGACCTGGCACGGTTGCTCATGCCTGTAATCCCAGCACTTTGGGAGGCTGAGATGGGAGGATTGCTTGAGGTCAGAAGTTTGAGAGCAGCCTGAGCAACAAAGTGAGACCTTGGCTCTACAAAAAAATAGAAAAATTAGCCAGGGGTGGTAGCGCATGCCTGTAGTCTTAGCTACTTGGGAGGCTGAGGCAGGAGGATCGCTTGAGCTCAGGAGTTTGAGGTTGTAGTGAGCTATGATGATGCCACTGCCCTCATGCCCAGGCAACAGAGTGTAACCTGTCTCAAAAAAAAAAAAAAAAACCAGTGAGAAAAAACCCTTCTCAATCCACAAAAAGGATAAAGAAAGGGGGAAAAAAAGAAATTGAAACATATATAGAACAAAAATAAGATATGGTAATATATCAGTAATTTTAATAAATGTAAATGAGATAAATTATTAACTTAGAAGTTGCTAGGCTGGATTTAACAATATAGCTGTATGGTATTTCTAAAAGATATACCTAAATCATAAGGGTACTGAGAGCTTGAAATACAATATTTCAAGATATTTTTCAAGATGGAAATATAATATTTCAAGATGGAAAAGATATACCAGTCAAAATAACCAAAGAGAGCTGGTTTACACAATTAATATCAGACAAAACAGATATTAAGGCAACAAACATTACTGGTGATAAAGAGAGTCAGTGTATAATGATAAGTAGGTTCAAGTCACCAGAAAGATATAATAATAGTAAACTTATATGTAGTTAATAAGGTAGCCTCAAGATATGTAAAACAAAAACAAGTACAAGAAGATATGGACAAATCTATTGTTATGGTGGAAGATTTTAACACTTAGTAATTGATGGATAAAACAGACCAAAAAATCAGGAAGGATGTAGAAGATTTGAATATTACAATTAACAAGCTTGAGCTAATGGAATATGTAAAATATTTTGCTTAAAAGTTGGATCACCCTCATTTTTTCCAACCACACATAGAAAATCTATAAAAATTGACCATATGTTAAGACATTAAACTAGCCTAAATACATTTCAGTGTCTCATCTTATAGATCATATTCTATGACAGAATGTATTTGAGTGATAAATCAATAATGAGAAGATAAGTAGAAGAGCCTAAGTAGAATAGCCCCTAATATTTAGAAGTATATTTTCAAATTTCCAAACAACTTATTAAAGAAATCATAATGAAAATTATTTAGAACTGAGTAACAAAAAATGCTATCTATCAAAACTCATGGGCTCATAAACATGAAAAAAACACATTTGAGTTTCACTAGTAAAAGAAAAATGCAAATTAAATTCACAATAATATTATCATTTCACATTGACCAGATTGGCAAGTTAAAAGTTCAGACATTGAGGACCAATTGTGAACACTGCTAGTGGGAGTATTAAATTGGTATTAATACAATCATTTTGGAAAACAGTTTGGCATTCCCTGATAAAGTTGTATTTTCTGTAACTCAGTATTTCCACTACTAGATATATAACTTAAACTCTGTGCATGTGTAACAGAAGCCAGTATAAAACATTTCACAGCAATATTATTCATATTGGTACCAATAACAAAAACAATGACTTAGAATGCCTCTAATGTCCACTTGAAGTAGAATGGGTAAACAAATTATGATATATCCATACAGTGAAATACAACACAGTAACTACAGTTGTTAACATTATGCGTCTCAACAATACAATATTGAACAAAAAGAATGATCATAGAAGCATACATAATAGTATGATTCTGCCTAAGCAAAGTTCCAATACTGGTAAAACTAAACAATACGTTGCTTAGGTGTGTATACATATATAGGTGGTAAAAGTATTAATATAAAGCAAATCAAGAAAATAATTAACACAATATTCAGAGTAATGATTACCTCTGGAGAATAGGAAGGAGGATTTGGTTAAGGTAGGATTCTGAAGTACTTGGTATTATTATATTTCTTTTAAAAAATTTTATTTATTTATTTGTTTTTAGAGTCAGTCTGGCCCTGACTGTTGCCCAGGCTGGCCTTGAACTCCTGGGCTCAAGTCATCCTTCTGCTTGAGTAGCTGGGATTATTGGCATGTGCCACCATGTTTGGTGGTATTTTATTTCTGAAGCATGATTATTAGTCAGTATTTGTTTGAATGAAAGTTTATATAATCTTTTATGTGTGTGATTTTATTTTGTAATTTAAAAAATATGAAAATCCTCAACGTCATTCATAAGAATGGAAATTAAAACTATATTGAGTAAACCTACAGACTGGGAGAAAATATCTGCAATTGTATATCTGATGAAGGTTTAATATCTAGCCTATATAAAGAACTCTTACAACTCAGCAACAAAAGATAAAGAACCCAATTGAAACATGGGCAAAGGACTTGAATAGACATCTCTCCAAAAAAGATAAAAATGGACAACAAGCACATGAAAAAATGTTCACCATCATTGGTTATTAATGAAATGCAAATCAAAACCACAATGAGATGCCACTTCACACTCACTATGGTGGCTTTAATTTAAAAAATTTGATGAGGATATGGAGAATCAGTATGTTGCTGGTGGGAATGTAATATGGTACAGTGCTGTAAAACAGTTTGGTAGTTTCTCAAAATGTTCAACCTGGAACTACCATATAAACTAGCAGTTCCCCTCCTGGGTATATACTCAAGCAAAATGAAACACATCTACACAGAAGTTTGTACATGAATGTTTATAGCAGCATTATTCATAATTGCCAAAAGGTATAAACAACCCAAATGTCCATTAGTGGATGAATAAACAAACAAATTGTGGCATATTCATACGGTGGAATATTCCGCCATAAAAGAGAATGAGGTACTGATACAGGATATAACTTGAACCTTGAAACATTATGTTAAATGAAAGAAGCCAGGCAAGAAAGATCACATAGTGTGTGAATCCTTTTATATGACATATCCAGAATAGGCAAATCCAGTGAGACAGAAAGCAGATTTGTAGTTGTCAGGGGGTCGGGGGAGGAAAGGATGGGGAGTGATTAGTGAGTATTGGGTGCTTTACTGAGATGATGAGTTTTGACACTCAAGAGAGTAGTGGTTGCACAACATCGTAAATACATTAAATGCTACTGAATTTTACCCTTTAAAATGGTTATTTGTATGTTATGTGAATTTCACCTCAATTGGAAGGAAACTATATTGGGATCCAATTTTGGTCTATCATTGGTAAAGATCCAAAACTAATTACAGATGTGAAATTTTGATTTGAATTGATGTGACAGTAAGAACTGTTTTGTTACCCATATCCATTTGGTGGGAATGTAAACTAGTATAATTTCTGCAGACTGCAATATGGCAATGTTTGTTAAAATTATAAACATTCATACCTTTGACTCAAAAATTTATTTCTAGAATGTATCCTACAGATATGCAGGGTAAAATGATAAATATGCAAGGTGATTCATTGCAGGAGACTAATAAATTATGGACTATTATGTAGCTGTGTAAAAGTATGAGGAGTCTCTTTATGTACATTTATTGTAATAAAACATCTCCAAGTGAAAAAAGCAGAATGCAGAGAGTGTGCATGGCATGATCCCATTTGTGTAAAAAAAGGGAGAAATGTACAGTTTGCTTCTGTCTGCCTCAAATGTCCCATCAAGGGCATTACATACAGAGGAAATACAACTTTGGGGGAAACTCAACATTAACTTTACGTGGGATGGAATTTCAGTGCCTGGAACATAGTGGAGGGAAGGAGATTTTTCACTGTATGCCCTTTTAGTTTTAAATATGTATATATGTATATGTTTGTGAATATACATATTATTTAAAATTAAGTTAAAATTTCAATTTAAAAATGGAAAGAACAAAACACCTAGTCCTTTAAGACTGATCAAAAGCTGTACCAAAGAGGCCTTCCCCTTCACTGATATTTGTAATACACTGCCTTATGCACCATTGTTTGTCTTAGCTTAGTAAAGCATGCTCCACGAGAGTTAGAATAGTGCTTTTACATCTTTATATACATACCTACAGTGTCCACAGCCCAGTGTTTTTTATGTAGATGAAATTCATAAGTTGGTTTAATTCTATTTATTAACAATGTAGCCCTGCTTTATACTTGTGGAGTTTTTGCATTATTTCATTTGATCCTCAAAACAACCCTGTGAGGCAGGTTTTTATTTGCATGAGGCATTTTCTATGTTTTCTTTCTTTTTTTTTGAGACAGAGTCTCACTGTGTTGCCTGGGCTAGAGTGTCATGGCGTCAGCCTAGCTCACAGCAACCTCAAACTCCTGGGCTCAAGCAATCCTTCTGCCTTAGCCTCCCAAGTAGCTGGGACTACACGCATGCACCACCATGCCCAGCTAATTTTTTCTATATATTTTTAGTTGGCCAATTAATTTCTTTCTACTTTTAGTAGAGAGGGGGTCTCACTCTTGCTCAGGCTGGTTTCGAACTCCTGACCTCGAGCGATCCTCCTGCCTCGGCCTCCCAAAGTGCTAGGATTACAGGCGTGAATCACCGCGCCCGGCTGACATTTTCTATGTTTTTAAATGAGAATATATAGTTTTGGGTAAGCATTTTAACTTTAAATAATTTGTTCCCTATCTTTTTAAGTTACTCAGTGATAACATAATAGGTATATTGAATATGAGATTAGACGAGATGATCTATTAGGTTCTTTTTAACTCTGTATGGATGAGTAATTGAATGGGTGAATACATGTTAGTAGTACAAGAGGGTCAAGGAGAATACGTGGTTTGTGCTTTTTGAGTTCCTCTGTTAAATGAATTCCCTCCACCCCAACAACCCTTGGCTGTTCTAGTGGTCTGTATTAAACTATATTAATATCAAACTATTATTAACTGATTCAGTTATTAATACTAGTGACCTTTTAGTTAACAACATAGTTTTATATGGCTATTTTCAAATGGCTAGATAAATGAGAAATTTACATATTACCTCATACTTTTACTTTGTGTTTCCTCCCATTCCTTTGCTTTGTCTGGTTATTAAATTTCACTTAACATAATACTTTGGCATTTTATTTCCAGATGTTAAATCTGAAAACACTGTCAGAGATTTCAGTTGTTTTCTGCAGTATCTTTTAATAGCAGTATGGATAGGGTGGGGAGGAATAAGGAAACAAAGATGTTACAGAGGTATAGCAACCTAAAAGGCCCCAAATATTTTCTCATCCTTTTTATTATTGCCAGGAAATAATGAAGAACAAGAGCTTAGTACATTGAATGAATGAATGAATGTGCTGCCTATAACTGTAAAGTTTTAAATCTAAAAACTCAGGTCCTATTATCACTTGGTCTTGGTTATTTTCCATGTAGGGGAAATAATGTGAATTCACATACATTTACATTCTTTGCATTTGCATATGATATTCTTCTGCTTGGGTCTGCTGGCGAGTTAACCTACGTTCCTCTACACAGGGTTGAGAATGCTTGCACCAAGCTTGTCCAGGCAGCCCAGATGCTTCAGTCAGACCCTTACTCAGTGCCTGCTCGAGATTATCTAATCGACGGATCAAGGGGCATTCTCTCTGGCACATCAGACCTGCTCCTTACCTTTGATGAGGCAGAGGTAGGCAACCTGAGGCCCATGCCGATCTCTTCCAGAAAAAAAGCCTAGTCTTAAAGATAATCATGGAAGATTGATAATTGTTTAGGGTGAAAAAATACTGAATAGCTACACATTTACATTACCATGTTTTCTTTAATACTTATTGTCCACTCGCTTGACTGAATACTCTTAAATATATTTTCAGGTTCGTAAAATTATTAGAGTTTGCAAAGGAATTTTGGAGTATCTTACAGTGGCAGAGGTGGTGGAGACTATGGAAGATTTGGTCACTTATACAAAGAATCTTGGGCCAGGTTAGTCATATTCAATTTTTATAATAACATTTTTTATGGATTGTCCTTGTTGGATCAAGACGAAAGGGTACCCCTCCTCCTACTTTTGGTATCACATGGATGATGCTGCGTTGGGCTTTCAGGTATCTGTACTGTGTTGATGGAGCTGACACTGTGCTTTAACTGAGGAGGTGTCATTGTCTCTGAAATATGAATCTGCTTTCTATAAATCCTGGCCCCGTCTAATGAATGAAACCAGATATTGCAAATGTTGCTGGAGAATGTAGGAAATACTTTTCTATTACTGTAATGCTCAAGGCCACCCTGAATCCTGACCTCTCCATTCCACATTCCACAGCATTCCCTCACTGTCTGCCAGCTGGCCTGGAGTTCTTTATGACCTCTTAGCTTGCTAATTAGCCTGCCTACTATTATGGATTCATGCCCTAGCCCAAGGCTGCATAATATAATCAGACCTAGAAGGAGAGAAGAGCAATTGTGGTTAAATCTCATTTGGAAATGATTGTTTAGGCACCTGAGTATTAAATATTCAAACTAGGCAAACAGTTACCAGCTTTTGATGTTACAGACATGTAACCTGAACTTAAAGGTCCTTAAAGTATGAATGAAATCAATGACAAGATGCATTCAATGTTTAGCTTGTTTAACTTGATGTTTACCACCTTCTAAAATTATATGTGAAAGGTTGATTTCTAATTAACAGTATTTTCACGAGTTTCCAGTGTAGTTGTTTTGTAAACTTATGGTGGTAAAGAATTTCTCGGGGCCATCATTGAATGGCTTTCTTTGGTAGCTTTAGAGCAGTCCTCTTTAAACTTTCTCATGGCACTTGCCAAAGACTTTATTTCTCCAAATGGAATCTTATGCAGAATCCCATCATGTAAAAGTCAAAATGGAGCTACTCTGGGCGAAGCAGGGGCAGCCCTACCTTTTTGCTTTCCTTTGGTCTTAATGGCCTATGAGACGAGAAATCCTAGGAGCAATTTAAAAACCAAAGCTTTGGAAATCACATAGCACCTTTGAATAATAACCAAAGTAAACAAAAAATGCTAGTAGACTGATTCCAAAACACCAGATGCTTTCAAACACTGTCATCACTATAATTATTTTTATAATATTTCTATTTGTTTCTAATTATAAAAGCGGTACATGCTTATTTTGGATGAATTTGAAAGTTCAGAAAAATGTAAAGATGAAAACAAAACACATCATTGACATTCTGAGAACTTTTCCCAGCTACTACATTCACTGCTAGGCTCACATGAGATTCTTACATAACAGCACAGTGACCACACTGAAAAGTATATGCATAGTAGCCTGGCAAAATATTTTTCTCCCACTTGTAAATTTATTTTTACAAATACATATTTATTCATTTCAAAATTTCATGTGAATGTATTTATGTCAAGCATGAAAATTATATCACATTTACCATTTACATTTAATAAATTTTGTTGAAAAGAATAAGGCCAGGCGTGGTGGCTCACGCCTGTAATCCTAGCACTCTGGGAGGTCGAGGC
>VBSM01003143.1:50252164-50263382 GCA_008086735.1 Cheirogaleus medius
AAAAAAAAAAAAAAAGGGTAAATATATATAGTTTTAAAAAGGGAAAGCTAAATATTGCCAAGGGAAATTAGGTCAACACCTGTCCTCTCTCTCTCATGCAGAACTAAGGAAAAGGAAACAATACTCGTGAATGTCTAGTCCCTTAAAGAATCCCAGAAGCCCCACCAGAATCAGACAGTCCTCATCTTCTCCCTTAAGGCCCACTAACCAAACATGCTTTTCTCAAAGTAACATCATCCCACAAAATTTAAAATATATTCTTATTATTTTTTTGTTTTTCTCTACTTTAATAGCTAGAATTGTAAATGCATTTTTTTTCTTAACAGTTTTAGTTTACAAATGTGCAGAATTTCGATTACATTGTAGCTTTGGCACATAAACCTGGGCGTGTAACCAATATTTATAACACTGTCTCTATAGAAAAATAACTCCAAACAACCAATTTATAAATGAATTTTTGAAACTGGACCCATTTTCATGATAAGAAAACTAGGTCCTACTCCTCATCCTGGAAAGTAAATGGAGTAATGGAAAAAGAATTGAGGCTTTGGAATGAGGCAGTCTGAATCTCACCACACTCTGCTACTGCTACCTTTGTGTCCTTGAGAAAGCAAATTAAGCTCTTTGAGCTTCAGTCTCCTTATCAGTAAATGTGAAAAGTAAAATCTCCCTCAGGGCTAAATGATGTAATACATAAGGAAATCACCTAGTATAGGGCCTGCTAGATTAACAGACACTAAATAAACATTAGTCCCTTTTTCTTTCTCTCAGCCATTGCAGTACTCATTTGTGCTTTCAGTTTTCTCCTTTAAAAAAATGATTTTTTTTTTAGCTGAGCACCTGCTGTAAGTCAGGAGCACTTTATTACCTCATTAAATCCTTATAATAACCCTATGAGATAGGTTCCACTTACTATCCCTTTTTACAGATGAGGAACAGAGGCACAAAGAGGTTAACTGATTTGCCTAAGATCACTGGGATACAGCACACCCATGCTTTAATCCTAAATAACTATACTGTGTCTTTTTAAATGAGAGAACTGGATTCAATGATGTCTAATGTTTTCTGCTATTGTACTGCATGATTCTATAATTATGCAGAGCTATCTGATGGCAGGAAGGACAAGAAAAATTTCAAGGGCACAATAGGCAAATATTAATATACACCATAAGGATGCAGTCTGACCAAACTGACGTCCAATTGTCCTGGTTTTTCTTCCTAGAAGCTGGCAGATTTCCATAGCCAAGGTCGATTAGGCTTACTAGGGCTTCAGCTCCTTAACTGTTATTGCTCAGGAAAGATCTACTGAGTCAACCTGGCCTAAACTAGGTTTTAAAATTGAACCAGGACTAACCAACAATGTAGCCTCGCCACCACCACCCCCCGCCCCGCCTTTTGTTTTTCTTTTTAAATTGCAGGTGTGGTCAAAAGTTGAAATAGTAACCCAATGACAAAAGTCTTTACTAATGTTGGGAGCCATCCTGCTTACTAATTGGGGATTATTCAGAGTCATTTTCACAATATAGTAATTGAATTTGGCTCCAGGCCATAATAAACACTCTGACCCATTAAATTAGGGCCACAAGCAAAATCACTCTATTTCTTTGCTCAAGCTATAAACACATTTCTTATAGGCAGCCAGAACTGGAAATTCTATGTTTTATAATATCCATGTGTCAAATGGCAAGGCTGCCAATTAAAATTCTCATAGAAAGAATCTTTTATGGTACCTATACTAAATAAGCTTCCAAAGTTTTACCTTCAGGCTTTTCTCCTTAATGTTTTTATCTTTTCTTTTCGACTACTAAAAACACAATTTAATGTGACTACATATGAACTGAGCAATTCTAAACTTGCTGAAAAGTGAAATAAGAGAACAGCTGCAGCACTTACAGACCACACTGGCCAAGATGTACCAATAGAAAAAAAAAGCTGAAAACCATCTTCAGCAATACTATTTGTGTTTGTGCCTTTTGCAAATTGTATTTCATTACTGCTCTTCATCTAACATTAATAGATTAGACACAGCCTTAGTCTAAACCAAGAGAAAGACTCTTACAGGATTACTAAATTTATTTCCTTTTGTTTCACATGCTTACCAATATAAAACATCAATACTGCAGCCTAGATCTTCAACAGCTGTCACAGACAACAAAACCCATTAGTTAAGTTCTGGCTCTACTACCTCAGATAACTTACTCCCTTATTCTAGTTGGGTAAAAGGAAGAAACAGAATTAGTCAGAATTGAGAAAATTACACTGTAATGAGCATCCATTAGTTTATCTAGTTTGTTATTGTTTTAAGGAAAGCACAGTTATGCATTGCTTAATGACAGGTATATGTCCTGAGAAAAGTGTTGTTTGGCAACTATGTTGTATGAACATCACAGAGAGTACTTACACAAACCTAGATGGCATGGCCTACACCTAGGCCATATAGTATATAGCCTATTGCTACTAGGCTACAAACCTGCCCAGCATGTGACTTTACTGAATACTTTAGAAAATTATAACACAATGGTATCTGTATGTCTAAACATAGAAAAGGCTCAGTGAAAATACAGTATTATAATCTATAGGACTAGTGTCACATATGTGGCCCGTCATATTTGTGGTGTATGACTATATTAAAGACAGTGCTGGCAAAGCACTTATTCACTAAACTACGATCCTTTCTCTTCAGCGCTTAATAAACGTAAAGTTCACTCCTAATGATTCATTAAAGAACAACACAAGTCTATATTGGGTTCATAAATGGAAACCATCTCAAACTGAGAGTTTAAATGGACGATATAACAGCAGAGAGTCCCTGGAGATTGAAAGAGAATGTGGCAGGTTTTCATTGTTGAATTTGATTTTAAAATGCGAATTCCTACCTTAGCAGGCAAGTTTCTATAAACCTAGTAATCAATAAATATGCTAATGGCTTAAATAATCACCATACAATTGGGTACTCTTCCTTAGGACAAAGCTAAATTCTCACCCCAGGGTGTATATACTATATCAATTGCTAGGTGGATGTGACAGATAAACTCTCTATGACACCTAAATAGCTGATCCCATTTTAAAAATATCACTCAGTGCTGCTATAATTTCTCTTTCTTTCTTTCTTTTTTTTTTTTTTTTTTGAGACAGAGTCTCACTCTGTTGCCCAGGCTACAGTGCCGTGGCATCAGCCTAGCTCACAGCAACCTCAAACTCCTGGGCTCAAGCAATCCTACTGCCTCAGCCTCCCAAGTAGCTGGGACTACAGGCATGTGCCATCATGCCCAGCTAATTTTTTCTATATATTTTTAGTTGTCCAGCTAATTTCTTTCTATTTTTTTAGTAGAGACAGGGTCTCGCTCTTGCTCAGGCTGGTCTCGAACTCCTGACCTTGAGCGATCCGCCCGCCTCGGCCTCCCAGAATGCTAGGATTACGCAGGTCTCTTTTTTAACGGAAGAGATGTAAATTAGAGATGTTTAATGCATCGCTTTTATGTGGCTATTTTTTAGATTAGTTCATTCTTTAAATTACGTCCTGAGAATTCTATGTATAAGACTCTGTGCAGATGACACTTCTTCAGGTAACACAAAGATTCACAGTTAGGGAGCTTACAGCCTGGAACACCATCAGGACCACATCAATGACTGCTAAGTACCAAAAGGGAGGAATAATTTAGCACTCCTGGGGGTGAGTGGACAGAGAGTTTATCTAGTTCTTGGGATCAGGAAAGCCAGTACTTGAGCTGAGATTAAAGCATGGGTATAATTTCTGGAAGAACAAAGGCATCTTACATGGAAGGAAATGCAGTGTGTATGTAGAACCAGAAGTTTGCGCATGAAACTGGAGTTTGGGCATGAAACACCGAGCAGTGTCACTGGGCTGGTCCAGACTTCACGGGAGGGCACCATGGTGGGCTAGGATCAGCACTGGATTCTGATTTTGCCTTCTCTGCTACCAAAAGAGAAGGCACTCTACCAGTCCCTTAGATATACTGTTGATTATATCTGAGAATATATCTTCCTATTCTTAAAATAAGAATCTCTTAGGTGTATTGCTAACTCTATAAATGTATGACTCTAGGTTACAGGTTGGCAAATATTTTCTATAAAGGGCCAGATAGTAAATATTTTAGGCTCTGTGGGTCATATGATCTCTGTTACAATTTCTCAACATTGTCGTTGTAGTGTAAAAGTAGCCATAGAAGATATACAAATGAACAGGCATGGCTGTAGTCCAATAAAACTTTATTTACGGGCCGGCGCGGTGGCTCACGCCTGTAATTCTAGCACTCTGGGAGACCAAGGCGGGCGGATTGCTCAAGGTCAGGAGTTCAAAACCAGCCTGAGGAAGAGCAAGACCCTGTCTCTACTAAAAATAGAAAGAAATTAATTGACCAACTAAAAATATATGGGAAAAAATTAGCCGGGCATGGTGGTGCATGCCTGTAGTCCCAGCTACTCGGGAGTCTGAGGCAGGAGGATTGCCCAGCCCAGGAGTTTGAGGTTGCTGTGAGCTAAGCTGACACCATGGTACTCTAGCCTGGGCAACAGAGTGAGACTCTGTCTCAAAAAAAAAACAACTTTATTTATGGATGCTGAAATTTTAATTTTGCCTAATTTCTTGTGTCACAAAATATTATTTTTCTTTTGATTTTTTTCAAATATTAAAAAATGTAAACACTATTCTCAGCTCCTAGGCAGTACAAATTTGGCAAGCAGGCTGTAGTTTGCTGACTCCTGCTTTCCATAGAGAAAAAGATCAGAAAGGGGTTAGGGATGTGATAGCCCTTAAGAGCTAGAATAAGGGCCAGGCTCAGTGGCTCACATCTGTAATCCTAGCACTCTGGGAGGCAGAGGCAGGAGCTTGAGCTCAGGAGACCAGCATGAGCAAGAGGGAGAACCCATCTCTACCAAAAATAGAAAAAATTAGCCGGGCATGGTGGCATGCACCTATAGTTCCACCTACTTGGGAGGCTGAGGCAGGAAGATCCCTTGACCCAGGAGTTTGAGGTTGCAGGGAACTATGATGACGCCACTGCACTCAGTCTCACTGGGCTGGTCCAGATTTCATGGGAGGCCACCATGGTGGGACAGGACCAGCCCAGTGATCAAATCTTACAGGAACACATCAAAGGGAGATTAATTTCAACTGAATAGCCTGGGAAGAGCTTCATGGAAAGAGTGGTATCTGCATTGGGTCCATTCTACCAAGAAACAAAGGGTACCTGTCTCAAAAAAGAAAAAAAGCTAGAATAAGGAATTTAGATGAATCTAGAAGACAATGAGAAGAGGCATAGAAGACAATGGGAAGAGGCATAGAAGGTTTCTGATCAAGAAGGTATTGAGATCAGAGCTGTACTTATGAAAGATCTACTTGGCAGTAATGGAAAGGAAGGAGAGATTAGAAGATAGCAATCTACCTAATCTAGACTGGTAGCTTTGAGGAAGGAAAAGAAGAAAAAAGATATGCAAGGAAAGATCAACAGAACACTAGTTGAAAAAAGAGGAAATGGTTTATTTATCTGGCAAGCATAAATAAAATAGATCAATTTCCAGACAAAGGATTTAAAATAGGTGATTTCTGCATTCTCATTCCCAAGTGCCACCAGTTGTGGTATATGACTGCAGAAGACAAATTGAAGAATTTGCCTTTTTACGGAAGCTTTAGAACAGCCTAAGTTGGAACTTCCAGTCCAAAAACACAGTCTTCTGGTATATGTCAGGTAGAATGTAGCAATCATGTTTTAGTTTTACAGATGTAATAGATACGGCAGTTTTACAGATGATGTTTGCTTATTTATGGCTCTTTTTACTCCAGAGACTTCCCAAATTAGGAAAGAGTATTCATCTTGTGTACATTAATATATCGTTACCCTCAGAATTTTAAATGACTCTGCTGACTATGACTCAGAATTTTTATCTATCTTTTCTTGTTCTGACAGAAAAAAACTGCAGGGCTGCAAATGCAACCAATTCAACATTAAAATATGTAACTACTGTGCAAATAATCCTACTCTATGGGAGTACTAGGTACCTTCTCGAACTCAAATCTGGAAGCAGGATGGAGATTAGAGGAAGTTGAGGTGAAACAGACACGAACACAAGTAGTTCTAATTCATGATGGTATCTGTTAAGTATCATAGTCAAATCTTACAGGAACACAGCAAAGGGAGATTAATTTCAACTGAGCAGCCTGGGGAGAGCTTCATGGAAAGAGTGGCATCTGCATTGGGCCCATTCTACCGAGAGATGAAGGTCAATCCCCGTCAATTAGAAGAGTACAAATAATAACAACAATTAGATGGGGGATGGGAGGTTCTTATTTCAAAAGTGGCACAAATTGTTAGAAAGAAAGCATGAATTATGGTAAGAAAAAAACTTTTTAAACCTGAAATCCCATCACTCAATCCCACCACATTTTTGCATATTCTCTTGATATATAGCATAATATATAGCATAATACAAAATGGAATAATTCTAAACATATTATCCTATTGTTTTTTGCTTAATATCTTATCAGCATAGATAGCTGTTCCATGCCAGCTTGGAATACATATTGGAGTGATTAAAAACCATTGGCATACCCGAGTTCAAGCCCTCCTCCTACAGACCTTCCTTTGAGCTCTTGCCTCAACTTGATCTTTTTTCTTCCAGCATCTCTAGAGGTGGATCCATGCTACTAGCTATTGTATTCAGTTTTTTTTCTTCCAAATGAGATCAAAAAGGCATGGGCATGACTGGTTTCATATACAATTTCAATAAAATCATTGTTGAGATCTTTTAGATTTGATAAGGATTCTAGGTTTTCTGCCCTACATTTCAAAGTAAGCTCATTTGTGTAATTAAAATACTTATGCTCTGGCCATTGCCAATTACTAGCTCTGGACAAGTTACTCAAATACTTTGAGGCTTAGTTTCCTCACCTGTAAAATGAGGACAATACCCACATAGTGTTGCCCTGAGGATAAATAAGTTAACAATTTTTAAAACATTTGTTTTACTTATTCATTTTTGAAATTGAGAATATTATGAATCCAAATATAAATTATGTAATAAAGAGGCTGTTCTAGAATCTGTCCCTCCCCTTTCTATATCTGCACTCCTCCCACTACTTGAAGGCAGCTTTTACTATCTCTTGCTTGGATGAATGGTTCTCCAACTCCAGTCTCACTGGTATTCCATTCTACCTGGTAATTGCTGTTACCAGGATTATCTTACCAAAATTTATACCTCAGCTTAAAATCCCTCTGTTGCCTAGCATCCAATGCTTAGTACATTCTGCTTCTAGAAATTATCCTATAAATGTACTTGTACACACATAAAATGTCATATCGGTGTCATTCTAAATAAATTATAACATGTTATAACCATCAAAGGACTATTACGTAACTGTCAAAAAAAGAGAAAGCTCTGTATGTACTGATAGGAAATATTCTCCAAAATATGTTACAGGGAAAAAAAATCCAGAAACAAGATAGTATAACAGGTCACCACTTGTATAAAAGGGGAATACATATTGCATGAATATGCACAAACTATCCTAGACATTGGGTTTCCTATGTCCATTGGTTTCCTATGAGGAGAGAAATTGGATGGCCAGAGTTCAAGGGTAAGAGGGACACTTTCCACTATATACCTTTTAAATTTTGAACCAGGTGAATTGTTTGCCTATTCAGAATTGAAGTTAGTTTTCTTTCTTTTTTTTTTTTTTTTAACTGATTTATAGGGCATGTAAGTCCCTTCCTAAGCTGGCACAATCTACCTTAACAGTCTCACTACTAAAGCTTCCCCATTCCCTAACTGCACATTCACACTCTTCTATCTTCACATTCACACTGCTCAGAATACTTTCCCATTTTCTCTGGCTGGCAAAGTTCCTCATGTTTCAAACACTGCCTCTCCAAGGTAGCATGAACTTTCCTTCCTGTCTTCCTGCCATATTCTTTCAAAAGGGCCTTTGGCCTACTTCAATTACATGCTTGCTCCCTGACATCAGAGGTTGAGCTCACAGTCCTAGCCCAAGTCTATCAGAAGCTTACAGCCCTCAGGGATAGAGTCCAGTCCTTATAAGGCATTCAAAGTATGATGAAATAGCAGCATTATTTGCAATAGCCAAAAGGTAGGAGCAACTCAAATGTCCATCAATGGATGAATGGATAAACAAAATGTGGTATGTACATATAATGGAATATAATTCAGTCTTAAAAAGGAAGGAAAGTCTAACACATGCTACAACACATGAACTTTGAAGACATTAAGCTAAATGAAATAAGCCAATCACAAAAGGACAAATAATGTATGATTCTACTTATATGGGGTATGCAGGGTAGTCAAATTCATAGAGATGGAAAGAATAATGCTTGCCAGAGGTTTAGGGCAGGGAGAAATGGGGAATTTCAGTTGGGGAAAATGAAAAGGTTCTGGAGGTATGTGGTGGTAACAGTTGCACAACAATATAAATGGACTTAATGCCACAGAGCTATACCCTTAAAAATGGTTAAGATGGGCCGGGCATGGTGGCTCATGCCTGTAATCCTAGCACTCTGGGAGGCCGAGGTGGGTGGATCACTCAAGGTCAGGAGTTTGAAACCAGCCTGAGCAAGAGCAAGACTCCGTCTCTACTATAAAATACAAAGAAATTAATTGGCAAACTAAAAAATATATAGAAAAAATTAGCTGGGCACAGTGGTGCATGCCTGTAGTCCTAGCTACTAAGGAGGCTGATGCAGTAGGATTGCTCGAGCCCAGGAGTTTAAGGTTGCTGTGAGCTAAACTGACGCCACAGCACTCTAGCCCGAGCAACAAAGTGAGACTTTATCTCAAAAAAAAAAAAAAATGGTTAGGATGGTAAATTTTATGTTATATATATTTTACCAAAATAAAATTTTTAAAAAAAAAAGAGTGAGGGATTTTTACATCTCAAGACAGTAATATTATCCTGGCATTTCACCAGGTTTTAAAAGTGCCTTGCTATTCTCCCCCTGGTATTAAACTCTTGCAGTTTCTATACTCCAAGAAAAAAAAAATAACAATTTTTTAAAAAGCTTGATTAAAGAACAAGAGACTATCAAAACTGAAGCAGATTTTTAAAAAGATCCAAATGGAATTCTAGAAGTAAAAAATACTGTCATTTAAATTTAAAACTCAGTGGATATATTAAATAGCATGTAAGACACAGCTGCATGAGAATTAGCAAACTGGAAGAGCTGAAGAAATTACCAAGTGGGAAATATAAACTGTTATGAGACATGGAGGATAAAGTGAGAAAATCCAACATGTCTCTAATTAGAGTTCCAATGGGAGAGAATATAAAATGATGAAAGAAGTAAAAATTCAAAGAGACAATGGCTAAGAATTTTCCAGGAATGATAAAAGAAATCAATCCTCAAAATCAGGGAGCCCAAAAAAGAATCCCAAGAAAGATAAGATCTTAAAAACCCCAGGGAGAAAAGACATAACCTGCAAGGAAACAACAGTTAGATGGCTGATATGATGGCAGAAGATACTGATATATCTTCAAAGTGCTGAAAAAAATTACTATCAGCCTAGATTAGTATAGGCAATTAAATTGTCTTTCAAAAAAGAGGGCAAATAAGGATATTTTCAGACAAATAAAAACTTACAGTGTATACTGCCCCAAGACCCCACTAAAAATTATTAGTGAAGGATAGATAGACTTCAGGAACAAGAGAAATGGACCAGAAGGAAAGTTTGTTCATCATTTCTCTTGCATCTCAAAGAAAATGGTAAATTTGGGTAAACTGGGGGGAAAAACTATATAAGACAACAATAGTATCTAATTTGTGGGCTGAAAAAAAATCAATACAAATGAAATCTTAGACAACAGAATATAGAGGACAATGGAATTAAAAGTGTGTTAAGATCCTTTTATTACTTGGGAGAAAAGTGAAGATGCTAATTAATTTAAGACTATGAAGTTAAATATGCATAGTAAAAAACTTCTAGAAAGCCACTGAAAGACTAGAAATAATAGAAATAACTTCCAAACTAGTTAGTTAAGGTCTCCTTAATCTCATTTTCAACTCTATTACTCCTATATCCGATAGGAAGTCTGAAAGTGATTCTATCCCTCCTTTCAGGCAAGAGATATTAAGTCCGTCCAGTATCTGACATAGAATGTACTAATTAAATATTTGTTAAATTAAATTGGCTGTTCTAGAATATGACAAACCCACATCACAAATGCATCATACTTCTCCACTCTGCCTGGAAAGCTGAGTCCATCTTATTATTTTAGTGAGTAGCCTAGCTACCCCTTTGGTTTTTTGGGTTTTTTTTTTTTTAGTTTATTTCTTTAGAAAATAGGACAATGAATGCTGTGCTAAAATCCCAAAGCCTAAGCTCCAATTCTTGCTTCTAACTTGGAGAAGAAGAAAAAAAAATACACTTTCCCCTTATTATTTCTCCCAACAAAAGATATATAAAGTAGAAATTCAGACATTTATCTTTAATCACGGGAAACTGGCAATCAAAGGTTCAGGCACCTAAAACTGTGAGTAGTATTTTCCCCACAGTTGATAAAACTGTATATTCCACAACATATGGAATTCTACTGAAAGCTTTCATTGGCATTTTGCCTTGTTGAGTAAAAGAAGCTATGCTTAGACATTTAAAGAAAAAAATCAACACTGCCTTTTCATTAGACTGACATTTAAAATATGACTTAAAAATTACAGGAAAATATATTAATGATAATAGCTAACACTCAATGAGCTCTTAACTATGTGTCAGCAATAGTCCTAAACATTTTAATGAACTCATTTAATCCTTGCAATAACATTATGAGTCAGGTACTATTTTTATTGTTGTTTTGGGTTTTTTTTTAGTGAGCCTATGCAGTTTAATCAGGTACTATCTTTAGCTTCGTTTTACAGAGGAGGACCATGAGAAATGGAGATTAAATAACTTCCTCAATGTTACCTATCTCAAAGGCGTTAACAATGGGATTTGAAACTAAGGAGTTTAACTCTTAACCATTACACCCCACTGTCCCCCAAGATTCTCGTCATGCTTCTATGCTAATTTATTTAGTATTTACATTTAAAGTCCGACTTTAGAATATGTGGACTCATCCTGGATGCATTTTCCCAAAGTTAGCTATTCTGTTCATCTGCAAAGGATCAACACTAATAGAGAATTCCAAATCCAAGTTTTGTTATTTTTTTGAGACAGGGTCTCACTCTGTCACCCAGGCTGGAGTGCAGTGGTACAA
>VBSM01003143.1:50284924-50309482 GCA_008086735.1 Cheirogaleus medius
AAAAAAAAAAAAAAAATACAAATATATGAAACCATTTTCAAACTTTGGACAAGAGGCAGTGCCTGACAGCAATCCCTAAGGGAAGGGAAACAAGTGAAGCAAGCTTTACACTTTGCCCTGGCTTACTGCAAGTGCAGGGAAAGGAACTCAAAGAGTCCATAGTTTCCCTGAGTTGAGGTGTTGCTGGGAATACTAAGAGGTCAGGAAGACTATAATTCACAGTAAAAAGTACCAGAGAGGCAAGAGCTGCACATGAAGAGAGCTCTGAAGATTTGCAGAGGATTACCTTTGGGTCCTTAACTGACTACTATTTAAAACATGCATGTGAGAAAACTACCCAAGGCTAGGAAAAGAATCATCTGAAAGGAGCGAATGAAACAACTCACAGAGATCAAATGGAGGTGGGAATAGATCCTGTTCCCAGTAGCCACAATGGAAAAATCTTTTAATACATGGGTCATCAAGTAGCATACTGTGTTAGTCAGCATTCTCTAGAGAAACAGAACCAATATGAGATATAGATATAGACATAGATACACATATACACACACATATATAAAATTTATATATGTGTATATATCTATACATATAGAGAGAGATTTATTACAGAAATTAGATAAGATAACAGCAGACTTCTCATTGGAAACAATGAAAGCAAGAAGTCAATGGAGTGATATCCTTAAAGTACAGGCATGAATCCCTTTATGACAGGAATATGTTGTGAGAAATGTGTTGTTAGACAATTTCTTCATTGTGCAAACATCATAGAATGTACTTACACAAACCTAGATGCTATAGAATACTACACACCTAGACTATATGGTATAGCATATTGCTCCTAGGCTACAAACTTACACAGCATGTTACTGTACTGAATACTATAGGCAATTGTAGCACAATGGCAAGTATTTGTGTATCTAAACATATCTAAACATAAAAAGGACAGTTAAAATATGATATTATAATCTTATGGGACCACTGTTGTATACATGGTCCCCTGTTGACCAAAACATCATTATGTAGTGCATGACTGTACTGAAAGAAAAAAACAAAAATAAAATAAAACCATCAACCTAGAATTCTATGCCCAGAGAAACACCCTTCAAAAATGAAGGCAAAAGCCAGGTTCTGTGGCTCACACCTGTAATTCCAGCAACTTGGGAGGATTGCTTGAGGCTAGGAGTTCAAGACCAGCCTGGGCAACATAGTGAGATGCCATCTGGAAAAAACAAAAAAGAAAAGAAAAGAAGGTAAAGACAAAATAAAAACTTTTTCAGACATAGAAAGCTGGAAAACTTTTTTACTAGTGGGCATGCATTAAAGAAATGTTATGGAAGTCTTTCAGACAGAAGGAAAATGATACCTACACAAAGGAATAAAGGGTATTGTAAATGGTAAATATGTGTGGAAGTATAAACAAGTAAGGATTTATTTTCCTCATATAACAAAAAGGTTGGAGATTAAGAGTGGGTAACTTTAATCCACCTGATCAATCTTCAAGGATTTCAGCTCTTTTTAATCTTCACTTTGGCAAATTAGGCTTTGTATCCTTACGTTTGTTGCCTCAAGAAGCCCTACCTTAAAATGTTTCTATTCATGTACCAGTAAGGTACATGTATGAATATAATATTTGCATAAATATTACCAAGCAAAGGCATCTGGAAAGTGATCACTAAGTTCAAATGCTGTTGGGGGGAGAAACGATGTTATCATGTAATTTGGGGCTAAATAAAAAAATCTCTGAAGAAAATTGCCATTATTAGCCCAGGAAACTGAGGCATAAAAAGACCAAAGGTAGAAAGTTCTAGGTTTAGCTGTGCCTCACCCTCTGGTTGCTATAGCATTTAACACTCAATTTGTTTCTTCTATCTTTCTTCCTTTTTTTTTTTTTTTTTTTTTTAAGAGACAGGGTCCCGCTGGAGTGCAGCAGTGTGATCACAGCTAACTGCAACCTGGAACTCCTGGGTTCAAGTGATCCTCTTGCCTCAGCCTCCTGAGTAGCTAAGACTACAGGCATGTACTGCCACGCCTGGCTAATTTTTTTATTATTATTTTTTGTAGAGATGAGGTCTTGCTATGTTGCCCAGGCTGGTCTCAAACTCCTGGCCTCAAACAATCCTCCTGCCTTGGCCTCCCAAAGTGCTGGGATTACAGGCATGAGCCACCATGCCCAGCCTATCCATCTTCTGATAATATACACATTCATTTGCTTTGGAGAATTCCTCTCATACTTCATATAACCTTGTGGGGATCTTAATTATCATTATCTCTTTTCTCTAACCATCTTGCCTGCAACATTACCAAACTGAAATTAATATGACCCAGGATTAGCCAATCATAGTATCCCACCTTGGTAATAGTCAACCATTCAAAAGTAGACATATTATAACCCTAGCAGAGCCAATCAGAATCCTTCCCTGAAATTAATATATGGCTATTGAGAGAGAATAATTCTTTTTGGACTTGCTAAGCTTGAAAGACATGAAATTGGAATTGTTGAAGCCATTTTCTCCAGAAATCTGGAGAAAGCAAAATGGAGGCCAAACCACTGACAGAAGCAGGGAACAAAGACTGGGAAGGAGGGAAAGATTTGACCCATTGTTTGAGCCCCTGAATCCAGTTATACTTAAAACCAGAACCTGAATCACCCAGATATAGATACCAATAAATTCCCTTTGGCTTTAGCTAGGTTAAGTTAGGAGTCTCCCATCTGCAATCAAAAGAACCCTGGTTAAGGCACATTGCGATTCCCAAGTCTTGTCCATGTCCCAAGACTGAGAAAAGAAATATAGAGTACACTAAATGGTTTGTACCTTTATCTTGGAAGAAGATAAATGTATTAAAATCAGAAGAAGAGGGGTATTGCTTCTCTTTACCCACCACCCCCAATCCACACCCTCTAGCATCAGGTACACAACTAGTATTTTTATTTGGGGACTCATTTTGAGAACAGCACAGTACTGCAGTTTGGAGTTTTGTGGATAATGATACTAGTAAATTTTCTAAGGGAGTTTTATTTTCTCTCTGGTAGGTGATCTATAAAAACCTTGCTTTTAAAAAAGGTTTTATTTTTATTGTACTTCCTAAATATATGTATAATTAGAGTGCTTAAGGACCCCTGGATCTGGTGATTTTTAATGGGAGTTAATAACAGAATGTAAGCCACATAGCAAAATTCCTAAAGCGCAATTTATATTTCTAAGCCGGGGGGGTGTCTATTGTATGTCCTCAGAAGTGATTGCTTCAGAAATTAGAGTAGATTCATAAATAAAGTGATCCTGGAGCATGGTATTTTATGAATGACAGAGAATCTTAGAAAGTGGGTGAGAAATAATTAGCATTAACCGTTGGCCTGTTGTGAAGCAATTATTTTACCCAAGTAACCCAAATGTCTGGGCCTCATCAGCCTAGCACTGCAAATTTTCGCCATATTTCCATTAATACTAAAACAACTACTCGATACTCATTCCTCTGACTGCCAAAAGTTACCTCTCAGTGTGACCCAGTAGGAGGGGGCTGTGTGTTGAGGGGTCAGGATTAGGTCTGCAATATTCTGTCTTCTCTCCTCTTGGCCTCTCTCAGGGCCCTTCATGAGATCACCCCTGCAGAAGACACCGAAGTTCCCTACTGGTCCTCGCCATGGTGACCCACACTCTGGTGTCATGGAATGGGGTATTGCGCTCCCCTTAGCTACTATTCCATGTGTGGTGGTCTTAGCCAGAAATCAGATTAACTTAAACAAAAAGCCATGTGTTGCACAGAGAGAAGAATATCTCAGCATCCAAGGTAGGATTTGCAGAGACAAAACAAAAAGAATTAGGAAGTGGTCAAGTACTGAGGCAGATACCTTCTATTTCTGCATCTTCTTTTGGGGCCTCTCGGTTTTGTGGGCAAATGCTTCATGCTCCTCTCTCTAAAGTCTGATGTTCTTTACTTTGCCATCCACAGCATGGAAAATGACTGTCCCAGCCTGTCTTGGTTCCCTCTTCATTTTTTTTTACAGGCACATTTCCTAATAAATTTCTTACATATCTAATACCATCTTCAATTCTACTTTCCAGAGGACCCAGACTAACACAGCCAGCATCAATACATTCTGGAATTATTTAGTTTTTAAAAAATACCATGTGAAGGGCAGCAATAGCCCCGGGCAGTCACTGTGTACAGTCTCCCTCCAACATGAGGTGAAGTTCACACCTGTGGCCTCTCCTACAATCCCAGGGTTCCTTCATAAGCAACAACTGGAAAAAAAATGAAACACAAGTCTCTAAGAACAAGCAATAATTTATAGGCATAATGTAGCCTAAATTCATAAAGAACAGGTTCCCCTTCAAGTTTGCTAAAAGATACATTCAATTTACATGATAAAGCACTTAATTTCTTGGTCTAAAACAAATGAATTTGAGTTAGTTTACTGTCTCCAATTTTTCTCCCAGGAACAATGGGTGGATACTTTGTCATTTGCATAATTTAAATAAACACAAAGTGATGTCTCTCCCAGTACAGAAAATAGTTGACTCTCAATGTGTATCCAAAACTTCCATTTTTAGCAAGCAGGAACTGCTTGTAACTTTTAAGTAACGAGTTTGTATTCTACTTTTAAAATCTCCCCCTTCCAGTATCTATCAAAAACAATCCATTGCACATACATTGTCTCATTTAATCCTAAAAACAATAATGTCTTTCATTAATCCCCATTTTACGGAAGCAGAAAATGCGTTTCAGAGAAATTGGGAAATGTGCCCAAGGTTGCTGCACTAACTGCTAGACACAGAAATTAAAGCCAGCTCATTCTAGCTCACAATCTTACATCTTTTGTCTGCTTTCAGAGAAGCTACTGAAATTCTAGTTTACTAAGATCCCAGTTAATAACATACGGAGCATTTAAGCAAACTTGCTTGTAGTACTTTTTGTTATTTAAGAATGAATGGTCTGTGAACTACTTGGTCAAAATAGTTGAATAAACATAAACGTTGGCCAGCATATATTGCTTAAGTTTCTGACACATTGAAGAAAAAAAAGGCCTTTGTCTTCCTCTTCCCCTTCATTTGTACTGAGCTTTCCACTGGTGGCCAGTGAGGAGTGGAGGTCAGCATGTTCGGAGTTAAGCAAATAAATGAATGCAAGTTTCTCACTGTCAGAGAAAGGAGTTACAAATATGGAAACTGGGAAGTCTAGAATACATCCTGTAGTGTTGCATAGAATTGGAGGTATCAGTATCATGGTCTGATTAAATAGACAAAGAAATACAGGGTGTGTGTGTGGGTGTTTGTGTTTTCTATTTCTGTCCATGAGAGGACCTACATGCAATGACATTCTAATAACAACTAGCATATTGAGATCTTGGTTTCTAAATACCGTTATCCACTAAAAGGAACCAGTGCTCCTTAAAGAAATGGCTGAATCCAGGCCTGGAGCAAGGAAAATACTAAATGTCTTTGGAATGTTTTATGATACCAGAAGGCAAAGAAGTGCTTGGGGAATGATGGAACATGTCTATGAGACACAGTAACCAGCTTAAAGGGGCTCCTGCTGGAGAAGTCTGGGACAATTTGAATATCAAGATAAATTATGATAGCAGATTGTAACCCTGTGAGTAAAAAAGGAGACCTGAGTCCATACCAATATTAATTAATTAATAAGGGAGAAAGGAAAGCTCTGTCCCACCTAATAAATCTAGAAGGAACAATAGGATAGAAAATTCCTATTTGGTAATCATCAGAGTAATTATTTAGGTTAGAGACATTGATGCATGCTAAAACTGGTACAAGTTTGATGAGAAAGTTTTTTTTGTTTTTTTTTTTATTTTGAGACAGAGTCTCCCTCTGTTGCCTGAGCTAGAGTGCTGTGGCGTCAGCCTAGCTCACAGCAACCTCAGACTCCTGGATTCAAGTGACCCTCCTGCCTCAGCCTCCCTAGTAGCTGGGATTACAGGCGCTCTCACCAGGCTCAGCTAATGTTTTGTTTCTATTTTTAGTTGCCCAGCTAATTTTTTTCTACTTTTAGTAGGGACGGAGTCTCGCTCTTGCTCAGGCTGGTCTCAAACTCCTGACCTCAAATTATCCTCCTGCCTCAGCCTCCCAGAGTGCTAGGATTACAGGCATGAGCCACCACGCCCAGCCGAGAAACAAGATATTTACATGATCTTATTCAAAGATTCTTGTCACAAAATAATTATTAATTACTTTACAATGGAGAACCTGGCAGACACCATGTTAGCTAAATGATAAAAGTTAACATCACCATTAATGGACCATATCAACATCCTGTGCCTCCTTATGTGCTGCACTGAGACTAGCACAGCATCATTTCTGTGATATTTCTGCCCAAGTGCATAAATTATATACATCAGACAAATCCCCCAAATTAAAGGACATTCTCAAAAATAATTGGCCCGGGCTCTTCAAAACTATCAAGGTAGCCGGGCATGGTGGCGCAACTTTCCAAACACATTTAGTATTTCCTTGCTCCGGCCCTGGAGTCAGCCATTTCTTTAAGGAGCTCTGGTTCCTGTTAGTGGATAATGATATTTAGAAACCAAGATCTCAGTAGCTATAGTCCCAGCTACTCTAAGGCAGGAGGATAGCTTAACATCAGGTATTCGAAGCTACAGTGGGTTATGATCGCACCACTGCACCTCAACTCTGGCAGCAGAGTAAGACCCTGTCTCTAAAAAAATTAAAAAATTTTAAAAACCATAAATGCAACGTGTGATCCTAGATTGGCTCCTGGACCTGTAGGGACATTATTGGGACAATGGGGAAGGTTTGAATTGAGTCTGTAGTTTAGATGATATTATTGGATCAATGTTATTAATAATTTCTCGATTTTGATTGTTGTGCTGTATCACTGAACTCAAGAAATGCAAACTGAAGAATTAAAAGGTAATAGGGCATCATGTCTACAACTTATTCTCCAATGATTCAGAAAAGTAATAATATGTGGAGGATCTAGGTGAAGGGCACATGGAAGCTCGGTGTTCTATTTTGCAACAATTTTTGTAAGTAAAATTATTTCCAAATAAAAAGTTTTAAGAATGAAAAACTTTGACCATTTCTTCCCTGAAGAGCTCTAAGAAGGGCAAAGCCCACAAACACCTGTGAGATTATGAGATTTAGAGAAAACCAAACAAAAATATTCATTTTAGTTATTTATGGCTGCATAATAAACCATCCCAAAATTCAGTGGCTCGAAACAGCACCATTGTATTGTCCTCATGAGTCTGTGGATTTACTGGGCTCAGCTGGGCAGTTCTTCTGCTCCATGTGATGTCAGATGGGGCTGCGGTCATTTGATGGAACATGCAACATGGTACACTCACATGTCTGGTGTCTTGGTGAGGATGGTTGCACAGCTGGGCTCCGCTGGGCTGCTGGGATGGCTGGGCCTCTTTCCCCATGCAGTCTCAGGGCCTCTCCCATTCTGCATGGCTTCTCCAAGTCCCTTCTCCATGTGCTCACTCCAGCAGGGTAGCCAGACTTCTTACATGGCAATTCAGGACTCTTTTCAAAAGTGCAAAACCCAAAATTGTCAGGTAGTCTTAAAGCTTAGGTCCTGAACTGGTGCAGTATCATTTTCACTGTATTTTATTGATTAAAAAGAAACAAAAGCATATACATGTGTTCAAACATACAAAAAGTACATAAGCTCTCATGTACCCATCATCCAGCTTCAAAATTTTATATGATATTTTAAGTCTAATTAAAATTATTAGTAATTTAGAAAATGAATTACAGGGTCAATCCAGATTCTATGTGGATACAGGAGCCATTTCTGGAGATTAGCTATTGATCACACCATCACAGCTAATTTACTTGTCTCCTTGCCAGAAATATGTTATATTTTAAAATCATGTTAAATAAGGTCTTTAAAAGCCAAATATAAGCTGGGCATGGTGGCTTACACCTATAATCCTAGCACTCTGGGAGGCTGAGGTGGGAGGATTGCTTGACCTCAAGAGTTTGAGACCAGCCTGAGCAAGAGCGAGACTCTGTCTCTACAAAAAATAGAAAAATTAGCTAGGCATAGTGGCAGCACCTGTAACTCCAGCTACTCGGGAGGCTGAGGCAGGAGGATCGCTTGAGCCCAGGAGTTTGAGGTTACAGTGAGCTAGGATGATGCTATTGCACTGTAGTAGCCAGGGCAACAGAGTGAGACTCCATCTCCAAAAAAATAAATAAAATAAAAGCCAAATATAGACCAAAGCAAAATAGATTAAAGCTTTTGTTTTTAGAGACATGTTTTAGATTCTTGCATAAATTGTCTCTTCTTCCCTCTGTCTGACTAGTATATAACTTTGTGGTTGTTTCTTGTGGTTTCTAGAAATCTACTTTCTCTCCTCATTATAACCTTGTCATATCTGAGTAATAAAGTACCTACCTTGATTTTTGAAGGTGTTCTTGATTATATTTTTATTAATTCTTTAGATTTCAAGGACTGGTTAAAATAAATGGATTTTGATCATGTTCTTTAATTATCATGAATTAAAATTTTAACAGCTTTATTGAAATATAATTTACATACTATAAACTTCATACATTTAAAGTATATGTTCAATGTTTTTAGCATGTTTGCAGAGTTTTACAACCAACACCACAATCAATTTTGGATTTTTTTTTTTTTTTTTAGATAGGGTCTCGTTCTGTTGCCTAGGCTAGAGTGCAGTGGTATCATCATAGCTCACTGCAACCTCAAACTCCTGGCCTCAAGTGATCCTTCTGCCTCAGCCTCCCCAGTAGCTGGACTACAAGCACACAACACCATGCACAGCTAATTTTTCTGTTTTTTGTAGAGACAGGATCTTGCTGTATTGCCCAGGCTGCTCTCAAACTCCTGGCCTCAAGTGATCCTTCCACCTCAGCCTCCCAAAGTGCTGGGATTACAGGCATGAGCCTGTGCCCAGCCCAATTTTGGAATGTTTTTATTACCCCACAAAGAAACCTCCTACCCATTTATAGTCACTCCCCATTCCACTCCCCCCCACCCTCTGTCCTAGGCACCACTAATCTACTTTCTCACTATAGATTTGCTTATTCTGGAAATTTCAAATAAATGGAATCATAAGATATATGGTCCTTTGTGACCAGTTTCTTTCACTTAGCAAAATATTTTCATGATTTATCCATGTTGTAGCATGTATCAGTATTTCATTCCTTTTAATGGCCAAATAATATTCCATTATACAAATACACAACATTTTGTTGATTAATCACCAGTTCATGGGCTTTTGGATGGTTTCACTTATTGGCTATTATGAGTAACTTTGCTATGAACACTCAAGTATGCATTTTTGTATGGACATGTGTTTTCATTTCTCTTGGAAAGGTACTTGGGCTTGTGAATTGATATTTTTATGAGAAAATCAATGATTATTTTCCAATTATTAAACTTCATCTTTCTGATTGATATATAGTGAATTGTAAATAATAGTTAATTTGGGGGAAGAGAGGTAGGAAAAAAGTTAATGGAGACCTTCACTTAAAGTATAAAGGAATTTAAGAGATTAGGTGCTGAAGTATGTATGGTTTAAAAATCTTGATTCTGTCTCTTATAAGATGTCTCCTGAGGCTTCAGTTTCCTTGTCTATAAAATGGATAAAAACATAATAATAATTATCTCATAAGATTGTTGTGAGGATTGAATGAGATAGCTCTAAACCCAATGTTGGGCACTTTGTAAATGCTCATTAATAGTTAGCAATTATTATTCATAGTTTACATACTGCTGCATTTTTATAATGAGCATGCATTGCTTGTGCAATTTTAAAAACAACTTTAAGATGTGTGAAGTCAATCTCAATTTTGTATGTTTACTAATGTAAATGCATTTTTACCTTATCAAATCATGCTTTAAGCTGGAAAATAGTGCTTTGACCCTGCTTCCTTGCCGTCTGTGTTTTAGATTAACTGAGGAATCGGAGACTGCTGATTTCAGGTCTGAATCATGCTTTAGTTATTCTTTTTCATTTTACAAATCAAGAGGGAGAATTTCCTGGACCAAAAATATTCATGAAGTAGCAGTGCTGTTTTCACCGAAATTGATCCTGAGACAAATATTAACAATATTAAATTTTATGGTCTACAAAGAGTTACTTTTATTTTTCCATTGATAATTTGGATCTTTGAAGTGAAGCAATTCTAACTAAATTTCTTTTTGACCCTTAAGCCTTTTCGTTTTTGCGCAAAAGAAACCTGTTAATAATCTAGCATCTTGCCAAAGATCCTGTCTCATCTCCCTATAGCTGATTTGAGCATTCCATTTTAATTCATTGCCTGTGGAATTAGTAATTATATGATTTCTCCAGTGACTCCAATCTTAAATAATGATATCCTTCTAATAAGGCTTATTCTATTTATAGGGCTTAAAGAGAGATTAGATTTTTAAGAAGAAAACAGTAGAAATAACTGTTAAAATGTACTGTAGAAGCCATTTTCTGGCCTGTTTTCTTTTGTTTTATTCATATTTCTGGCCAAAAGAACAGGAGTACAGAATGGTGAGTTTGTGAGGCCTTTCCCCTGCTCCTCCCACCTGTGCTTGGACCCAACAAGTGGCCACTTACTAGGAGCTCTGAACAGAACACCAGGTCCATTTTCCAGATCCCAAGGACCTGTAGCCTTCTAACCAATCAACTTGCAAGTACCTGCAGGGTAATAATTACTGTGCTCGAGACTATCTTTGTATGTCTGTGCATCTGCGTGTAACAGCTTTATTGAGATATAGACAGGAAAAAGGCTCAAAAAGTTAAGTATTAATAACTGACTAAAAGTCAGTTAACAGATTATATGTGGAGGACTAGGATTTTAACCCAAATCTATTTGTGGTTTCGACAACACTATGATCATACTACTGCACTCCACCCTGGGTGACAGAGTAAGACCCTGTCTCTAAAGAAAAAAAAAAAAAAGATTCTGTTTATCAAGTTTCCAGAATTCTTTAGTCTCTTATGGAGCACTTGCTTCTTCTAACCCTGAGAGATTGAACAGACCCTAGGAGTAGATGGAGCAAGGCACAAGGGTATAAATTAAAGGGCATTGTAGTGTGTCCCCTGTCTTAATCAGCTTGGACTGCCATAACAAAATACCGTAGACCGGGTGGCTTAAACGACAGGAATTTATTTCTCACAGTTCTAGAGGCTGGGAAGTCCAACATCAACGTGATGGCCAATTCAGTTCCCTGGTGAGGGCTTTCTTCCTAGCTCACAGATGGCCGCCTTCTCACTGTATCCTCACATGGCATGGAGGCAGGGGGCGGCAGTTGGCGGGGAGCAAGCTCTGTTCTCTCTTCCTCTTCTCATGAGGACACTAATCCTCATGGGAGTCCTATACTCATGACCTCACCTAAACCCAATTTCCTCCCAAAGGCCTTGCCTCCAAATACCATCATATTGGGGGTAGGGCTTCAACATATGAATTTTGGGGACACAAACATTCATTCCCTAACACCTCTATATCGCACCAAAATTCTTCATTTCACTTGCAACAGCATCCCTGGTCACAGCAGTTAGAAGTTCATATGAGCTAATAAATTTTTTATTGTAGTCACTCACCCCTTAGTGCAAATTAATAACCATGCTTTCCTCCTAACCTCTGTTTAAATACTGTTGGCTCAAACTAGGGGGCTCTGATAGCAGAGGAAGTATTAAAAAGGGATGGAAAAGGAGTAATTTTAGAGTCTTAGAAGGCTGGTTGAGAATATACTGTATGCATTACATTTATTAGGTCATTTACTCCTCATAGCGACTACATTGATACTAATAGCAACTAATAAAAACTGTTATTTTTACTTTGCAAGAAAGGGGAAAGGCTCAAAAAGTTCAGTATTAATAACTGACTGAAGGTCATTTAACAGATTATACGTGGAGAACTGGGATTTTAACCCAAATCTATTTGATTCAAAAGAATCAGTGCATCCTTTCTATTCTGAATGGAGAACAGACACTGGTGGGAGTCTGCGGCTGGGAAGAGGGGACGGAGAGGGTAGGGGTGTGAGCCAAAGCCAAATATTGCCTTCTCTACGATTTTTTTTTCATGTCCCTGGTTGTCACAACCATTTGCTGGTAGCACCCCCGCCCCCCAATGGTTCAGCTGTACAGAAGTGCTAATGAGTCCCTAAATGCTTCCCGGCTTAGTGGAGCTGCGGCACTCAACTACGTTAGGGCTCCGGCAACTGCTGCCGCCCGGCCACACACGCTCCGGCCAAACTTCCTTATTTGGAAAAGCCTTTTCCATCCTATTCGGGCAGAAAGAATACAATCTCACGTTTAAGAGAAACAAAATGCCTTGACCTACAACAGAAGGGGCACTTGAAAACACTAAAAAGATCAAGTATGTTCTGAACTACTTTGCTTCTTGTGGAAGGTAGCAGGGGTAGGGGAATGCTTCAGCAGAGTTAAAAGAACATTCACGAATCCCTTTTTCTTTAATCCCAGAAGCTGTTAGCAATAAGCTTTGGATCTCAGTTATATGAAATGCAGCACACTTTTTACTGGAGTGAATAAAATATACATTTTTAAATTGTTTATACTGTCAAAGCCAAGAGAGGCCAGAGTGGCAGGAGAATATGCTTTCTCAGATGTGATTTAGCACTGCTTCTGACAGCTGGTGCAGAGGTAATGTTTGAAAAGGCAGGAACAAGTAGGCATCTGCAGGGTGAGCCAGTGGGGTCAACCTGAGTGTCCACTCCTGTCACTCCTGGAAACTGCCTGGGAGCAGCTTGGTAGAAAGATGAAAAGAGGAGACTTGAGTCAAGTCTCAACTCTAACCTTGCTGGGTGAACTTCAGCAAATTACTTAACCTCTCTGGACGTGTTTGCTCTTCTCTGAAGAGCTGATGACTAAACAACTTCCAAAGGCCTTCCCTGAACTGGCATTCTATTTTATGATTTCTGTGATTGTGGAAAGGGCTTGTCTAGGCTCAAGTGTGCAATAGAAGACATGGGTTTCCAATGCCCTCTAGATCCACTTCCTTTTTCCCAACTAACCTCTTGGTCTTCTCACTCCCTCAGCCCTCAGGAGCCTGGGATCTTGGTGCTGCTTCCTGGCTTCCTGGAGCAACCCTGTAAGGGCTCCATTGGTATGCAAAGCATAAAAACCTCTCCCTCATGCCTACCCAATCTATCTGTGCCATGTTTCACTGGCCCGGAGTCTGCTCTCAACCACCTGGTCGTGGGTGATGATGGGTTAAGTCAAATAAAATAACCCTCATTGAAATTTGGTCATGTGTGACCCCTTCTCACAAAAATACCTTAAAAATAATCAGAATATACATATTCCCCCCAAAGGTCCTAGTATCTGCATTCTTCATTTATGTGGAGGGAGAGTGTTGATCGAATGGGCTCCTTTGCTGCTCAGATTGCATGAGGGTTGAGCTGCCTTCTCTAATCAGGGAGACTTGGAGGAGTTGTGTTATCTTGGCAGTAATATTGTAAACGCAAGATGGAGATTTTGTTTTCCTCCGCATTAATCTGCAGCTAATGCCAGTGAACATTATCCTTGTTTAATTACATTCGCTAACCAACTGACACAACTTCCCCTGGGAAGAAGCTTATCCGACTCTGACTCATGCTTTACAGCATGTTGGATTTGAGGAAATGGATAATATACGCCCCGCTGGCTTTGGAATTTTAAACAGAAACCCACATGCCACTGAGTCTCCGGCTTACTCCCAAATATGGGAGAATGCATGCCCCAGCCGGGGTGCAGGAGGCTCGCTCAGTGTGACAAAAGGCAAAACCCACGGTGTGTGGGGAGTGCCAGGCAGGGAGGGCCGGAGCCAACAGCCACTTAAAGGAGAAGGACCAGCCACGGGGAAAGGGCAGGGAGGCTGACACCCCTCAGGCCAGTTCCCCTTTTCTGGAGTTATCTTGATGATGTCGTAACAGCGAATGTCTTATTGAAAGTAAAACCCATCCCCAGCATCCGGGACCAGAGAGGGGCCAACTTTTAGAGGCTTTTAGAGCAGTGTTCACAGACATAGCGTGTCAGAACAGGAGATGAAATTATACAAGCCTCTTGAACTGGTTGGGTCACCCTGGTCCCAGATCATGGTGAGAAACCCTCTGGAAGCCATTGTGCCCCTGGATTCTCTGAGAGGTTGAGCTGTCCCCAGGGTACAGCAACTGGGGTACTTGTTCTTGTCCCTGAAGGCAGGTGGAGGGGGCAGTGTGCCGGGGCAGAGAGAGATGGCCACTCCGGACCACTCCAGCCCCCCACAGCTGCACCCCGTTCTCCTTCTGCCCACACCCCGGAGCCCTCACGGGCCCTCTCACAAACCCTCTTCCTTCAGGACTGTCCTTATGTTTCTTTTCTTTAAAAATCTTTTATTGTTTTTATTTTAAAATATGTGTTCATTGAAAAACAATCCAACAATGTAGAAATATAACAATGATCACTCCCACTTAGAACATTTTCTTTGCATAAGACATTGTACTCAATGTCTTTTTGAGTCCTACCAAAGGTATAAAAGCACTCAATGTGCATCATTTTATTTAAACTTCCCCAAATCCCTATGGAGCAGGAGTATTATCATCCCCATTTCCAGGTAAGAAAATTAAAGTTAATACAGGTGAAGTCACACAGCTAGCACATGGCATGACAAAGCTGGGATTCGAACCCAAGCAGTCACTCTTCAAAGGCTGTGTGCTTCAGCATTGCAGATGCTGCCTTCAGAAGCACAGGAGCAGAGAAATGCCAACCCACCACTAGCATGACCACTATTGTCATCCTTCCAGGCCTCTCTTTATAAGTACATGTGAGGCCTTTATTCTATCCTGATTTTAGTAGAATGAAACCTAGGGTTGGTTGGGCTTCCGAGAAGAGAGGGAGCTGAATGTAATTTACCCATACTTCTCTTCCCCCTAAGAAGCTCTAGCTCAGGGAACCTGCACTTGGCTGAGTTCCATTGTTCTGGTCTCTGACAGGCTCAAGTGTCATGCCAGGTGCATCATGCCAAGCACATAGTAGGCACACAATGAATTCTCTCCAGTGGTGTTGTCAGGGGTCAGAGATAGTTTTTTGTTTTCATTTCATTTTTTTTAGAGACGAAATCTCACTCTATAGCCCAAGCTGGAGGGCAGTGGATGGATCATAGCTCGCTGCAGCCTTGAACTCGGGCTCAAGCAATCCTCCCTCCTCAACATCCCAAGTAGCTGGGATTACAGGCACGCACCACCACATTCAGCTAATTTTTTAGACGGGGTCTTGCTGTATTGCCCAGGCTGGTCTTGAACTACTGGCCTCAAGTGCTCCTCCCACCTCAGCCTCCTGAGTAATGGACAGGTACTTCTGTGATCCATAGGTCCTGCTCCCAAGTGGAAATTTAGGAGCTGTGAGTTCTTTCCCCTCTGTGGATGGTGCTGGTGCTGTAGGACCACTAGTTCCAGTGAGCCTAGACCCTGCAGGCATGTCATCAAAGAGCAAAATTGATGCCACTACTTTGGTCCCAAGACTGCCATTTAAAGCCCTTGTGTTCTGCCAAGTGTTAACAGCTCTTGACCAGGGAAATAACTGGGCATCACGCTGAGAGCAGAGAACAGCCTTTATTTCATCAGCATGCTCCGCCGACTTCTGATCTTCTGACCCCCCCCTCCCCGTCTCCTCCAGCTTTTATACCTTTGGTAGGACTCAAAAAGCGTCCAATCAGCAACAAGCTATAACATCCAATCAGGAACAAGCTTTAACATCCAATCAGGAACAGGCTTTAACATCCAATCAGGAACAGGCTTTAACAACCTATCAGGAACAGTGGGATTCAAAAATTACCCAATCAGGATCACGCCAGCAGCACAGACCAGGAGCAGGTGGCCGAGCATAGAGCGTGGGCCGGGACCGGCACACGAGGCCTGGCTCCAGCAGCGCACACCCGCCCGCCGCTGCCTCCAGCCGGCTCCGTACAGCACTGGCTCGCAGGGATGCGGAGCGGCGGGTAGGCGGCGAGGGGCTGCATCCCAGTGCCCTGCGGTTTTCCCCATCACTTGCTGCATTTGTAATCCTGTTTTTCTCATGGCTGCTGATAAGGAGAGAAGCTCTGGGGACAGAGACGGACACAGGCGAGGCCGTATGTGTAGACTCCGGCAGTGGGGGGAGAGGAGTTACTGCTGTGGGACCTGGATTCAGTGGCACTTCTGGACCTCACAGGAGCTCCTGTCATCTGGGCCAGCCTGGCTTCTAGGGGATGGAGAATCGCCCATAGCCAATGAAGGGACTGACTTCAAGGGACAGTGACATTTCCCTGTTTGGTCATGAGACTTTAGCTGAGCAAGCAGAGCAAGTGCTTGTCACCTCAAGGCAGGCCATGACAGAAGCTAATCGGTACTTCTCACCAACCAGCAACCCCCCACCCCCACACACGAAACCACACATTTTCTCCGGAAAAAAAAAAAAAAGATATCACAAAACGGTAAGTTTTGTTATGTATATTTTACCACAATTTTTTAAAAAGATACCAAACTAGGTTAAATAGTCTATTCTCTCTCCTTATTCCTACATCTATATATTCCTGAGGGTTTTTTTCCCAAATACTGTAATACACATTTTTTGCATTTGATCCCCTCAACTTGTGATATAATTAGTGGTTATTATTAGTTACCTAAACCAGGTATTACTAATTAGTTTTTTTTCTCTTTGTTAACTTTTTATTGATGTATTAATATATACAGGAAAGTGTACAGATCGTATAAAAATTACATTAATATCTATAAATTTGCAAAAGGTAAAACAGCCCCATGTAACCAGCACCTAAATGAAGAAGCAAAACATCACAAGCACCCAGAGGCCCCCTCTTGAGCCCTTCTAGTCACTAATCTCCCAAGAGTAATATTTATCCATAGATTAGCAGCGTAGATTGAGTTTACGTGTTTTTGAACTTGACATAAATAGAATGATAAGGATGTACTTACTATTTTGTGTCTAACTTCTTACACTTAATATTGCGTCTGTGATATTCATCCATGTTGTTGTGTGTAGTTATAAATTATTCCCATTGCAGTATACTGCTCTACTGTGTGAATTCACAATGATTTATTTATCCATTCCAGTGTTGGTGGACATTTGAATTCTTTCTGGTTTTCAGCTGTTGCAAATAGTGCCACTATGAACACTCTTGTGTGTGTGTGTGTATATATATATGTCTTTACATATATGAACATACATTTTTCTAGAGATGTAATTGTATATCATACTGCATGCATATGTTCAGCTTTGACAGATATTGCCAAATGGTTTTACAAAGTGACTGTGTCAATTTACACTTCCACTGGCCACATATGAGAGTTCCAGTTGCTCCATATATTCACCAACACTTAGTATTGTCTGTCTTTTTCATCTTAGCCATTCTGGTGGGTATGAAGGGATATCCTATTATGTTTTTAATTTGTATTATATTTATTCACCTTTTGAATATTCTAGGGACTTTCTAAGGTTTTTTTTTCCTCTTGGTTATTAAAGTAATATACACTAATTGAAGAAAGTTTGGCAAATACTGAAAGGAATCACGGTGGTTTTGTACTATGTCAATTTAGCTAAACTAGAAAAACTGTTTTTCGGAATTCCTTTCCCTGTATGGTTCTGGGGTAGGGTTGGCCACAAGAAAATTTGCACAAGATTTGGAAGGCAGATGTAAAGCAGGCACAGCTATGCTCAGAAGGTTGGTGTAGAGTGAGAAGCTGTTGTAACTTGCAGGTCTCAGACCTGCTGTCTCCATGGGACAGCAGTTGAGTCCATATCTCTTTCACTTCCTGATCTCCTCCTTCAGCTGTTTAAATTCTTGAGCCAAGTGTGTGTTCACCTTCGTGACAAAGGGCCCCGCAATTTCACTGAAGTAGGAGGTTTTAGAGGCAGTTGACAGACTGATGCAGGTTCCAGTTCATCCTTGCGGGTGTCCCCTTGTTCTTTCGGGTTCCCATTTGTCCTTGCTCTCCCTGCCTTCACATCTGTCTGTTCTTCCTGATTTCACACCCAATACCAGAAGCAGAAGCAAAAGTTTTACACAAACTGTTTAACCAATACCCACAACAACATAACATCAAACCCCGGTAAGAAACATCTCACTCTGTGCATTCCTGCTAGTTCTGCTTCTCTGATTAAACCCCGACTGATAACAGGCATTAGGAAGTAAACCGAATTCACCTGTAATCCCAACCCCCAGAGCGGACCACTGTCAATATCTTAGCGTGTATTCTTCCTGCCTGAGATTTTTTTTTTTTTTTTTTTTTGAAACAGAGTCTCACTTTGTTGCCCAGGCTAGAGTGAGTGCCGTGGCGTCAGCCTAGCTCACAGCAACCTCAAACTCCTGGGCTCGAGTGATCCTCCTGCCTCAGCCTCCCAAGTAGCTGGGACTACAGGCATGCGCCACCATGCCCGGCTGATTTTTTCTGTTTACATTTTTAGTTGGCCAATTAATTTCTTTCTATTTTTAGTAGAGACGGGGTCTCACTCAGGCTGGTTTTGAACTCCTGACCTTGAGCGATCCGCCCGCCTTGGCCTCCCAGAGTGCTAGGATTACAAGCGTGAGCCACCACGCCCGGCCCTGCCTGAGATATTTTAACTGAAGGGAATGAGCCTGGGACAGGTTAAGTGATTGCTCAGGGCTCAACGAGCTGGTGGCAGAGCCAGGCCTTCAGAAGCCTGGTTTCAACCCTGCTAATCTTTACCTCTGCCATTCCTGGGGAGCCTTCTTGCTCTGGGCACAGGCTCCAGGGCCTGCCAGGGCAGCTTTTCTACACATTTTTCCCTGGGCTTTGCAGCCACCTGCTTTTACAGCTTCCCCATTTTGTCCTCACCAGACTACAGGAGTTTCACCTTCCTGTTCCTCTTCAGAAAAAAAAAAGATCTTTTAAACTAGAGTCATGCTATGTCATCTAGTCTGGGGCACTGAGAATTGGTGGCCACCAGGGGGCCAGAGAGAGCCCTGTGGCTTTCACCTCCCTGCCAAACACAGATGTCAGTTGGAGAAGTCCTCAGATTGAAGCGTCGCTCTCTCAAGGTTTCCCTTTTAAAATATAAGTACTCCTGAGAGAGGCAGCATGTGAAATCCTTCATGCTTCCGAATGAATGATTCAGAAGGTGCAGTGATAAGTGATACGGTGTCATAAATGTTTTGGCAAATTGAGTGGTGGTGGGTACCAGGGGGAAGAAAAGGCCGAGACAAATCTTGTCTACTTTGCCATTTGGCTGGGAGCCTCCTAGACTCTGAGTTTTACAAGAACTAGAGTTAACAGGGCTTTTCTGCCCAAACCTGAGTCCTGGGCCTGGGTTGAGTTCCTCACCTGGAGGTGGAAGCACAAGGAAGACAGATTTGCTTTCCTGAGAAGAACAGAACCCGCAACTGGGGATGGGGTGTAATTTAGAAACCAGTGACAATGAGAAGTAACTGGTGACACACGCCCCGCTGGCATGTCAGTTCTGCCTGGCTGGTTTCTTGAAGAGGAACGAAAAGTGGATGTTATAGTTAAGGTTTCTTGCTTTGTTTTCTTTTCTCTTCCAACAGCTGTAAATTCCAGTGGCCTCTCTCCTGGCCTGCTCCTGTCCCTGCCCCCTGAGTGGAGGGGCCAGTGGCCCCGCAGGTTGGCTGCCAAGCTGGAGCCCCAGGCTGGCAGGGAGGCCACAGCCCCAAGCACAGGAGCACCCAGGGGTAACATTATCCTGCCAGAGCCAAACAAGGAACTGAGTGTTTAGAATAACTACAAGAAACTTGTGGGCGTTTCCTCTGTCAGGGAAACAAGAAACCACAGTGAGATAATGGATAGCTATATTCAGGTCACAGATTATCAGCTGCTACTGCTGCTTCCTGTTCAGAATTCGATGAAACTTCTTTCTAGTCATTGGAGCCTCCTGGATTCCGCGAGTGTGACATCGTTTAGTGATGTGGGGCTTGGGATTCTACCTGGGGATGTGACATAGCCCAGGTGGTGACGCTTTAGGGGCCAGATCCTGGCAGAGGAGATGGTGGGTAAGGGACCAACAGTAAGAATAACTTTTACTGAACTTTGTAGGCACTTGGACTAAGAGATTTTTGTGTATTTTTTCATTGGACTCTCAACCCCCACCCACCATGAGAGAGGTGCTATTATTATTATTTAATATTAGTATTATTTTAAAGAGACAGGGTCTCTGTTTTATGAATATACCAACCAATTTATTTCTCCATCCTCCTATTGTTGAATATTTGGATGTTTTTCCCAGTTTTAGGCTATCTGAATAACACTTCCATGGACAGTCTTTTTAGCATGGATTATGTTTAATTTTATTAAATACGGCCAGTTTTCCAAAGTGATTGGGCCATTTTATACTCCTAACAACCCTGTATGAGAGTTCTAGTTACTCCACATCCTTGTCAACACATGAAATTGTCAGCCTGTTCATTTTAGGCATTAGAGTGCAGGTGAGAGTCAGGTCGTTCTGATTGCAAAGCCTGTGCAGCCTCATAAAACACTGGATCTGAGCTTCTGCTACATCCACGGCTCTCTATCTTGGGTGGGAACAAGAAGCCTAAGTACCACTTAATCCTGGCAGCTAGAACAGAAAGTAGCTCCCCAGGATGGCTGGGTGCCTGGAACTCTATCTCCTCCATCATTTCTGAAGGGTGTCCACCAACTTTAAGATTGAATGTGTACACGCCATTTTCTAAGAAAGACTCTTGGAGAGGCTCTCTTGCGGCTTCTGGTACAAGTGTCTGCCAAGTGTGAGGCCAGTGTGGTCAGAGCCTACTGTGGGATCAGCCCTGTTCTTCTTTCCTAACAGCTTGAAGTGGTTCAAGCCAGAACATCAGAGGCTCCCAAGGATGGAACCTGGCCCAGGAGGCACTGTGGTTTGAGACATAAAAACCCTCAAATTATGTTCCAACTTGGCTTCATCCCCTAACATGACCTTGGGAAAGTCATTTAACCTCTCTGTAACTCAGTTTACTTTCCTCTTAAATGGGGTGACAATGCCTGCATGCTATATCACACAAGGTCCCTCAAAGACTTCTTACTGTTTCGAGGATGTCTGTTTCTCTAGCTCATCTTCTCCACATGTCCCCTGTGCTTTTGCCACACTGACCTATTTAATGACCATAAGCAGGATATCCCTTTTACTTCTCTGTCTTGTTATAAAAGGTGTTCTTATACACGGTGTTCTCTTTCTCTATAACAGCCTTCCTCACCCAGTCCAACTAGCAAACTCCTCATCATTCCTCAAGACTCGGCTTAAGCAACACTTCCTCTGTGAAGCCTTCCCTGGTCACTCCTGAACTCTTCCTAGCAGACGGATGATCCCTGATACTTTGTATTATATATCCTCACAAACCACAGTGCTTTCTTGTGACTCTTCCCGCCAGACCATGAGCCTAAGAAGCAGCAGCATGTCAGGCACGAGTGGATGCTCAATAAACATTTATTGAATGAATGAATGAATGAATGAATAGAAATATGGAAATAGAAAACAGGGAAATTAAACTGTCATTATTGTCTCTGATAGTAAAAAAATATGCATATTGTAAAACATTCAAGCAATAGAAAGTGGTGATTTCCTTTAATCCACCCCACACCCACGGATAGACCTTTTTCTATACATATAAACATATTTTTCCCCAAAAACTGGGGTTATACTGCTTGAATCTGTTTTTCGTTATATCATGAACATCTTTTGGAAATGGTTTTTAAAAATTATTATTCAAAAATAAGTTGAAAGAACAGGTCCCAAAGTTGGTAAATAGATCAGAGAGAGAAACTTAAGGACTGAATTTCCTTTTCAATTTACCCTTCTGAGAACCCCAAAAAGTCTCTTATATACCTATTAATTCATTCACTCATTTATTCATTTTAGTTACAAAAGTAACACATGTGCATTATGACAAATTCAGACAATACAGAAATGTGTAAATAAAAATGTAGACATCTCCCAGATATGTATGTGTATGTGTGTTTATAATTTTTAAAAAGAAAAATAATACTGTACTCTATGGGTTCTGTAACTTGCTTTTTTCACTTACTAGCTCATGGGCATCTTTCTATGTCAATAAACATATACATACCTCATTCCTTTTCGTGGTTGCATAGTATTCCATTGAATAATGTACCATAATTTAGATGTCTTCTAATCCTCTGCTAATACAATATATCTGTTTAATAGATACTTATTGAGCACCAATAGGAAAAACTCAATGATAGTGTGGGGCTTATGATGGCAGGTTTAGATCAGGGTGGGAGCCCAGAGGAGGCACAGGCCTGTTTGACAGCACCCGCATCATCACAAATGGAGCTGGACAGTGGGAACCTAACCGGCCAGCTGCCTAGCCCAGCACTCTCCCTCCCACCAGGACTCGCATTTCATTGGCTACAGGACAAGGCAGGATCCAGGACCCCCAGAGGAAGCACAGTTTGCTTTGCATGAACAAAATGGTTTTGCAGAAACAGGAAATTTCTCTCATACTTTAGGTCCTAAAATAGAAGAAATACGCTGGGATGCACAGGGATTTGGGGAATTTGGTTAACATCATGAAATAAATTTGATGTGCGTTCTGAACCTGACAATTTCAATGTGTGCTGTTACACGCTTCTCAAAAAGGCTTTTATTGAAAAATCAAAGAATGTTCACACAGTTATAGACTAGAGCAAAGAAAACACCTCTAAATATTGCTGGTCTCAAAGGAGCAGGTCCCTCTGAGTGCTTTTGGGGAAACTACAACCTGGCAGCACAGGGGGCTGAGCACAGCCTACCCCTGCCTTCCTCTGCAGCCCGGCTGCCTCGATTTCCTCCCCGCACACGGGCCTCAATGTTCCCCCACTTCAGCACACTCTGTTCCACCTCAGGGCCTCCACACAGGGCCTCCCTTTGTCTGCAAGGCTCTTTCTCCCTCAGTCGTGCCCCAGTCTCCCTGGTCTATTCCTATTCATCCTCTAGTTCTCAGCTCAGTGGAGGCTGCCCACGAACCCCCAGCATAAACCAGTTTCGTCTGTCTGCATTCTCTGACAACCCTGTTCTTCAGGGCAGTTACCATAGTCGCAATAATGTATTGATTTGTGTGATTATTTGTGTAGTGATAATATTCTCTGCTAGGAACTGGGTCTGTTTTGTTCATAGCTAAATTTCTAAGGCCACATAAATGTCTGTCTGAGACAAAATAGATATCCAATAAATATTTGTTGAATGAATGCTTTTAGAGGGCAATCTCTATCAAAATTGTAAATGCGATACTGTGTGACTCGGCCATCCAAATGAAAGAATCTATCCTACAGAAATAGCACAATTGCACTAGAATATAGGTGCAAGGGTATTCATGGATGGAACATTCTTATCAGCAGAGGGTTAGAAAATGCCTGCATTGTGGTACATTATTCAATGGAATGCTATGTAACTATTAAAAAGAATGACATAGATATACATTTAGTGATATGAAAAATGTGGAGGGAGGGATGATTAGACAGAGTACAAAGGATTTTTAGGGCAGTGAAATGACTCTATGATATTATCATGGTGGATACATGTCGTTACACATTTATCAAAACCCATAGAATATATGACACCTAATGTAAACTGGATTTTGGGTGATAATGATGTGTCAGTGTAGGTTCATCAATTGTAACAAATGTACTGCTGTCACCCAGGAGGTTGATAGCTGGGGAAGTTACGAAAACGTGGGGCAAGGGGACAGGGAGTCGCTTTACCTCCCACTCAATTCCACTGTGAACCTAAAAGTGCTCTTAAAAATAAAATCTATTTTTTATAATAAAAGTTCATGAGCCATATATGGGATATTTCTAGTTTTTAATTCATAAATTGATATGTTGTCTGAATGTGTTACAGTACACATGTGTTATAACACTTTGTAATTAAGAAATACTGAAGATCAAAATAAAGGAAGAAAAAACACAGTCCACACATACAGTCCATACTGCACATCCAAATACATGCAGAGTAACAGGCAGACATGTAAACATGCTCATGGTCTGGAACCAACAATAGCAGCACCCGAGCTTTTCCCCGAACACCCGCAGGCTGACACATTTTCATTGACTTGTGGGCCTCTCGGAGGCAGAAGATAATTGCTCGTTTCCAGGAGATTTGCTCAAACCTGCCCCTGGGAGAAGATGAGCCTAGGACTCCATGGGGGGTCAGAGTCTGTGCAAGACATCCAGGGAGGTGTCTTCTGAGCATGACATTGTGTTCTTTTAGGCAGGCCCAAATCAGTTCTTTTCTCATACTTATAAAATGTATACATTTTTATTGTGAAATAGTCACACAATAGAGAAAAGCACAAAGAAAAGAATTAATCACTTAGCAGTTCCACATCCTAGTAATAAAATGATCTAGAGATAATAGCATTTTGGTGTAAAATCTTCCAAACTTTAAAATTTTAGCTGGGCGTGGTGGTGCGCACCTGTGGTCCCAGCTTCTGGGGAGGCTGAGGCAGGAGCATCGCTTGCATCCAGGAGTTTGAGCTTGCAGTGAGCTATGATGAAGCCACTGCACTCTAGCCCCAGCCACGGAGTGAGACCCTGTCTCGAAAAAATAAAAAATTTAAAATTTTGGTTGGGCGCGGTGGCTCACACCTGTAATCCTAGCACTCTGGGAGGCCGAGGCGG
>VBSM01003143.1:50309582-50319593 GCA_008086735.1 Cheirogaleus medius
ATGGTGGCGCATGCCTGTAGTCCCAGCTACTGGGGAGGCTAAGGCAGGAGGATCCCTTAAGCTCAGGAGTTTGAGGTTGCTGTGAGCTCAGCTGATGCCATGGTACTCACTCTAGCCTGGGCAACAAAGTGAGACTCTGTCTCAGAAAAAATAAAAATAAAAAATTTAAAATTAAAAAATACAAATAAAATAGAATTCACATGTATACAAACACATATGTACACGTCCATATTATGTATATGTACCTGATTGACATATTTACCTATTTTCATTTATTTTTATATGCCTTTGGATGCAGCTTTTGCAGTATTTTTTTTGTTTTGTTTTTCTTTTGGAATAATTTTAGATTTACAGAAAAGTCACAAAGATGATACAGAGCGTTCCTGTATACCCTTCACTCCACTTGCCTTAATGTTAACACGTTACATACTGTGGTACATTTGTCAAAACTAAGAAATTAACATTTGTACAGTACTACTAACTAAACTACAGACATCATTCATATTCTACCAGGCTTCCCACTTAAGTCTTGTTTCTGTTCTAGGAAGCCACACTATGTTTAGACAAGTAAGTTTTTATAAATTTCAACTGTTTTTTGAATTGCTCCTTTTCTTTCCCCATCGTGTAGTAACAAGGGGTCAGAGTATCTTCCTTGCTTTCAGGCCAAATGTTTGTTTTCCTTACATGTTTCTCCATATATCCTCTTTGGGGACTCCTAGATGTGAAGTCTCCCCCAAAGACTCCTTTGATTGAGCAAATTCTACTCACTGTCCCCTCTCTCAGTAGGGTCATTTCAGCCAGGAGGTCCGCCCACCAGGAGATGGCTCACCCAAGACTGCACTGAGTCCCTCCCATTCTGCTTCCCTTAAGCATGTGTCTGCTCTGTACCTGTCACTCAAATTCCAACCCCAAGACTCCCCTGCATGTCCCCTGGGGGGCTGAGCCTTTACCTACTTTCTCACCCATGTAAAACCTGTGCCACCTTGAAATGCCCTTAAGATGCCCAAAGTGTTTTGTGATGATCTTTGCTGTCTTTCCTTTGAAATCCAAATTTTATTTAGCTACCAATCTTGCAGCTATTAAGGGGTCACTCCTTAAGGGGTCACTCCTAATGCCCTTAATGTTGACTATCTGTGTGAAATTTTTCAAGGATGATTTCCCTGCCCCCCCCCCCAATACAGAGAGTTGAACAAATCTCTTCGGTTCATGGTATATGTACCATTATTTACCTTCGGTAATGAGGTGCCCTCTCTTTTTTTTCCCCCCATTCATTCATCCCCTACTCATTCATCCTCTCCCCATCCCCTAAGTGGCTCAATATAATGTGTTTAAAGTATGTCCTTAGGTATATAGGCATTCCTAAAAGACACACAGTGCTTTTTTTGTGAGTAGATGTGACTTTAGCCTACATAAATGGTATTATACCATAGATCTTATTATGTTTCTTCTTTAGATGACTCGTATTTTAAGATTGTTGTATGGCTCTAAGTACATCTAGCTCACTGTGGCTGACTGCTGTTCAGTACTGCAAAGTGTGCATTTATACATTTTACATCTCCATTCTCCAGTGATGAACCCCTAGGTGGCCTCCATACACAGTCCTTTGATGATTATGCTTGTTTATGTTCCATTAGGGACATGAGATTGCTGGCTCATTGGCTCCATGCATATTTAAATTCATGAGATAGAGTCAGATGGCTTCCAGAATGGCTCTACAAGTTTATACTCCCGTCAACAATGGTTCCCTTTTCACTCCACCCTTGCCAACACTTGCTAGGAATTATCTGACTTGCCTAACTTTTGCCAATCTAACTGGCAAAAAGTGATATCATGTTTTAATTTGCATTGCTCGGAGTGTGTCTAAGGTCGAGCATCTCGTCACACGCTTGCCAGACATTCTGATTTTCCTTCTGCGATTTCCTACTTTTTTCTGTGCTCATTTTTCCATTGGATTTCTGGCCTTTTTCTTGTTGCTCTGCAAGAGTGTCTTGTACATTCCAGATATTAACCCTGTGCAGCTTTAGACATTGCAAATATTTTATCCTACTTGGAGAGGGCCTACTTTCCTGGATTTGAGCTCACTCCCAGGGAATTAACTCATTTGCTGAGATCTAGCCTCTCATTGCCAGCTAAATCTCTCAAGCCCTAGTCACCCTCCCTGATCCAAAAACGATTAAACTATCCCCTTTGTTGCTAACCTATTTGTTAAAAGAGGTTTAGGTTTACATGTCTAGCTTTTTTTTCCAAAATATCCACCTTGATTGCTACAAAATTCAGGATATTGGTGGTTTATGGGAGAAGAGAGGAAGTTGTGATTGAAACAGAGCACGTGGAGTGTCTTCTGGAGAGGCTGGAAAAGATTTATTTCTTAACCTGGGTGGTTTTACCTTGTAATAAGCTAAACATTTTATAGTGTGTTTTTTCTTTTCTATGTCTTATTTTACAATAAATGAAACTTATCTTTCATTTTTCCACTGCTCTTCTGATTGCAAGACCATTTTTCAAACAAATCTAGTTTCTCCTGTTCCAACAAGTGTTAACAGCTCTTGACCAGCTCTACCTCAGCAAGTGTTAACAGCTCTCACAATAGCTCTTGACCAGCGAAATAACTTAGCAGCACGTGGAGAGTGCAGAACAGCCTTCATTCCCTCAGCATACATAGCTGACTTCTGATCTTCTGACCCCTCCTTCCCTGGCCTCCTCCAGCTTTTATACCTTTGGTAAGACTCAAAAAGCGTCCAATCAGCAACAAGCTTTAACATCCAATCGGCAACAAGCTATAACATCCAATCAGGAACAAGCTTTAACATCCAATCAGGAACAGGCTTTAACATCCAATCAGGAACAGGCTTTAACAACCTATCAGGAACAGTGGGATTCAAAAATTACCCAATCAGGATCACGCCAGAAGGACAGGAGCAGGCTGCCGAGCACCGAGCGCGAGTCCGGACCAAACGAGGCCCTTTCCTGGCAGCGCGGACTCGCACACCCGCCCGCCGCTGCCTCCAGCCTGCTCCGCACAGCACCGGCCCACGGAGGCCACACGGAGCGGCAGGGAGGCGGCGAGCAGCTGCGTCCCAGCGCAGGACGGTTTTCCCCCATCAGTCCCTGAGTCAGAGGAAACCTGATTCCTAGACTGCTCTAGAAATGGGCTTTTAAAATTATTAAAAATCTGCTTTTCCTCTTTATTGTCCATTAATAAAACTGCCCACCCTCCGGTGGTGGAATCCACAACCACGGCAAGGGCTTGTGCAGCCAACCCTGGGCCGGTGGCTGGGGGAGGGTAGGATTTCAGCAACCTCTGAATCTGCCTCATGAACCTACGAAGTTAGCTCTGCACAGTTCCCAGGAGGCTCTGGGGAACATAAAAAGCAAGAGAAAGAATGTGGGGAGGTTGCTACTCCTAGAGACCTAAAGGCCCCAAACGTCACACCCCCACAAGTGTTTTTTGACCATATGAATCTAAGCTGCTTTTTCTACAGTTTAGAGCTTCCATTTGCAATATGGGAAGAGAATCGGGGTGAAGGGGGAAAGCAAGCTGTGGTGGCATAAACCGCTTTGTTCATGGTGACTAAAACCCCTGTCTATTTGAAGTGAGCCTTCGTCAGACCTGAAAGGCTCTATTTTCCCAACAACCTGACACCAGCTCCGGTCAAGGCACTCGCCACGGCAGCTGCACTAAGCCACAGGCTCCCGTGTGCTATTTTCATCTCAGATGCTCACTGGGACCCACTGGGTCAACAGTATGCTCGGGAAGGGCTTGGGGGACCCAATCCTACCATCTATCCCACGGGGATAAAGGCCACAGGGACAACGAACAGGCATTTTTATTAAATGGCCAATGAAAGCTCCTCATGCCCTCAGAACAAGGCTCTTTAGCAAAAACTGGATCGGGGAGAACCCAGCTTCAGCCGGGAGCCCTCCTGCTCCCTCTCGCTGAGCCTGGGAGTTCACGACCCCACCAGCTGCGCGGAGGAGGACGGCCGCCCTGCTCAGAGAGGCCAGGTCCTTTATGGTCACCATATGGGGTCAGGAAGCAGAAGAGAAGAAACTGAGTCATGAATTCACACCCAGCAATAGAACATTCCTGTCCTTGGGCTCAGGCATCTTGCCCTCAGGCCCGGACTCCCCGTCCCCCGCAGCACTATCCCAACCATGTATGTCTTAAACCCCCAGTGTGGCATAGACAACCCTGAGGTAAACAAAGCCTGTCTTCTTTGAGTCCCTTCTGACCCCAAGGTCCTTGCGCTGCCCACCAGGCCACCCCACCCAGCTGCTCCTTTCCGGGCAGAGTTTGGGCACCACCCATGCTCGGTCGCCTTTCATCGCCAGCCCAGCAGGGGCCGCCAGAGCGATGCAGATGAAGCCCGAGCTGGCCGGGCACCGGGAGAGAGGCTCCCACAGGGCGGGCCCTCCTGTCCCGTCCAGTCCAGTCCCGTCCAGTCCCGTCCTTCGGAAGCTCTCAGGCCAGCGCCCAGCTAGGACAGGCACCCAGAGTCTCCCGCGCCGAGCTCTCTTTCCCCTTCCCAGAGGTGAAGACAGGGCCAGACTACTTCGTTTCATTACTTTTAAAAAATTATGTTTTTTAAGGCACCTGATATATTTTTTAAATGCCAAAACAAGGTTACTAAAATTGTGGTATTTTTGAAATTGTTTACACTTAGCAAATTAAAGCTGTGACACCCCCCTACTGTACTCACACACATATACGTAGTCTCACACACACATACGTGTATAGACATATGCACACACATATCTGTAAGGCAACATAATGGGGCCATTCACAAGCTGTATGAAAATAATATGAATTTACAGCACTCTCGTGCTGGTAATGGGACCGAGTTTAGGATGTGTGTCTTCTGTTGATCCCACTGAGTGAGGCTGAGTGCAGCTCTGTGACGGGTGCACGACTCCGCACCTTTAACGTCTATATTCAAGGCCCTGTGTAAACGTGAGGCCTCAGCCCATGGCCCTCCTGGTCCACTGACCGCCTCCCCACCCGTGGTCCAGGCCACCAGGAGGTATTGTACTAAGTGTAGAGTGAAGAAGAAGGAGGGGCGTCAAAAGTTACTTGGCCACCCTCCTCCAGCTCCAACTTGTCACACAGCAGAGAAATGCTCTCAGCTGGCTTGAGGAATATGGCTGGACAGAGAGAAAAGCGTCTCTGCTTCCCCGCTGTTGTCTGTGTCAGCCTTCATCACAAAAGTCTGGTCCATTATCCCCTATCCTTGGGCCCCAGAGCCCTCTTCCTGTGTTTGTGCTGTTTTTGTCAGAGCAGGAAATCTTCTTGGAAATCCTCCAAAAATGCAACATCCTTCTCCTTACCCAGGAGACCCGCTCATGGTAGAAAACGACAAGAAGGGAGGGAAAGCTTGTCATTTTAAAAGGAAATTTGAAAACTACAGAAGAGCACACAGAAGAAAACAACAGTAACCCTTGTGTCCATAATGCTGCTCTTCTTTGTGTCCCTTTTTCCACCTGAGCCTGAAGGCTGAACCATAACTCCCTGATCAGCTCTGCACACAGTGCTCGGGCTCCCAAGTTCTTCCTCCGTGTGCCACAGTCAGGGTCCTCATCTCAGGAGACGGTAAGGCTAACGTGTGAACCGCCGATGGTGTTCACTTTCCCGGGGCATAGACCGATAGCTCAGGGCATCCTCAGCGTCCATGAGACACTAGTCCTATTAGATGCTCCTGGAAAAGGGGATTCTGAGGTCAAATGTTCCATTGTAACCAGATCAACCGCCCTGTATCCAAGTGCTGAAGTCCAAAAAGTCCTGAAAACTAAAAGTTTTTTTATAACTCAGGGGTAAAACCTGACCTAAATTGACGTATGGCTTTTCAGATTCATCATTCGACCTACATATCCGTATGTTTTGCTGGAGAAGTGTGTGTTTGTTCACAGAGCCTTCCCCACTCTGCTGGGCGCTGTGGAATAAATAGCATATTCACCATTTTAATGTGTTAAAGTCCAAAAAAATCTGAATTCCAAATACATCTGGCCCCAAGGGTTTGGGGTACTAGATGGTGAGCTGTATAAAATCCTGCTGGTTTTTTTTTTGTTTGTTTGTTTCTTTCTTTCTTTGTTTTGAGACAGGGTCTTGCTCTGCTGTCCAGGCTGGAGTGCAGTGGCACAACCATAGCTTACTGTAACCTCAAATTCCTAGGCTCAAGCAATCCTCCTGCCTTAGCCTCTGGAGAAGGAGCTAGGACTACAGGTGTGTGCCACCATGCCTGGCTAATTTATTTTATTTTAGCTTTTGTAGAGGTGGGTTCTCACTATGTTGCTCAGGCTGGCCTTGAACTCCTGGCCTCAAGCCATCCCACTGTGCTGGGATTATAAGCATGAGCCACTGCGACCAGTGTGACAGGTATAAATTATTTTTATGGACTAACATTCAATCTGTTTATAGCATGTTAAAGGCTCTGAGAAGCCTTCTTGTAAACAATCATTCTCCAAACTTATTTGGCTACAGAAACCTTTTGTTCCACTTGCTACTTATTAACAGATCACAGAATTCCCATGTGGACACTTGGGAACATGGGATATTAAGAAGAATTTAACTCTCTAGCAGTGAGTTTTGAGATGTAGGAAAAGGATGGACCTTCGTGGGGGCTCTTAGATCCCAGGCCCTGGGGACACTGCATGATGAGAAGCTGGAATAGGGATGACTGAGGCAAGACTTCGATGGCTCATGTGGCCCTGGGACCGGGCCACAGCTTGCTGTAAAACCCAATTAGGATAGACACTTATATTGAGAATCAAACCAGAAAGCCAAATAAGAACCAGGAGAGAAATAGTCAAAAGTTGAGCTAAAGATCGGAAACCAGGAGATCTGCAGAATTTAAAGCACTCAGGAGTCCAAGTACCCAATAACAACAGATCCTTGAAACTAAGGCCATCTGTTGCCTCATCCTACAAGCTTTTATATGCTTCCTAGAAAGGCCTGCACCCATTCTCGAGTTTACAGGTTGAAAGACAAGTGAGAGCTCCTGGCTGGTGTGTTAAATCAGTGAATAGGTAGCTGGGACCCACCTAATTAATATTTTCTCTGGACACAGGTGAAGGTATTATATCAAATGATGCTACTAAGGGACTTGCAAGAATACAGATTCAGGCAATGAGGGTTTTGAATATATTCCTTGGGTCTCTGGCTTCTCAGCTGCTAATGTTAGAATTCTTTGAAATTATGCATTGACCAGAAATGTCGTGCTTCGGTACCATGTCTCAGCAGGATCGGAGCTGGGAGCCCTGGCCTGTCAGAATATGTCTGTGGGGAGTTGGCCACCTTGGCAAGGACCCCTTAACAGGGAGACTGTGGGGTGGCGGGAAACCCTTCAGAGCTGGCTCTGAGGAACTAGGATAATTCATTAGCAGTTTCCTCTGAGCTCTTAAGGCTGCTGCTTGGGAGCTGCAGGAACACACTGGGAAAGGACATCCTTCCAGGCTTTGTGATAGCTGACCCCTGTCTCTTGCTGCTGTAAGTGAGGTTCGTACAAAGCCTTTTTAAAAATGTCCCTTCCAAAACTGTTACACTCACCTGTTGGCTACCTCCCCATGCCTGCCCTCAACAACTTACTCTCCATTTCAGGATTTTTCAGTCTTGGCACTGTTGACATTTTGAGCCAGATATTTCTTGTTGTGTGTAGCTGTCCCGTGCATTGTAGGATGTTAGTTACCCACTAGATGCCAGTAGCATGCTCCCAGTTGTGACAACCAAGTATGTTTCCAGACACTGTCAGATGTCTCCGGAGCGGCAAAATCCTCCCTGTCGTTGAGAACCACTGCTCTATCCGAATGGGGAGGTCGCATGTCCAGGTGAGATTCCCTCTCTGCCTGGGCTAGCTGTGTGCCCAAACATCCATACTGTTTCCTTTGTCGCCCTATAAGAGCTCCTGCTGAACTGAACCTCTCTGAGCCTAATTTTCCTTACTCATAAAATAGAGAAAAATGATAGTAAAAATCTCAGGGGCTTCTTGGGAGGATTAAATGAGCTAACTCGTAAAAAGATTACAATGCTTGGCACAACAGAGCATTCTAATACACGTGGATTATTGTTAACCCCCATGCCCCGGAACTCGACACCTGTTTTCAAGGCGATCACTAACTGGCCCTACACTAAGTTATAAAATACTCCCTGATCTGACCTTATCTCTCCAGCTTCATTTTTCCACATACCCCTTACAGACTCATCACTCCGGAACTGTCAACTGTTTGCAATTCCAGGGAAGAAGCCAAGATTTTTATGGCCCCTGCAGTCCTTGCATATGTCATGTTCCCTATGCCTGGAACTATTCCCCTTGGAAAAACTTCTACGCACCCTCCAGGTCTCAGCTTGGACATCACCAGGCCAGGAAGGCTTTCCTTCCCCAGGTCTGGGCAGAGGAGCCTCTTTGGAGGTTCCCTGGTGTCTGTACTTATCTTCACACTTCTGGCACTGCATGGTCATTGCCTGGTTGTCTGCCTGAATTGGGATCTCTGTGAGGCAAGGGACGCCGTCTTGCAGATGCAGTCTCCAGAACCTAGCACGGTGCCTGACATCCAACGGGGACTCCACAATGTTCGTCCAGTCAGGGATGAACCTTATGCAGTGCTTTAGCACTAATATGAAAAAAGACTCTTTTTTTCTTTCTTCCCAGGTAACCACGTATTATTCTTTCCATTTGAATAGATAGTACTCAGAAATGGAGCACAATTTAAAAGATATCAAAGGGTGTATGAAGAGTAGGACTTCCTTCCCTGTCCTCCAGCCATTCAGTTTCCTATCCTGGGGGCAACTCTATTACCAGTTCTCATGTAACCTTCCAGAGAGAATCCAACTGAATTTTATTTTATTTTTTTTGAAACAGGGTCTTGCTCTGTTGCCCAGGCTGGAGTGCAGTGATGCGATCATAGCTCACTGTAGCCTCAAACTCCTGGGCTCAAATGATCCTCCTGCCTCAGCCTCTTGAGTAACTGGGTCTATAAGTTGGTGCCACCACACCTGGATAATTTAAAAATTTTTTTTTAGAGACAGGGTCTTGCTATGTTGCCCAGGCTGGTGTCAAACTCGTGGGCTCAAGTGATCCTCTCGCCTTGGCCTCCCAAAGTGTTGGGATTACAGGCGTGGACTGCAGTCTGCGCAGTCAGCAAAGCCCTCCCAGGTTGCCTAAAACCCACCCTGCCTAAGCAACAAAAATGGACTCACTGGGGCAGGAAACAAACTTTTGGCTCTCGTCCGTCAAAGGGCGTCAGGGTGGGAGGAGGCAGAGAACACACACACACACACACACAGTGAAAGCCGAAGCTGTGGATGCTCTAGGGCAGTGGTCCCAACAATTTTTGACACCAGGGACCGGTTTCGTGGAAGACAGTTTGTCCATGGACAGGGGCGACGCATCTTCAGTTTGGCTACCCCTCAGATCATCAGGCGTTGGATTCTCATGAGGAGCGCGCAATCTGGCTCCCTCCCATGCGCACTATTTGGTGGGTTCGCACTCCTAAAGTGTCTGATTCCCCCGCTGATCTGCTGGAGAGGTGGGGCGGGGCGCAGACAGTGATGCCAGCGATGGGGAGCAGCCTCGAGTGCAGATGGGGCTTCACTCGCTTGCCCACTGCTCCCCTCCTGCTGTGCAGCCTGATTCCCAGCGGGGCATTGTGGGTGGCAGCTCTAAGGGACACCTCTGGAGCACTGTCACCTGCAAAGCCCCACCCTCTCCCTCGCTACCTTGAGAAATCAAGGGGCAGGGCCAGGCACAGCTTCAGGCTTCCTCCTCAACCCCCCCCCCCCCCCCCATGAGAAGAAGGGAACTTCAATGCTTAGTCATTTCCCATCGGGTTGGGCTTTACCTGGGAGTCTGAGTCACCACACAGGTGCCAGGGAGGGAGAGGTGCTGCCCAACATGACACATCTGCCTGCCCAGGAAGGAGGTCAGCCACTGGGGGTAAGGTGTTGGGGATCAGGGGCCACTGCAAGTCTGACCCTGGGTGCTAAGAACCCTTGCTACTCTGTGAAGGGTTTTGGAGTCCCAG
>VBSM01003143.1:50369424-50418988 GCA_008086735.1 Cheirogaleus medius
GACTTTGCTCTTAATTGGAGATTCTTTGCACCTTTAGAGTGAGATTCGAAGAGGAAGGGATGTGGCATTGCAGTGTCAGGGTGAAGGCAATGGGACTGTGGCCTGTGACTCCCACTGCTCAGTACCCAAGGCCTGGGGCTGTTTATAAGCAACTGAGGAAGGTAGATTATGACACCAAATCCTTGTGCTGCCTTTGTTTCTACTCTTCAGGGTGATGCCCAAGGGGGCAGAGGGGGCCTCTTGCTGCTTGGGAAGGAGACGAGGGACACTCGAGAGGGCAGGAAGCTAAGGCCAACCCCAGCGAGCGTCTGAAATCAATGGGGCTACAGGAAGCTTCTCACATCCATGATAGGGTCACCAGCACAGACCTGTGAAACACCCTTGGAAAAATTGAGGGTGTCTTTGAGATTGGAACTTGAGGAGAGTCCTCATAGCCAGAGTGGGCTCTGTGTCCTTTCCCACACACAGAGGGTTGTATGTTGAGATGGCAGCAGGCTCTTATTTGAAGCTAGTGCTGGCATTTGTGGTTTTTAGAAAAATATCACTAGATCAGCGGGCACATCCCTGTGGCGTGGCCATGGAGAATCAGTGGCTGGCCTTCCCTGGCCCCCGATCCTGTGAAGGAAGGAAAGTACATCTGGAGTGGGCTTCTCTCTTCAGGCTGGAGGGGAGAGGTGGTTCTAGGGCCCTGTGCACCCCTTTGCTGCATGATGTCGCCTCACTATCTGCTTCCTCTTTTCTGCCTCCCTATCTTGTCATTCCTTGCTGTTTTTCCTGTGAAGTCTCAGTGCCCTGGACCAAGTCCTGAAGCACTTGGCGGGAGAAGGCGGGAGAGGCAAGGCTTCCGGGATCCTTGTTTCCCAGGGCCTGGCTCTGCCCTGGGCGGGCTGTTGGGGAAGGGCTCAGGCTGGGCCTGGAGGGTCCCCGACAACGGCTGCTTCTGCTTTCTGCTCCTGTGGCCTCCTCTGCTCTTGAGGGGAAAAACCTGCAGAGGGCTGTGGTTGGAGCTGGGCTGAAGGCCGGCTGGGGTGGGTCTCTCCATGGCAGTAGCACACAGGCGGGCAGGAAGTGGCCCTGTGCAAAAGCGGGAAGTGGCTGTTGTCAAACAGGAAGAGGGGGCTGGGCTGTGGAGGGGGCGGGGACCTGCCTGGTGGAAAGGTGGGTGGGAGCAGGGTCAGCCTCCAGAAGGTCCCCGCTGCTCCGCAGTGGTACTAGAAGGAGGGATGTCTCAGAAGAGGAGGCCACCTTTGTAGCAAGAAGGTCAGCTGGTGTGCTGTCACCTTGGGATGGTGAGCCAGGGCCTATTCCTGCCACTGTGGACCAAGCTGGTTCAGTGGCCTCGCCCCTCTCGGAGTTGGGGATGCTGTGTTCAGCGGGGACGCCCTTGCAGTCAGGAAAGGCACTCGACAAACCATTGCTTGTTCCTGAAATACCGCTTCTGCCGCTGCTGGGGTGGAGCACTCGGCTTCTTCCCAGCCATGGACCAGCCCTGGAGGTGACTACAGGACAGGAAGTGTGGGGGAAAGAGATGGGAGACAACAGCTGGAGAGGCTGGGGTAGAGGCAGGAGGAGGGAAAGCGTGGTGGGCAGAAACTGCTGGGCTCATTGAGCAGAGCTTCTGGATGGCAGGGCGCCACGGCCAGCGAGGAAGAGGAGGGATCGAGATCCCGTGGGCAGTGGTGCTTCTTCCTGTCGCTAACCTTCACCTGCAGACCGTAGATGTGGGGGGCCCCAGGCCCAGGGAGAAGCCCGAAGGCCAGGTTGGAGGCTCAGTTGGTGTGTGGTGGATCCTGCATCTGCCCAGACTGAGGGGAGAGTGGGGCCTACTCTTATTTAGTGTCTCTGGTGGTAGCTGTGGCCACAGGCCCGGCCCAGGAGACCTTGTCCGCCTTATCACTGGGCCCCTGGGAAGGAGGCTCTTACTATGTGCCAGGCCCTGTGCTAAATGCTCTCCCCGTATGACCTCATTTCAACCTCAGATATCACTGTCTTCATTTTAGAAGTGAGGAAACTCTTGCCCATGAAATGTGCCTGGCTCACTCTCTTACCTCCCTTGGATCCTAATCAAATGTCACCTCCTCACTGAGGCTTTTCCTGACCACCCTGTTTAAATGAACCCTCTCTCCCTCTCCTGCTTTATTTTTCTACATAGCACCTGCCATGACATCACACATGCCATTGAGTTTTCTCATTGTCCGTCCCTTCCCCACACCCAGCCCACTTAGAATGTCAGCTCCATGAGGGCAGGGAATTTTGTCTGGTTTTTTCACCACTGTCTCCCAGCGTCTAGAATGGTGCCTCAATGAATGTTTTTTCAAGGAATGAATGGGGCTTAGGTGGGTTTAATAACTTGCCAGACATGGCCATGCTGGACTCAATCCAGGGCTGTCTGACTCCGTAAGGGATGTGTTAGTTGCCATACTCCATGGCATAGAATCAGAGCGAGGACCAGGGGACAGCCCTAGAGAAAAGAGAGGACGTGGGCCTTTTCTGCAATGTAGGGCTCAGCTCCTTGGAGTTACGGTTGAACTAAGAGTCTAACAAGGACCCTCTGGACCCTGGGCAGCTCCTTCAAGGAGCTGGGAGCCTGGGTCTGTGTCTCTCCTCTCGCCACTCTGAGTCACTGGTAAAGCCAGAGCGTCCTTATTTTTAGTGCTGTTGCTGTTGTGGGACTGTAACCATTAGCCAGTAAGAGACTTAAGGGAGGAGATAAACATTAATCTTCTGGGCCTTCCCTTCAGCTGCCACCTCCGCATTGCAAGATGCTGTTCTCCCACACCTGCCTGGGCAACCAACCCATGAGTTGTGGGCTGGAGGCAGGCGAGGTGAGTGGCCAGAGAGGGCCTGTGGATCTGTAGCTTTGGGGCTGGCTAGCTTGGTACCTCCATCTCACACCCAGGGGCTGATGGGGGAGGAAGTGGGGTCACACTAACATCCATCCAGATCTAGAAGAAGCAAGCCCCCCGGCCACCAAATATTGCTGCTGCCTTGAGTCCCCAGCTTCTGGCGATTGCTGGCCACATCCCTGTGCCTGGACCAAAGGATATTGAGCGATGTAGGAGTTACCTGGGGTTCTCTTGGCTGCATCGTGGTCAGTGGTCATGCCGAACCCAAGGACAGGAAGGAGGGCCTGACCCAGATCTTTGGGCAGCTGGGATGGATTAGCTGGGCAGCAGGAACTAATCTCTGCCTGTCCCCACCTCCTTCCACAAAGCAGAGCTGTTGCTGGAGGAAAAGTTTAGGACAAAGCTGGGGTTGCTTGGTGAAATAATAAATATGAATTTTTTCTAGTCTATAATCTACATTATCTCAAACTGACATCTTGAGTTTGAATCCCAGTTCTATCCCTTTCTTGCTGTGGGACCTCAGGCAAGTTACTTAACCTCTCTGGGCCTCAGTTTCATCATCTGTAAAATGGGGACAGTCATAGCACCCACCTGATGGGATCACTGTGAGGGGCATGGGAGGCTTTATAGAGGTTTTTTGCTGTTTAGGGTAGAGGCAAGGTGGGGAGAAACCCCTACCAAGGGAGACAGGAATCGCTTGTCAGGTGTGGATGTGAGGACACCTGCCGGGCCTGGAGCAGTCAGGGTATACTGCACCCTGCCCTCCAGAGCCTGGAGTCTTTCTTTATTTTTTTTATTTATTTATTTTTTTTCTGTTTTAAGGTGGCCAATTTATTTTTTTTTTTTTCCTTTTAGTAGAGACGGGGTCTCGCTCATGCTGGTCTCATTGCTGGTCTCGATCTTCTGACCTTCGAGCGATCCACCCGCCTCGGCCTCCCAGAGTGCTAGGATTACAGGCGTGAGCCACCGCGCCCGGCCCAGAGCCTGGAGTCTTTACTTGATGCTCTCCCTTTTCTTTATCTGCTCATCATAGCATAGTGGTGGAGAAAGAGGGCTGTAGACTCAGACCACCTGCATCTACTACTGCTTGTCTGTGTTACCTTGGGCAGGTTACTTTATCTTTTTAAACCTCATCTTTCTCATTTGTAATGCAACAGAGCTAATCAGATCCCTGCTTCACAGAGTTTCTGGGGGGATAAAATATGACGATCCGTGCCTCTGCCTGGTGTGTAGTAAATGCTTAGTAAGTGATAGTTACTGCTACTCCTGTTGTTATTGATAAACCCTTAGTAAGCCCTGTTTATGGAAGGAACTCTAGGAAGCACTGCGCAGAAAGGTCCCCTCCTTTGAGGAGCTCGTGACCGAAAGATAACTGGTGTAATAAAACATGATGCGAGAATCACGAGAAGTGCAGTGGGAGATTGGGGGGGAGACGGTCACAGCAGGGAGAAGGCACAGTGTATGGAGAGGAGACTTCGGCGGGATCCCAGCAGACAGAGATGGGGAGAGAGCATGGGGAGGGGTCCTGGGCCTCCCTGCTTTGAGTGGCGTCCTCTCTTTCCGCCGCCTAGAGCTCTGCCTTCCTGTTCCATGGAAACAGGACTTGGCCCATGTAACTCACTTGGATCTGGGGACTCGTGGATTCTGGTCATTTCACCAAAACAGAGTAAGCCCAGAGCCTGAGTGTGAAGAGGTCAGAGCTCACAGCCTTGGGTGGCCAGGAGGGTCCTGGGGACAAGCAGGATTTGTGTCCTGTTTCTCCTTCTACATTATGGACATCATAGTAGCGCCAACCTCCTAGAGTTGTTATGAGGATAAATTAAAAGATGTATCTGCCTGGTGTAGAAATAAGCTCTCAATAAATGTTAGCTGCTATTATTATTTTAAATCATCATTGTCTTGATCATCAACATTTTTATGGTCAGCATCATTATGTTTCAGGGTTACCGTGAGGACTACACAGAGAATATATGCAAAACTTCTAGCACAGTGCCACGTAGATGTTAGGTGCCCAATACAACTTAGCTATTATTAGTATTTCTAACAAGAAAGAGATTCCGGACACCTTGGCCCAGTGAAATCCCTGTTGTAGTAGAAAGAGCATCAGAGTTTGAGGTGAAGACCTTGATTCCGATCCCAGCTCCGCTACTCACTGGCTCGGAGGGTTTAACCTCTCTAGTCGTTTCCTCATCTGGAAAAGGTGGTCACAGTGACTGTCTCCGGAATCGCTGTGACTTGCCGCATGAAGTCAGCACGTCAGCAGAAGTGCACAGCTGGTGCCTAAGAATCGAAGGAACGAGAATCGCCAGGTGACTACAAGGAGAATAGGTGGTTGATGGCTTTGTTTTCTCTCTTCTGCTTTTAGATCACCAGAAACTAGAACGTGAGGCCCGGATATGTCGACTTCTGAAACATCCAAACATTGGTGAGTGCCCCTGCACAGAGTATTTTGAGGGTGTTTTGTGGAAGACGGTGAGGACAGAGATCTGCTTTTGTGTGTGAGATCGTCTCTGTCCATGGACCTTCATCTGGTGTCTGTGTTTGCTGGATCAGGGCAGCAACTCCGTCTCAGAATTGCGGAGCATCCTAGTTGAGAGACCTGAGTGTCCTCATGGATGTGGTGCCATCTCAGGGCTGGGGTGTGTGGCATCAGAATGAGGTTTCAGACTCTTTCTTCCCTTTCTCCTTCTGTCTTTGGGCTGAGGTCCAGAGTTCTCAGCGTGTGAGGTTCCGGGCTACTGGCCTGCCAGCGTCCCTCACCAGGGGCCATCCACCGCCCTCATGAGAGGGTCAGGATTTTGTTTCTGGACCTGAAAGAGTTTTGTTCCTGCTGCGGTGCCCTGCACACTCTGGGGGTTTCCATGGTGCTACCGTTTTTATTTCTGTTTGCTGCCCACCCGCCTGGCTTCCCTGGAGCAAGGATGGCAGGAGCCACTCAGATGGGGAAGGAGAGAAAATTAAGAGGATTTCTCCCTCTCCTACCCTGACTGGGGGGACAAGGGCACATTGTTGGTTGTTCTAAAGGCTGGGGAGTTTTGCCTGCCACAACCCACTCCGGCTCAGTTTTACATTGTTCAGCTGAAACAGTCTTTGCCAAAAGCGTTGGCCCTGATTTGGGGCTCCTTGCAGAAGGGACAAAAACTGGGCTGGCTGCAGTGTCTGAGCAGAAACCCCAGTGTTGACTTGAGGCAGGGCAGGGAGCATCTCCTAGGTTTTCTCTGAAAGCCCTGAGTCATCACAAAAGACAACACATATTCTGTGCTCCTCAGGCATGGCCTAAATATCGGGGCTCCCACAGTGCCCCGCAGGCCGCCTGCTCTGCTCTCCTGGCGGCCAGGGCTGTAAGGTGACTTGCCGAAGCTTGATGCTTCCTCCAGAGCTACCCAGCCTCTGGCTTCCCAGACCTCAGGCTAGAATCCTCCCTGTGAGCTGTTGCGTGGAAGAGCTGAGGTCACACCCCGGCCCACGGGGAGAGGAGCAGTTCTGAGGTAACCACAATGACAACCACACAGGGCTTTATAGATGGCAATCGGCAGCTGGGATTATACCCGAAGCAGATTGGCATTTCCAGTGATCGGCTCTGCCTGGTGTTCCACGAGCCAGCGCCTCTCAGCTGGCAGGTCCCGGCCTCAGAACTACTGGAGCTCCTGGGTGGTCTCTGAGGTTAGACCTTCACCTGAGAACAGCACGGTGGGAACCCACGTGTTGCCTCGGGTAGGAGAGGGCAAACAGACAGAAACACCTAGAACAGCAGTCACAAATCCAGGCATGTTTTGCTTGGCTGGCTCAGTGGTCTAAAAATATTTTTATTATTTGCCAATATTTAAAAATGAGATTTCACATTTTAGAAAAAAAATATCTATTTCCCCGCCTTTCAAATCAGAAGGCTGGGCTCATGGCCAGAGTTGCTGCGGCTGAGCGGTGGCTGCTCCCTCGGCCCACTGGCCACTGTCCTTGCCACTCCCTGTAATCTCACATTTGCATTGCCTACCTGGGCCCTGTAGGCCTTGTGAGCTTGTATCCTCTGACCTAGAAGTTCCAGAACAGGAAAAAAGCACGTGAGTGACTAAAACTGCTCACAAGCACAGAAGCATTTTGGTGTTCCAGTCCTAGGTCTCAAGGTCCGCGCAGTAACTTCCTTTCCTTCGTGCCCCTTGTGACCAACTTGTACAGCAATGATAAGTTGTCTTCATGTAGGGAGGAGAGCAAGGGGGAGGGGCTGATGATGCAGGAGGCAGAACCACGTCTGCATTACCTGCGACATGGGCGTGGTTGACCACAGAAAGGTCAGGGTATGATGAAGACAATTGAGAAACAAACAGGAAGGACAAAAATGGGATTCTAGCTGAAGAAAGTCCTAGCCTCCTTTTTATGTATTTCTTTTTTTTTTTTTTTCTTTTTGAGACAGAGTCTCTCTCTGTCGCCCTGCGTAGAGTGCAGTAGCATCATCATAGCTCACTGCAACCTCAAACTCCTGGGCTCAAGTGATCCTCCTGCCTCAGCCTCCTGAGTAGCTGGGACCACAGGTGCGCACCACGACACCTGACTAATTTTTCTATTTTTAGTAGAGTTGGGGTCTCGCTCTTGCTCAGGTTGGTCTCGAATTCCTGAGCCCAAGCAATCTCCCACCTCGGCCTTCTAGAGTGCTAGGATTACAGGCACGAACCACTGTGCCCAACCCTTTTTATGTATTTCTAGAATTATACTTTTTGACTTCTTAGACTTGACTTGGTTTGGTAACCCTTTCCTTTTGGCCCCTGCCCCCAGCTCAGAATAGAGGCAGCCAGGGTCATTATCTGTCCCAGCCATCTGCTCTGTTAGGAAGGTGTCGAGACCCAGGAAAGGCCAGGCGTGGCACGGTCATTTCATTGGCATCTGATTGCCTAGAATTGTGCTTTCATTTCATGACTGCTCCCAGGTCCTGAGCGATGATGGTCCGAGGACCTATTCTGGGGCCAAGGGCAGGCAGAAGGGCAAGAGAGCAGGACTGTGTCCTGGGAGCTCTGGCATCCAGTGACAACCAGGACTCCTGGAGATGCGGCCGAGCTCAGGTCCAAGAGGCAGAGGTTGCCATGGATCTGGACCTGGCTCGTGGCAGGAGAGGAGGCAGTTTTGTGCCCCTTAATTCACTATTCCTCTCCTGTCTCCACTGCTCCATCCTTCAGAACTGTGACCCTTTTGGCTCTGGTCTCTTGAAAGGGAGACAAGCAGAGCAGCCCGGGATCGGTACGCAGTTGAGGGAGCTGAGAGCGAAGAGCACAGGTCAGCCCCGGCTGCCGGCAGACTCGGAGGCACGTGGGTTCAGATGGGGAACTTGGTGCTAGGGGCCAGGCATCCTGCGCTTTTCCCCTAATAGATATTCTGTCCCAGGAGTTAAAAGCCTGTTCCAAGAGCGAACCCTGATGTAAACCGTGGACTTTGGTGATAATGATGCGTCAGCGCAGGTTCACTGACTGTCACGAACGTACCGCTCTGGTGCGGGGTGTTGATAGGGGAGGCTGTGTGTGTGGGGGGGACCTGGGGTATTTGGGAACTGCCTGTACTTTCCGCTCCATTTACTGTGAACCTATAACTGCTCTAAAAACAAAGTTTATTAATTAAAAACAAACAAACAAACACAACAAAGTGCCTGTTGGGTGTGAGACATAGTGCTGAACTCAAAACAGCCCTGGGAGAGTGGCCAGCAGTGGGAGTGGAGAGCAGACTGCGAGTGCCGGAGTCTGCGGGCTGAATGAAGTGCCGGCTACCTGTGATCTGCCGGCTCCCTGCTCCACATTTCTCTAATGAATAGGCTCTGTCTTCCTTCGTGCTGCGCGGCCCAGCAGTTTCTATCACAGCCTGGCCTTGTGGTTTAGAGCAGCACTTCTGAAACTTTTATGTGCTTGTGACTCACCCAGGGATCGTGTTAAAATTCAGATTCTGACTCGGTAAGTCTGGGGTGGGACCTGAGATTCCGCATGTCTGACATCTCCAGGTGACGCTCTGGCTGCTGGTCTGTGGTCCATACTTGGAGAAGCCAAAGGTTTGTGGCTTTGGAGTCACATCGGATTTGGGATTTGAATCTGGGATTCGGTAGTTAGCGACTGTGACCTCCGGCAAGTTATTTAGCCAGTCTGCTTTGTCACCTGAGCCCCTTCGTTGTTAAGAGAGAGAGTCAGGAATAAAAGAGGCTAGGACCAAGATGATGAGAACAGAAACGGAGATCCCAGCCCCCAGAAGGGCTCGATCCTCCATCCCTAGCCCCAACTCTGTTTGCAAATTATCCAAGCCAGGCTACCATTTACCTTGGGCCCATGGCCCGTTCAGCTAACAGTAAGTGTAGCAAAAATAGTTACAAAGAAAGAGAAGGAAACATTGAATCATGACTGAGCTGCTTCTAAATCCCTGCTGGGGGTGGGTGGGTAGCAGGGAATCCTGCTACCACCAGCTCCTGGGGGACTGGCTGAGTACCCCACAAGCCCCCCACGAGCCCTGAGAGCAAGGAGACCTCCTTCCCACTCTGTTATTGCTGTAGACATTTTTAACAGTGACAGTTTTTCAGTGCTTTTTTGAGAAAGATTTGTTAAAATGTGGCATATTGTTGGGTGGTTTTTAAAGAATTGGAAATAGACACAACATTTGGGTTGTGGCTATCTCAGTCCTTGAAGGTATGAAATATCAAGCAAAGATGGTGTTTGGGCCTGTCCTATCTTCCACAGCTTTAAAGAACGGTGATTAGGTTTGTGGCTGAAATGTAGTGAACGCTTTATTGTTGTTTTCCCAGATCTTCTTGTCCGAGGACTTGGTCCGCCCCTCCTTGGCCATTATGCCCTGTCACTACCGTGGAATGGGCTGGGTGTCAGATGATTTTATTCCACGCATCCGTACTAGCCTTTGCTTCTGCCTCACAGCGCTCAACACCAGTGTGCTTAGTTACATATTTGTGTAATTGCTGGTTTAAAGTCTGTCTTCCCCTTGCCTGGAAGCTCAGGGTAGCAGGGGCTGCTCCTCTCCTTCCCAGCTGTTTCCATGGCACGCACAGCCTCGCCTCTTCAGGGTAGGTGCCTAATGGGCATTGTGAAGCCAATCAGAATTGCTAGGGGTGGTGGGAACAGTTTGGAGCTCTTTTGCCTAAGAGTTTGGAGAAAGCATCTCCCCAGCGATTCTGCGATACGGGGATCTTGATGTCAGTTTGTCTTGGCTTCAAGTCCTGGTTGTGCACATAGTATGATTTCGGGCAGGTTTCTTTTAGAGCCTCCGTTTCCTCTCCTGTCCGATGGGCATGTATAAGTAGCTACCCTACAGAATTCATGCAAGGGTTCAATAAAATATTGCGTGTACAGCACATGGAACAGTGCCTGGCGTGTAGGAAGAGCTCAGCTAAGTGTTAGTTATCATTTCAATCATTATCAAGAATCTGCTAGTTGGGTATTTAGGATGATGCAGTAGTTTCTCCTCTTGTCCTCAGTTCCTATTAAATTCTTTACGAATTAAAAAAAGATGAGTGCAGTCTTATTCAGATATGAGGGCCCCCCTCCCCCCTTGTCTTGGCTGGTGCCTTGCTCTGGGGCTCACATCAAAGCTGTTCTCTCGGCTGGGTGGCCTGGGAGGATTAGTGTTCCTTTGCTGCTCCTCTCTCCTAATTCCCCTCCCCAGCTTCCTCCCACCTGGGCTCTGTGTGTGGCCTTCCTAGAGAAGGGCAGGCGCCAGGGACTCCATGTCTGGGCACAGGCATGGGTGTCTGCGCCTTTTGCCCTGTTTTCAGCCCTGGTGGGCTGGGCTGGGGGGGTAGGGAGCAGGGGTCTGGGTCAGGCAGGGCTCAAGGCCAGGCCTGGGCAGGGCCCAGAGCAGCGCGACTCGTCTGGGAGTGGTTGTTAGCATCGTACCTGCTGTCCCGTGAGCTCAGCATCCTGCTGCTGTTAGTTACCTCCCTAATGAAGCTGGTCGTTAGCTTCTGGGACAGCTGATTTCCAGGGGATTATTTGTATTACACACTTTAATGCTTTTTAATAGCAAATTTTTAATTAAATGGAAAGTCCTTTTGGAAGTGAGGGAGCAGCAGCTGCAGTGAGACTCAGCGTGTGGCCCTGACTGACACCAGAGACGCAGTGAGGACTTGGGGGATGTGACTGAGCGTGCCCAGGTTAGGTGGGTGGGAGGGAAGCAGGGTCTGGCTCTGGCACCTTCCTTCTGTCCTAAATCCTTCCTCTGTCATCTGCAGGTCTAGGCAAGTGGCAGCTTGTTTGCCTAAGTACAGGAGAGAACGGTTTGAGGAGGAGGAACATTAGAAGTATCACCTGCCTTTGATCCTGTTCACAGAAATACTGAGATTGGGGTGGGATTTGGGGGTCGAGTAACCAGATCAGATCCAGTAAGGCAGCACTGTGACATGGCAGGCCTCTGAGTCCTCCTTGGAGTGAGAACGACCAGGGGCCTGTTGTGATGGTTCAGTGCCTTGGGGTGGGGAAGTCTGGGTTGTGCAATTTGCCTTCTGCTGCTCTTGCTTTGATGGGGAGGGGGTGGGAGAGGACGTGGGGAAGCACTGAGGAAACGCTCTGACGCTGGCAATGGAAGCAGCGGGGCCTGCCAAGGAAGAGACACGGCGACTTCTTTGTCTCCAAGCACCTTACCAGTTGGTTTGGTGTCAGGCCATTCCTGAAGTGCTCCATGAGGTGCTCCCGTAACTGCCAAGGATTGGAGCAAAGGTCAGTCGGAGGGAGCCCTTTGGAACAGAGGTTCCCCGGCATGAGAGTTCAGGTGAGGGGAGAGACAGGGCACAGGCGGCCAAAGCATAGTCGTGTCTGCATTAGAGTGATGCTCAGGGGTTGGCATTTCACCCAGAGGTGGCTTTGTGGGCAGAAGCTTGAAGAGGAGACCTCAGAAGACATTAGGTTGGTTTTTTGCCCAAGAGCTTTGGAGGCGGGGAGTGGAAAGGGCTTCTGCGGGCCAGCCTTTTCTCACTGTTGTGAATTGTCCTAGTTATCTCCGTGCCTACGACACTGTCGTAGGGACACTTGTGAGCAGTCTTTCTTGCGGGCTCCTGGATGTGTGGGCTGCCCCATGTTTCTTGTAGGAAGCGGTGGTGTAGACCAGTCTTTGGAGTCACAGAGCGCTGGGTTCACATCTTGACCCACCACTTAGAAGCTCTCGTGGCCTTGAGCAAGAGACCTTATATCCCTGAGCCTCCCGGTGTTTTCATCTGCAAATTGAGAATAACATCCATCTCAGGGTGGTCGAAAGGAGCAGTAAACTCCTCAGAGGCAGGTACTATGTCTGTCCCTCCTGAATCCTACCACCTAGCACAGGATCTGGCACACAGTAGGTGCTCAGTAAACGCTTGTGGAATCAGTAATGTGTGCCGAGAGCCATACACAGGCCTGGCACATAGTAAGCACTTACTAAGTGGTTATTCTCGTCGTTGCCTGAAAGTGCACGTGGCTCCTGGGCCCACTCCCATTTCCACTTTCTCCCACGCCCCTTCCCGCCCCTTCCCATTTACTCCTCTGAAAGAGCTCTCTGCTCTCTGGTCCGGTCACTGTCCGCCCTGCTGTCACATCCCTAGGTGCTGCCCCCTCTGCGTCACACCCTCACGCATCCCTCACATCCCAGGGCCACCTTCTCCGAGACCAGTCCCTTCCAGGAAGGTTCCTCCTCTTCTTCATCTCGACTGACTTCTTAGCCAGGAAGGTTCTGTCTCTTGTCTGAGGAGGGAACCAGAGCACACCGGTCTCTGGCTCCGAGGCCACGTAACCTGGATGGGGTGGGGGAGTCGGGCATGTTGTCACTTCTCCTGGCTGCTCCTTGAGCCGACAGGACGGGGCAGGGGCGGGGCTGCCGAGGCAGAGGAGAATAGGATTTTGGAGTTTTCTCTCTGTTAATCTCTGTCCCGGTCTCCTCTCTTGCAGTGCGCCTCCATGACAGTATTTCTGAAGAAGGGTTTCACTACCTCGTGTTTGACCTGTAAGTGCCACTCTCTGAGGGTGTGGGGGCCTTTTCCTCCAGCCGGCTCAAGATGAGGGCTTGGGAAAAGTCCTGAACAGGGTCTCCAGCCTCTGCCCAGGTTCCCTGTCCTTCGCCTGGGGGAAAGGATTTGAGTGTGAGCTTCTCTGGTAACGGGGCAGGTCGCTGGCCCAGAGCCCCCGGGGTCCTGCTGCTCACTCAGTAGATCCCCGGGGCTCGGTCCCAGGATGGCACAGCTCTCGCCTTTCTGTTAGCAGCACACCTCCCGTAGATGCCTTTTTCTTGTTTCTCGTGTGTTCCCCTTAGTAGAGAAATAAAATACAGCTAGCTCTTTGCATGACCTTAACAATTCTGAGAAATTGAAGGTAGCTTTTATTAGTCATAAGCCAGGCTCCATTTGGTCTCTCCTCCCCTTTGGTTGTGTTTTAATTTCTTAAAAGTGGCTCTTCACCTCCTGGAAACTCCTTTCTGGCATTTCCAGGGTTGGAGCTCTCTGTCATTGGTCTCATTATTCTTCAACTTCAGGAGTATGTCTGTCCTTCTCAGGCAGCTATATTTTAGTGTTCATACTGGTCTCAGAGTGATGGCTTTGGGGTAGGTTGGTTGTTTTCTCTAAGATCCTCACACCTTCATCTCTGTTTGAGTATTAGCTCATCTGTGGGCTATAGAAACAGCGATGTCCAGAAGGAAGGAAGGGCCCATGATACCTCAAGGAGAAGCCCCATGTCATTGAAGGATTGAGCCTGTTCTGGGCTCTCAGACAAAATTCATGTGGAGTTGAGATTTCTCTAAAAGCCATTCTACAGTGTGACCCTGTTTCCCATTGGACATTGGGGTTGGCCTACGGACCCCTACCTCCTCTGACCCTCTTCTTCTGTTGGTTGCAGTGTTACCGGTGGGGAGCTGTTTGAAGACATTGTGGCCAGAGAGTACTACAGTGAAGCAGATGCCAGGTGAGATGAGGCCCCAGTAGTTCAAGTGTAGCTTTGGAGTTTGGGATTGAAATAAATCTTGGTCACCTTGAGAGGCCTACATTGCGCCTATTCGAATAGTCTTTGGGGAAGATCAAAGAGCTCTTGTCTAGATAGCAGCTAGGCTAGGGCTTCATACTGTGGATGATATTAGAAATTAAAAATTCAGGGCCAGAAGGAGTGGCTCACACCTGTAATGCCAGCACTTTGGGAGGTTAAGGCAGGAGGATCACTTGAGGCCAAGAGTTTGAGACCAGCTGGGACACCATAGCAAGACCCTGTCTCTTAAAAAAAAAAAAATTAGCCAGGCGTAGTGCCACATGCCTGTAGTCACAGTTGCTCAGGAGGCTGAGGCAGTAGGATCACTTGAGCCCAGAAATTCAAAGTTACAGTGAGCTATGATCAGGCCACTGCACTCAGGCTTGGGTGACAGAGTGTAACCCTGTCTCAAAAAAAAAAAACAACAAAAAAAACATTTCCAGGTCAATTTTTTACAAAGCTCTTACAAGTCTCCTTTACCCCGTCATCCCAGAATACCATATTTTGCACTACTGAGTCCTCACACACATGCCCAAGGGCTCTCTCTATCCCCTTCTTTCCTTTGACAAGTCCTAGTATGGACAAGCCACTGAGCTGAGGTCCTGGTGTGATCCAGAGATAGAGAAAACACGGCTTCTGACCGAGGGAGTGTAGGGTTCTGGGTTAATCCAACTGGGGAGCCTCCTCAGGAGCTGTCAGCCTCTGCCACCCTGTCTCTCGACCTCCATGACCAGCCTCCGTGTGGGGCTCCCCTAGCTGGGGACCATTCCCTGGCCACATGCCTCAGCTCCCAGCCCTCCCTGGAAGCCCTGGAACCTCTTTCGTGTGACACAGCAGAATTCCTCCCACACCACCGCGCTCCGGCGTCTGTTTGGCCTGCCTTTCCCGCCTCGGCTCTTCCCCCAGCCGCGCTGTTCTCCGAGGGTGATGTCCTTACAACCTGGTTTTGATCATCCTGCCTGCAGCTTATCTGGCTTATGTGGCAGCTCTGCTGCCTCTAGAGAGGGGGGAGTGCAGCTTCCTCACAAATTTCTCAACCCTGAGAGGCCAATGTTTGCTGATCAACTTCAGATGCTTCAGCCTCCGGAAAAATTCTCAAGTGGGGAGATGAATTCCAGTGCCAGCAGGGGAGGACCAGGCTCCGAGGAGGAGGCAGGGTTAGCTCCCGAGGAGGAGGCAGGGTTAGCTCCCGGAGCCTGGGAGGAGGAGGGAGAGGTGGGGAGGGGGCGGGCCAAGGCGGGTGACTGTACCAGTGGGCTTGGCCTGGCTCTGCTGGGACACTTCGCACTTTTGCCATTTTTGGCCAGAAGGCTCTCCCTGCTAGCCCGGCTCTGTTCTAATTATACATTTCTGTGGAGACTCGCCTCTTCAGCTCAGTCTTAAAGTCTCTTTGGCCCATTCTTGGGCTGTGTCCTATGGGGAGGCCTGAGCCTCAGCCTCCAGGGTCCCATTAAGACCCACCATGGCTCTTGTGGGAGCCCCAGCATTGGATTTTAGAGAAAGGAATAATAAGCCCAAGCCCCCCAGCCCAGCACAGCAGGACTGCATAGCTGGTGGTCCCTGGTGTGAGGCTCTGTTCTCTTGACCAGGGTTCCTCAACCCTGGTGCTACTGACATTTTAGGCCACAGAATTTTTTCTTGTGAGGGTCTCTCCTGGGCATTGTAGACATTTAGCGCATCCTTGGCCTCCTACCCACTAAATGCTGGTAGCAACCCCTGCCCCCAGTTGTAACAATCATAAATGTCCCTAGACATCGCCAAATGTCCCCTAGGGAGGCAAACTCAGGTGAAAACCTCAGCTCTAGATTGCCCGCACTCCCTGCCAGGAGTTTGACTGCAGAGCTAGCAGGATGGTTTGCAAGGCGGACAGAATGATAAACTTCGGCACAGCGACTGTGTCTTGCTCATCTTTCTATCCTGTGTGGTCCCGAGCGCAAAACCTTATAGGCGCTCAGTAAATGTTTAGATAAATGAACACGTGCACCCACCCCCAAAACGACTTAGGTGGTTTAGTTGAACTCTCCTTTCTAAGTTCCCAGCACAAGCCTCTCCTCCAAGGACAAAGTTACTATATAGGGAAACAAAAGGAAGGAAGGGGTTAGATGGTCTCATCTTTCTCAAGAGTCTGGGGGAGTCTCCTAGTCTCTTGGAAGTGAATTGGTTATGTTAGACCTTTACGGTCAAAAGGAGGTGTGGTAGACCCCTGTTCTAGTCTGTCCTCTGCCATTATCTAGCAGGTGATGGTGGAAAATCCACTTATTCTGCCAAGCCTCAGTTTCCATTTTATGAAATAAATTGAACCAAAGGATGTCTAAGGTCGTTGTTCAGTGATTCTCCATGAACCTGTGACCCATTGTTACGTGCCTTAGCCCACAGTGGGTGAGATCATTTAACTCTGCACTGATGTTTCTTTTCCTTCTGCTCTTCCAGCCACTGTATACATCAGATTCTGGAGAGTGTTAACCACATCCACCAGCATGATATCGTGCACCGGGACCTGAAGGTACTACCCAGGCTCTCCCCTGCCTCTGCTTGTGGGGTGTTGGCGCCACCTGGTGCCTTGCAGTGGTACTGCGTGGGCCCAAACCAGGGCCCCTCCCTCGGGTGGCAGGGCGGGTGCCTCACGAGGTTCTCTCTGCTCCTTCTGCAGCCTGAGAACCTGCTGCTGGCGAGTAAATGCAAAGGTGCCGCCGTCAAGCTGGCTGATTTTGGCCTAGCCATCGAAGTGCAGGGAGAGCAGCAGGCTTGGTTTGGTAAGGGCAATCTTGTCTTCCTGAAATACAGCCACCACCCTTCCTCCTCTTCCTGATCTGCCTTCCTCCTGTAGAACCAGAAGCCAGACTCTTAATGGTCCTGGCCTCCTTAGAGACCAGAGGAGGGTGGGAGGGCGCAGAGCTCCCTCCTGGCCCTATGTGACTCAGTACAGTGAGTCTAGCTGTCGTCAGCCCTTCCTTCTTACTGCCTCAGGGGAGGATTTGGGAGTTCCTGGTAGGCATGCGGACTTGCCCTCTGATTTAGATTCCAGACACTACAAGAAACTCAGCCTGTCATCTCTTGCTGCCTGTGTGCAGAGAGCTTATGTAGCAAAAGCAGCAGGAATGAGAAGACACTTGGGGGAAATTGCTGATGTAGGTTTCATGAGAGAGAAAGCGGGTTCAGTGTGCCTCTGCCCTCTCTTCTGTACAGGTTTTGCTGGCACCCCAGGTTACTTGTCCCCTGAGGTCTTGAGGAAAGATCCCTATGGAAAACCTGTGGATATCTGGGCCTGCGGTAAGCCCATTCCACACTCTCAGCTTTTCGGTGTTAAGGGCCCTCGACTTCCGATGATGGCGAGAAAGAGGCATCGCTATTCCTTGCGGGTCGCACGAGTGGCTGGTGTATGTGAAATCACAGTGTTTGCTCTAGTGCCCCTGGGGTGGCTGTTCCCATCACACCCCGTGTACTTCCTGGATTGTTTTGCATCCTTCTTGGAGAGGGATTTGCCCATGCCTCAGAGGATGGGTTGTGCCTTAGAGAAATCATGAGGAGTGAGGCAAAGCGGCAGCAGGGGCTAGTGGTACAGCATTACCGGCTGGCATCCACTTCCAACTCTGGTATGGCCCTCGCCTTTCTGGGTGGCTCTGAGCCCTGCATGGCTTTTCTTGGTTCCTCAGGGAGGGAGTGACTGACCCAGTGACCGCTGTGTTCTGTCTCGCAGGGGTCATCCTGTATATCCTTCTGGTGGGATACCCTCCCTTCTGGGATGAGGATCAGCACAAGCTGTATCAGCAGATCAAGGCTGGAGCCTATGATGTAAGGACCGGTTTGCTGGAGAGCTGAGCAACCGAGCAGGTCCCCTGCTCCTCTGGCTCTGTCCACAGGAGGAAGCTTGTTTAATGTGTCACATGATACGGGGTGTCAGGGGACTTTGAGGACCTGGAGATGGGCATACAGGGCTCGATTCTTGCCACCCCATGCCCAGGAGCAACTTTTTTGGCCATAGCCTTCTAGGTGGCTATAAAATTGAGGAGCCCACTGAAGCCCTTTGATCTTTAGTTGCAAAGACTGGAGCGGCCTCAGGGTGTGCTGCATGACACAGGGACGAGAATTCTGGAGGCTCTCTCCGCTGCAGTGGTATCTTGGGCCCATCACTGAGCCTCTGTTTCTTCCTAAGTAGAGAAATGAACCAGAGAATGTTGGTGTCCCCTTCCTGCTCTGATCTGATATTCTGCATTCTAACCATGATTGTTCTGTCTTCCTTTCCTAGTCTTTAAGTTGACGCAGGTTCTGGGATATTGCCAGGGCTTCTCCAACTCTCTGCCGGGCAGTGTTAGGTACCGCAGAGTATCCCGATTATAGGAGTGGGGTCAAAGACAGAGAGGCTATGTTTCAGGCTGTGAGGCTCACAAATTTCATATCTCTCCTCCCCCTGTTCCTACTCCTTAGTTTCCATCACCAGAATGGGACACGGTGACTCCTGAAGCCAAGAACTTGATCAACCAGATGCTGACCATAAACCCAGCAAAGCGCATCACGGCTGACCAGGCTCTCAAGCACCCGTGGGTCTGTGTAAGTGTCTTAGCCTGGGGTTGAAGACCTCAGGGATGCCAGCCCTCCACATGCCTTCAGGATCCCCCCTGCCCCCCTTCTTCCCATCAGAGAATCATTCTGGGTCCTGAGCAAGGACTCAGCAGGAGGCCAGGGGACTGGTGAGGCTCAAGGCCAATAAATGTCACCAGGGAGCACTCAGGAGGCTGATTGGGCTAACAGGGCCTCTGCTCGTCTCACCCCCACCTACTGCTGTCAGGTTGGGATTTGGTTCTGTTCTTGAAGAAGGGCTTGGGATGACCCTTGCAGACTCTGGTAGTTGTTATTAGAAAGCCACTGGTAGGACCCAGAGTGAATCCCAAGCTTAGGGTGCACACTCAGGTCTCAACTCACACAGCTCTAATGGAACTGTGATCAAGACCCAATGAATCTTCAAAGGGGGCATCTCATGTCTGTAATCCTAGTACTCCAGGAGGCCGAGGTAGGAGGATAGCTTGAGGCTAGGAGTTCAAGACCAGCCTGAGCAAGAGTGAGACCTTGTCTCTACCAAAAATAGAAAGATGAGCTGGGCGAGGTGATACAGGCCTGTAGTCCCAGCTACTTGGGAGGCTGAAGCAGGAGAATCACTTGAGCCCAGGAGTTTGAGGCTGCAGTGAGCTGTGATGATGCCACTCTAACCAGGGTGACAGAGTGAGACTCTGTCTCAAAAAACAAAAGAAAAAAAAGAGGGGGCCTCTGAGTCATTAAAAAGAGCACCCTGAAGCTCAGTTATAAAGTTTCTGCCTGAATTCCTAGGAGAGCTCCCCAGGCTATCAATGTGGGTCGGCAGGCTCTGCTTTCCTGCATAGTCCTATTAGTTGAAAATCTACTTTCACACAAAGAAGAGTCTGGTACAGTGAGACATCTTGACAACCATAAGGCATTATTTATTTGTCCTTTCCTGAGTTTATTGAATGATTCTTTGATGCTGGTCACCATGTGGGTGTTAGAGATACAAAGATGAATGAGGCATGGTCTCTGCCCCGAAAGATCTCAAAGATTATCTGGGGAGAAAGGCACTCAAACAGGCAACCACGCTATGATGTGATGCATGTGCACAAGAATCTGATAAGAATATAGGAGCTCCAGCTGGGCATGGTGGCTCACGCCTGTAATCCTAGCACTCTGGGAGGCCGAGGCAGGAGGATCGCTCAAGGTCAGGAGTTTGAAACCAGCCTGAGCAAGAGCGAGACCCTGTCTCTACTAAAAATAGAAAGAAATTAATTTGCCAACTAAAAATAAATAGAAAAAATTAGCCGGGCATGGTGGTGCATGCCTGTAGTCCCAGCTACTCAGAAGGCTGAGGCAGAAGGATTGCTTGAGCCCAGCACTTTGAGGTTGCTGTGAGCTAGGCTGACTACATGGCACTCTAGCCCAGGCAACAGAGTGAGACTCTGTCTCAAAAAAAAAAAAAAGAATATAGGAGCTCCTACTGTCCATGGTGGGCATGTGGTTACTGAAGGCTGCATGGAGGAGGTGACCTCTACCCTGGTTCTTGGAAGACAACTAGGAGGTCCCCAGGATGTTAACCTATAGACCAAGGTTAGCATGGGCCAGGGTGAGATGTTATGGGGAATCCTGGGGAGTTTAGGGAATGTTAAGTAGTTTGATTGCAGATGAGGCTATGACTATTGTGAGAAAAGATGATGATTTTAGTTTTGCACATACTGAGTGTGGTGTCTGGGGACCTCCGGCTGGAGATACCTGGTGAGCAGTTAGAAATAGGGTTCTAGAGATTAGAAAAGAAGTTAAAAATGAGAAATACTGGTCCTGTCATTTCTGTGTAGTTGGTAGTGAGGCTGTAGAAACAGGTACGATTGTTCCTGTGCTGATTGCATTCTTAATGTGAACTCAAATTGCTTCAGTAAGAGCAGAGATAGGCACCAGACACCAGCATCGAATGACACCTAGGAGAGTTAGGGGAGCCAGCAAAGGTGACTGAGAATGAGAACTTCCGTAGCAGGAGGGAAATCAGGAGCAGAAGATCCAGAAGTGAAGGAACGAGAAGGGAGTGTCAGTGATCAGTCCCTGATAATGATGGAAAAGAATCCACTGGCTCTGACCAAGTAGAGGCCATTGCTTCATCATTTCACTGTGTAGACAGTGGAGTGAGGGAGACAGAAGCCCGTTTTCAGTGAGGCGAAGAGGGAGTGAGTATGAGGAGGGGTGTGGGAAGCTAGGCAGTGAAGGGGCAGGAATGGTCTTACTTAGAGGAGGAGGCGGGGCAGGGGAATTTTTAACTTTCAAGGAGAGGCTTGAGTATAATGTATAGACTGCAGAGAAGAATCTAGTTCAGAGGAAGGGTTTGAAAATATTGGCTAATAGTCTTAAGCTCTTTTAGAATTTGTCTAGCAGGTTTTCTGGTCCTCACTGGAAGACCCCCCCAAAATTATAAAAACAAAAAAATTAAGAAAATATTGGGTAATGGAAGAATCGGGGTTTGGATAGCGGAAAAGGAAGGGGGGCCCAGGCATGCGGAATGATTCATCTGGGACTCAGATCAAGTTGCAGGTGGGTGAAAATCAGCTTGTGGGTGGGGGGGCTGAAGTCAAAGGTGTTCTTGCTTGACGACCTCTCCTCTCTCTCGTTTCTTTTTGTGGTGAAGCTTACACTGAGGAGGAAGAGGAGGAGGAGGTGAAATGAGAGAGTAGGGGGAAGGTGAGAAAGTGGGGAGAGCTGCTTCAGGAACCAGGAAATGGAGTGGGCCAGGGATGAGGGGACATGTTGCGAGGCAGCCCCCCGGGGTTGTGGGCACCAGGCTGCAGGTCCTAGGAGCTGTTTTTCTAACATGCTGGTGAAGACAGCGACAGCAAAAGGAGAGGGTCAGCAACTTAAAACAGGCACTCAAAAATTAGGGAAATATTATATTCTGGGGGTCATTTTTGTGGCCCCCACCATCTGCAATCCTGAATATCTCTGTAGCCCCCGAGGACTTCGCTGTATTGTGATGTTATATAATAACTGGTGCTTATATTGACAACCTGAGTCATCAGCGAAATGTAGACCGTGTCTGGTGTCTGGTGGACTCTCTGTAAGGAGTCCAGGAAGTTAGCAGTAAAAACACTGAAGAAAAATTTCCATTCAAAATGGTGAAAAGAATTGATGCTTCAAGATAAAAACCCTTAGCTTCTGGGGGTACAGCTTTCTTCAGGACCTCGCCGGGGATGTGCTGAGTGGGGCTCGTGGAAGGAAGGAGCGCCGTGTGGAGGGCAGGAGCCCTGCCGGATCCCCCCCTGCTGAGAATCGGGAGCATAGTGGGTGGTCAGAAGTACCGGGCTGGGGATCACAACTCACAGGCTATACCCTCCCCTCCCGTAGCCTCCATTTCCCGAGGAAGGTCAGAGTGCTCCCTGAGCACCTTCATCCAGCATCAGTGGTTATCAGTGGTGGTGTCGTATTCAGATTATGATCTCGGGGTAGTACTTTCATTTTAAAAGTATTTTCACATCTGTGACCTCATTTTATCTTCAGAGCCACTCTGGGGTGGCCGAGTGCATGACCCTGTCCTGGGCATGGCCATCGGTGCAGGGATTATGGTGGGGGGCCGAGGATCTGGTCTGGGGGCTCACAGGCCTGTCTGTTCGGCTTCCAGCAACGGTCCACGGTGGCATCCATGATGCATCGTCAGGAGACTGTGGAGTGCTTGCGCAAGTTCAACGCCCGGAGAAAACTGAAGGTGAGTCTTGGCTCTGGGCTGCCAGCTTCCTTGAAATCATGCCTTGTAACAGCGTGGCTCCTGCCCCTTCGCAGCAGGAAGCTCCCTCCTGCCTGGAGCTGAGCTATGAAGGTTACACATGTTGGGGGGGGCGCCGAGACCTGATGTCTTCAGGTTCTAGCCAGGACCTGCCTTTGCCTGAGACTGGGCTACCGTTTTCTGGAGTCAGATGAATTCACAGGACCTTCCTCTTTCCCCAGGGTGCCATCCTCACCACCATGCTTGTCTCCAGGAACTTTTCAGGTATGTTTTCCCAGCTGTGCACTTTAATCCCGCTGAGGTGAGTGGGTCAGGAATGGGGCACTGCCGTCCTGCGCGGTGCTGGGGGGATGGGCCACACCTTAACCAGGATGAATGAGGATCCTATTTTGAGGGGCTACTGCTGAGTCCCATTACTGAGATTCTGGGGGGCTTTGGTTGGGCTCACATGTATGAATTCTGTTCCCTAGAACCTCCCAAGCCTGCCCAGCCTCCCACATACCTTGTCCCTGTGGATTCTTCTTTCATTCTCTGAAGACACTCAGCACTTTAAGATTTTAGCCAGTCTAGGTATTGGAGGATGCGCTGGGGAAAGAGAGACGGAAGAGTCCATCTTCTCAGTCACTGCCATTAATCTGCCAGCTGGGATGATCGCTTACTTTATTGTGTCCAAGTGGAGATGACTAAAAAATTATTCTAGTTGCTTACACCTTTGACAGCAACTTGTGCTTAAAATATTCTCTGTGATACTAGCAGTAAAAAGTGAAGAAATAGAGACCAGCAGGAGAGAGGGAAAGGAACTTGCTTCAATTTGCATAAGGAATTGGGAGAGCTGGGACCGGCAATTTGTAAATCACACTCGACATTTCTTTTTAAGATGCAAGACACTCCACTGCCCGCCCCTGTCCCCACCCTCACCCCAACCCCATCATTGTTTGCCTTCAGTGGGGAAGTGCCGTGGCTTTTCTGTGAGGAAAAGATTAATGTCAAGACTTAACTGAAGACAGAGGCCTCTCCCTGGCTTGCATTTCCCCTGGTCTTCCCTCCCTCTAACCCCTAGCCTTGCTGTTTTGATTCAAGAACACCCTTCCCACCCTCATAACAAGACTCCTTCCCCTGCTGTCCCTCTGCACCGCCATGGAAGGGGGTTGTGCAGGAGCGCCAGCCACTGTTGGGCAGCGGTTGCTCCCCTGAGCTCGAGTCCTGGGACTCACCTGTGCTGCTTCCAGGTAACCCACGGCCTGGGCTGGGAGGATGCTGCAGGCAGGCCTAGCGCTTCACGAGCTCCAGCCTCAGGCCCCAGATCTTCACAATGCCAGGACTGGGTAGTGAGCCGGGGCGTGCCCCACCTCAGGCCCATCCCCTGTGATCCCAGTTTGGGGCTCACTCTCTGGTTGTGGGTACCCACAAGGGGAAGATTGTGGTTCTGGATTCGGTTGTCACAGATGAGAATAGGAAAGCGCAGCTGGCCACCACCAACAGAGACAGAACTGTAGTCCCACACTGCGCTTCTTGTCCTTTAATCACTTGCAGCTTCTACTTTCTGGGTTTAAGACCTTTCTAGAGGACACTCAGGGCATTTCTGTGCTGCCCCTGGAGTGGCGATCTGTCCTCTGTTCTCTGAGGCAAAGGCAGGCTATGCTGCTTTTAGGCCGGCTAATCAGTAGCAGGCACCCTGTCCCATGGCCTCAACCTCCCCCTCATCCACATCAGCCTCCCCCTCCATTTCAGGAAATTGCTGTTGTGGTTTCAGGAAATCGGGCTCTCTGTCAGGACAAAGCACTTTTATTCATCCCTAAAGAGCTTCCTGTCCTTATAACCCAGACCTTTACTGGCCTTTGAGCTCACTTTGCCCCGGGTCAGAGGAGACCAAAAAGGAAAAAAAAAAAATGCTGCAAACACTCCAGGATGGCCTCTTCTGCCCTGACTCTGGGACAGGTGAGGACAGAGCCTGTCTCTGGAAACTTATGCAGAAAGAGGTGTCTACAGATGTAATTAAGAAGGAAGGGCACCTGTGTGTTCCCTCAGGCGTGAGCTAGTCTGGTTTTGGAGCCCTGGACTCCAGCAGCTTGGCTAATAGTGAAATCAGGGCTTCTAGAATGTATTGCGTCAGCAGCCTTTGTTTTCCTTCTGGAGACTCGTTTTACCCTCAGCACACTGTGAAATACAGGCTGAGAAAAGCTGCCTCTCCTGGCTACTGCCTAAAGAAAGGGACCTGTGTCTCTGAGGAGCTGGACCCATCGGTAGCTGCACAGGGCCATGCCCCCCACCCCGTCCCCAGACCCTGAGTGCCAGTCTGTCCACTGTGTGGAATGTGCTGAGTGGACGGGGCAGCCGTGTGCTCCAGGCTCTCTGATAACGGGCTCATTTAGGTCCAGGGAGGGAAGGTCTGAAGGTGAGGCTCAGTTTCCTCACAGCCTTAAGCTAGGGCTGGGCCACCTCAGAAAGGCCACCTGCCTCTCCCCAAGTCAGGCTTTTACCCGTGGGCCTGAGGTCGTAGGATGGGCACTGACACCCTCTCTGTGAAGCGGAGACGTGGTACTCCCTACACCCTGGCCAAGTCCCGTCTTCGCAGGCCCCCAGGCTGCTGCAGGGCTGGCTGCACCTGCCCCATCGGCCTGCCCCCGGCGCCTCCGCTCCCCGGCTCGGCTGGCTTGGCCACGCCGCCTGGGCCCTGCTGCGTGTGGGCGGCCAGCGGGTTCCTGCGCCTCGTGCTGGGGCATGCTCGCTGCTGACGGGCCCCCGTGGCTTTGCGGCGGCTCTGTGCACTGAGAGACTGTATCCCCTCAGTTGGCAGGCAGAGCTCCGCCCCCGCCTCGCCTGCCACGAGCGCCGCCGGCCTGGCCGGGCAAGGTACGTGGCATGAGTCCTCCCCGACCGCCTGCCTCGGCTCCCTGCCACCCCACCAGGAGGGCCAGCATGCCAGGCCCACTCACCAGGGAGGCGAGTCCCATGCTTGCGGGCTGAGATGGGCATGCCGGACGGACCACCTAACTTGGCATCTGCGAGCGCATTGGTGTTACGGAGCCCCCTAACCAGCCGTGCATGCTGGGCGCTTGCCAACTCGCAGGAGGCAATAGCCTGGGGACGTGGAGCTGGGCAGCGGGAGCCTGTCCTCCAGACGGCTCGAGAGCCTGACCTGCCTGTGCGGGCTGCAGCTGACGTGGCCCCCCCCAGAGACAGCCCTGGGCGTGGCCCGGAGCTGCCCAGTGCTAGGACTAGCCTTCTGCAGCACTGTTTAAGACCCCACAGAGAAGCCACACCCCTCAAAATTATGAAGTCTGGCATTTGCAGGCCTCCAGGTCTGAAAGGCTCTAGAGTGCAGAAGCCTTGGAGTCAGCTGTCCCTGGGTTTGGATCCTAGCCCTGCCACACCCTGAGCAAGTCACATCAGCTCTTCCAGCCTCAGTTTCCTCATCTCTCCCATGGGGATAATACATAAGCTGGCGATGCTTAGGATCACTGTGTCAGAGGCTCTCAGCCCTTCCTGTACAGGACAACCAGTTACCTGGGATCTCATAAAAATCCTGATGTCGGCACCCCACTCAGACAAAATCAGAATCCCTAGGTGACGGGATAGGTATAAGCATTTTTTAAGCTCCCCAGATGATTCTAATGGGCAACCAGAGTTCAGAACTGGCTGCTGTCTGTAAAGCACTTAGACTGTATGTGGTCAGGTGTAGCAGTAAACACATTAAAAAAATAATTTTCAAATCCTGCATGACAGGAAATAGGACTAAAGGCCATTTTTTAGAGTCAGAATTCTTGTGATTTAGAGTCAGAATTCCTGTTCTCACTGGAGAGAGATGGGACACAGCTTGAGAGGAATGGCCACCTGAAGGGCAGGAGGATAGATAGCAGTTATAGTGACAATGGTTAACACTTACTGAGTACTTGCTATGTGCCAAGTATACTTGCTGAGTACTCTGCTAAGTGCTTTTCATGCATGATCCCATTGGCTCCCCACCACTGCTCTGTGACCTAGGCCCTGGTTTATCCCCTTTTATAGATAAACAAATTGAGGCTCAGAGAGGTTAAGTAACTCACCCAAGGTCACACAGCTAGCAATGGTAGAACCAAGATGCAAACACAGGACAGTCCAGGTGGATCAGACAGTTGGGCTGAGTCCATCTCCCTGTGCCTCACAGACTTTCCCACCCACTGTCTGCTGCCTTCCTGTGGCCTTTGTGGCCAGCCAGGGTCACCAGCCTTCTGGCACAGAGCTCATCAGCCTTGAGTGTCACCCTATGCCTGGCTAGAATCTGTTTGACAGCTCATTATTCCGCCCAGTCCTTCCTGCTCATGGGTCCAGAGAGTGGACTCTGGGAAAAGGGTGGCAGCTAGGACCCACCCCGTAAACCTGCTCAGGACCTGCCCAGTGAAGGCTTCAACCCCCTGGCAAAACCCTCCTGTAGGTGGTCCTGGTTTCTGTGTCTGTGTCTGTCTGTCCTCACGTCTGGTCTTCTTTGTGAACTATGACACTCTGTTTCTTGAGAACACTCAGGAGATGTCTTGCATTCTTCCAGTTTGGCCATCCAGAGACCCTCCGTGGCACCTAGGAGCGGAGCCCTCACCCTTTCGCCTTGGCACTCTGCTTCCAGGCATGGGTGGCAGCTGTCAGAGGCAGAGTTCCCTGTGCCCCAGGCAGCTCCAGTACTGAACACGGTTTCTCCTCCTAAGCGCAGTGTGTCCATTTCCGCTGAGCCCTCTTCCGTGGCAGAGGAGATCCTGGGGTGCCACCCAGAGGGCTCTGACGCCGCTGGAGACGCCCTTCTTGCTGAGGGGCTACTTGGAAGGGCCTCCTCCAGAGGTTTTGGGAGACCCCCGGCCCCCTTGTCAGACACAGCAGTCTCTTGTGGATCCAGCTGCCAGGCTTCAGGTTGGGATTGGGTACAATGCAGGGGACGTGATTTTCCTCTTTGTTTTCACAGCTGCCAAAAGCCTACTGAACAAGAAGTCAGACGGTGGTGTCAAGGTAGGTGTCGCTCCAGCTCCCTGGCCAGAGACTGGCCTCTCTCTTCCCCAACAGTCACAGTGGGGAATTCTTGGTACCCTTCTCCCCCTTGCCCGGGAACCCTCCTGTCCTTGCTAGTCTGCTTTAAACCGAAAGGCTTTGTGCTCAGAACAGCAGGTTCCACTGGCCTGAGAGGGCAGAGGGAGAGGTGTTGCTCCTGACCCTGGCTGGGTGGGGAGGACTCGGACGTGATCCGATTTGCAGGTTACTAGATCCGAATCCTGAACCTGACTTCTGCACACGTGCCTCATCTCCAGAGCTTGCCTCTCTGGGTTTTTTAGGCCATTTGGGTCATCTTTTTGTTGTTGTTTTTCCTTTTTCTTTTTACAGCACAAACCCTTTTAATCAAATGAAAGCAAGCTTTGCCTGAGTGGCTTAGGCAGGGCATAGGGCGTAGAACCCAAAGCCACTGTCCTTGCGTTCTTTTTCCTTATCTCTATGGTACGTCCAGAACCCAGTCAGATGCCAGTGAGTGAAAATGTCTTAAGTTCTCTTGGGGCGTAGGCTCCTCAGGAAAAGGCAAAGAACGTGCTGTATTGCGGCTCAGTCCTGTTTGGTGAAGGAGCTTTTCCTGTGAGGCAGGGGTAAGAGGAGGGAGCCAGGGCCCGCACAGGGACCAGCAGGAAGCCCTCGCTGGGAGTGGCTGCTTGGCTGAGGTAGAGGAGAGGTGGCTGGGGGTACCCGCAAGGCCGAGGTGCTCTGCAGATGCTGTAGAGGCAGAAAGGGTCTTGGGGTAGGGGCATTGGATAGGGGTTCATGCTGTCTTGAGCCATTCAAACCATGAAACTATCCAAACCTTCAAATCTCCAACAGAATTTTAAGTTGGGTCTTTTTGCCAGGATCTTGTGTCCACAGCTGAGATATAGACACCTGTCCTATTCCCTTCTCCCATCCTTCCCTCTTTCCCTCCATCTCTGCATGCTTGCTTTGTGTCCTTCTGCCCCCTGGAGGGGAGTTTAGGCTCCATGCAAACCTTGTGACATGGAGCTGGGGCGGCCACGCAGACCCCCAGTTCTGGGCCTGAGCTAGATGGGCCGAACCAAGTTAGGAAAAGGGGGCAGGTTTAGTTTGAGAGAGATTTGGGATATTTCTCCCTGGGGAAAATGTTAAAAACCAATCAATCAATCTTTACAGAGTATTGAGTAAGTACGTATCAGAGGTCCAGTGCTGCCTTCAGTTTTTATTTTTGTTTTATTTTGTTTTTTTAAGTCAGGATCTCCCTCTGTCGCCCAGGTTGGAGTGCAGTGGTGCAATCATGGCTCACTGTAACCTTGAACTCCCGGGCTCAAGTGATCCTCCCAAGTAGCTGGGACTACAGGCATGCGCCACCGCGCCTGGCTAATTTAAAAAATTTTTTTAGAGATGAGGGTTTCACTATGTTGCCCAGGCTGGTCTTGAACTCCTGGCCTCAAGCAATCCTCCTGCCTTGCCCTCCAAAAGCACTGGGATTACAGGCATGACCCACTGTGCCTGGCCTACACTCAGTTCTAAGAGGCACACAAAAGAGATATGATAGGCGGTGTGGTTTTCAGCTCACCTTTGGAAGAGGAAAACAGGTGCACCTGGAATCAACTGAGCACTGGTGCTGGACCCTACATAGGATGATTCAGCCCTAGAAACCTATAGGTAAAAGCTTACTGGAGAAAGCTGAAGGGATATAGGGAAATTAGAACGAAGTCAATGATTGCCTCTAAGTGTGGAATTGGAGGTGAGGGCAGGGAGGCAAACTATTCACTTTTTACTTTGTACTATGTGTTTTTTTAAAAAAAAATGAGGATGTATTCTATAACTTAAAAACAAAACATTTTTATGGGTTCTCTTATACATGCTGATGTTCTCTGCTCAGTGGGAGCAGAGGGTGTATGGTAGAAGAATGTCAAAAATATGGCTGGGGGCTGGGTGTGGTGGCTCATGCCTATAATCCTAGCACTTTGGGAGGCTGAGGTGGGAGGATCAGTTGAGGCCAGGAGTTTGAGGCTACAGTGAGCTATGATGATGCCACTGTACTCTAGCCTGGGTGACAGTGCAAGACTATGTCTAAAAAAAAAAAAAGGGTGGGGCAGAATTGTATGTTTCTGTGTTAGACCACAGGAAATACCATAGGTCACCCAACAGGGGTGCTGTGATGACAGTGATAAGAGAGATCTGACTGAGGGTGTAATGATAAATGGAAAAGGGGACAAACTAGACACAGAGGTATCAACTAGTACTTGTTGGAATCTGGGGGTAGGGTGGAGAAGAAAAGGTGATTAGAAATATTATAGAAAAGGGTAATATTTAAAATATTTTAGCAGCAGAACAGTATAGGCACCCACTGAGCAGAATAGGTGTTGCCTGTGGGAGACTGGTCCAGCTGTCCCATGATGCTGGAAATGTCAGCTCTGATTAGAAGCAGGACTCTCACACTGCATATGGGGGATTATAAAAGGATCCATCAGAGATAGCGTCAAGGTTTCTAGCCTTGAACGTTGGATGAATTGGTGGTACCTCTACTAGAAATGGGTGTAAGTTATGAAGGAAATGCCCATTTAGGTAGGAAGAGTTTTGTTTTGACCACACTGAGATTGAGGGACAGGTGGAGTATCTGGATGGAGATGTTATAAGAGGCCCTTGGAAACACCTGGTGTAGCCCAGCGAAGAAGCCAGCGCCACACGTGTAGACTTGGGACTCACATGAGTGAATCACACATGAGTGTACTCCGTCAGCCAACATTTGTTAGATGCCTGCTGTGCCCCAGGAGCTGGGAAGGCAGTGACATGATCCACCTTTTAAGGTGTTTACAGTGGAAGAGAGACAGGGCAGCCACCGGTTCTGGTGCAGTCTGACAGGTCCACGGGTGAGGGGAGCACAGGGCAGATGCCAGGGCAGCAGAGAGATGAGCATCCAAACCACGACACGGAATCTTCCTAAAGGAGGTGGCCCAGGAACTGGGCTTGAAGCACTGACCAGCTGGATTTTGCCAGGTTAAGAAGAGAGGAGGGGAAGGGTGTTCCAGGCAGAGGAGATGTGAAGATACACAAGATTGAAACAGTATGGTGATTCTGGGAGCTTCAGTAGCTTCTGCATGGCTGAAGGGAAGAACAATTGTATAAAGCAGGACCTGAAATAAAGCAGTAACTGCTGAGGTGGAGGGGAGCAGATGGATAAAGGAGCCATTAAGGAACAGGTTTCTGGCAGAACTTTCTAGACACCGGTTCCCAAGATGAATGTCAGGTGCAGTCATGTAAGATTAACCCAAGGAGCTAGCTAAAAATATACACATTCCAGGGCCTAGCTTAGAGTTCAGATTCCAGAGGCCTTGGGCAGGAGGCAGAATCTGAGAATTTTAATAACACTTTCCTTCCCCCACATGACTCCAAAGTACATGAGGTTTAAGAGCTTGGTAAAGGCAAAATTTCTGGGTTCTTTTAAGAAGGGGCTCAAGGCAGGATGCAGTAGCTCATGCCTGTAATCCTAGCACTCTGGGAGGCCGAGGTGGGAGGATTACTTGAACTCAGGAGTTTGAGACTAGCAAGAGTGACACCCCCTCTCTACCAAAAAAAAAAAAAAAATAGAAAAAATTAGCCAGGCATGGTGGTGAGCACCTGTAGTCCCAGCTACTCAGGAGGCTGAGGCAGGAGGATCACTCGAGCCCAGGAGTTTGAGGTTGCAGTGAGCTATGATGACGCCACTGCACTCTAGCCAGGGTGACAGAGCGAGACCTTATCTCCAAAAAAAGAAAAGAAAAGAAAAAAAAAAGAAGGGGCTTGAGAAAGACAAGTCAGCAAAGGAAGTGGAGAAAGAACAGAGAAGTGGGGGAAGAACAGAGGTGTGCAGCAGTATCAGGGTGTCGGGTCTACAGGAATGCTGAGAGTGAGAGCTGGGCAGACAGAATCGTTAAATAAATTGCTTTCAATGAGGATGCGTGGGGGACTAGCCCCGCTCTGTGTTAGCTGTCTGACTCTGGTACGTGCTCATTTATGCTGTGCTCTTTGGAGAAAAGAGTTTCAGTATCATGGTAGGACCAGAGGCCAAGACACAGGAGCTTCAGAAGGGAATGACCAATGAAAATTAAAAGCCCAACAGCAGTAGAGCTGGGGAAAATATTCACAGCAGTTGTGATGGGAGGAGTTAATATTATTTTTATTCAAAGAGTTTCTCTAAGAAATAAGAATCTCCCCCCACCCAGCAAAACCCAGTAGATAGATGATCAAAGAAGATGAATTTATAATCTGAAAGCAAGAAAGTAGAACTGGATAACAAATGAGTAAACATTTCTGGGCTCACTAGTATCAGGAAATGCAAGTTGAAACAAGGTGCCATTTTTGGACTCTTTAGTTAGTGATGGTTGTGAAAACCAGAACGGTCCTTTCTCAAACAGCCTGTGTGTCCAAAACCATATAAATATTTCTACCTTTTTTTACCTTATAATTCTACTTCTAGGAATTTTTCCTAAAGAAATAATTGAAGATAGGGAAAAGCTGAAAGCAGAAAGATGTTCACCATGACATTATTTATAACTGTGAAAAGATTAGAGATGATCTCAAAAGCCATTGAGGAAATGACTGAATAGTTATGGGAAATCCATTTAATAGACCATTACAAAGTTGTTAATTTTCATGACTACAGTGACAGACATGTTTTATATTAAGTGAAAAATATAGTGGGGAATATTTTATACAGTGGGATAATAAAGGAGTACACACACTGTCATCTAAATTTGGTTTTAAAAAACATGTTTGTAGATACTTATTATAATATGTGGATAGAAAAAGAACTGGAAGAAAGCCCACTGAAGTGTTAATAGTAACTTCACTGGGTGATGGGAATTTGGGAAACTTTTATTTTTTTAATACATTTTTCCATATTCTACATTTTTCACGTAGATCATGCATTACTATTAGAATAAAAATCAAAATACTATTTGTTTTTAAAGTAAGGTATAAACTTGTATATAGCTTATAACGATATTTTTAAATTGCATTTTTTAAAAAGATTAGAAGAGTAATGTGAGTGTGAGTGTTTTTTACCCTCTTTTCTGTTTTCCAAATTGCTTGTGATGTGGCTCTAGTCCTTGTATAATCAGGAACGTGGATATAACAATTAATGGCATGGTTGCATCAAAGGACTGAGAAACGAGAAGGGAAGGACAGAGCAAATTGTGTGAAGTTTGGTCTTTCTAGGCTCTCTTGAAAGTTGGGGTGATGATCTGTGCTGTGAGAGAGGCCTGCAACGTTGCTCAGAAGGTCTTGAACTTTTAAAGCTCATCTTTCCTTCCTAGTCCCCCTTCCCCAGTTCCTACTGGTCAAGTGTCCATCGGGAGGTTTCTTTCTTACTGTTCAGAAGCTTTCTGCAAGATGCTGAAAATACTAGCATTGGTTTGAGCAGCTAATCTATCTTATGCTCTTGAATTTGGGGATTTCAGCTTCTGTTTAGGTTTCTTTGAAGGTAGATGCTGGTGACCACAGGCTGTGAAAGAGTAGGAGTCACTTGTGAGGACAAGACCGAAGGGGCCACAAACTCTCAGGTCCCAAGAGGCCCCTAGTCTAGGACAGCTCATGCCTTCCACTACTCCCAGGCCAGAATGGGACTAGCAGAAGTTTAATGTTTAAAAAAGAGAAAGCAAGCAAGAACAAAAAGAGGTTATAGTTATTTCCGTACATACTGTTTGAATATTTCTCTATTTAAATTAAGTATGCAAAGGAGGCTTGAACACTTTTCTGGTCTCAAATTTTAAATAAATAGACAATTTTTAAATAAAAGTGAAATATGTTCTGTAACAGTGATCTGGCATTTAGACAGTGCTGCAGCGTGCTGGCCAAGGTGGAGTCCAGCTGTACATGGCTGAGGGCAAAGCCCTGAAAGAATGGAGAGAGACACTGAAAGATGTAAACTAACCTGAGAAACCACCTTTGAATGGAAAAGAGTGATCTTGGGTTCACATGTGAGGCAGTTTAGGAGAAAGAGAGCCAGGTAGGAGTACGTTAGAAACTTACTCCCCATTGAGTTGAAAGTCTTCTGCTTTAAGGCAAGATGCAAGTAAAAGTGGCCTGCAATGGCTTTTGACAACAAGCCCCGAAAATCAACAGAATAAAGACTGGGCCTGGTGAGTGGGTTCCGGGACAGAGTTCTCACTGCTGTGATTCAGTGCAAGTTCGAAACCTCGCTCTGCTTTAGCCTGGGAAAAACCAGAGCCAGCAAACCCAGTTCAACTTGGCAAACTGTCATTGATCATATGCTAACTGTAAAGTGTTTTGCTAGGAACTGTGGAGATTACAAAGATATATAAGATATGCCCCTTCCCTCAAAGTATTAACACCCCAGTTGAGTAAAAGGATAAGGAAATATATATTAATATACATACAGAGACAGATATATATATATATATAGAGAGAGAGATACACATAAATACAAAACATTCTTATCTATATATAAATGAATGTAAGGCAACTCCCTTTTGAGGGATAACTTGGGAAGTAAAATCTCATATTTGGGCATATTCTAAAGGCTAATGCAAAAGAAGCCTAATTAAATTAGGTTTGTCTTTTTCTTTAGATTTAATTCTAAATTGTAGACCATTCTTTTAAATATTTGTAGCCTCCTTTTGATTATAGTACATGCCTGAAAATGTCTTTTAAAGTAGAATGTCAGCCTGTTGAGGGCAGGAGCAATTTGTCAGATGTGTTTACTGTGCCTAAAACCATCTTTAATAAGTGTTTGTTGGGTGTTAAATGAATATGCAAAAGCCTAACAACAGATGGACATATTCCAAGGGGCTGTCTGTCTCCCATTGAGCTAATTGTAAAGTTTATAATTACTCTTCACCTTTTAGGCACAGTCTTCTGAGATATGTTCTCAGTGTTCCGTGTGGTCTTTATTTTGATGCTCTTGTTTCACATCTGAACATAAAGTCGAGAGCATCTAATTGAGACCAGGGAATCACTGCATTCAGCGTTCTCCGTGGCTTACATCTCTGTGTCTTTGTGTCACTGCAATTTTAATCACTGGCACTCCTGTGTTTCCATTTCCCACTCATTGCAAAATGCAAAAAAATGTTCACATCTTTTAAACAAGCATGGCCATACTGACAAAGCAGGGGAAGCCAAAAATTGACAGTTAGATGATTTTCAAATGCTCAACATTTGTATCTGAAAAGCGGTTTAGGGGTACAGCGAAGTCTAGGTTCAGAAGTCAAATGTTATTAAAGCTGAGGACAGCCTGTAGCAGCTTTTTCTTTATACCTAGTAGCTGCTCACTCAAATTGCAGATAAGCCTAGTAATGAGAGAAAATGAATAACCTTATAGGTGAGTTAGCCTTATGAAACCCAAACCTGTTCATTTGCAGCAAAATGTTACTTACCCTCATAGACTTGTGACCTAACCTTAAGAAGCTGTCTCTGGGCAAGGCTAAGACATCTCGGTATATACCAAGTCTGTGTCTGGGAAGCTGACAGCAAAGGAGCTCTTCCTCTCCCGGGGTCTGGAGGGACGTGAGTGCCTGTCTGTCCACGTGCTATTTTAACCTCCCGGTGCTGGACTCCGAGTCTCCTCCTTCTGCTCTTCTCTCCCGGTGATGCAGAGCCCAGCGCTGGTGCACTAACCTGCAGCGTCTCTGTGCTTCTCTTCTTACCTCCTCTTTCCCCTTCTCTCTCCCTCTTGCTGTGGTGTGTCCAGAAAAGGAAGTCGAGTTCCAGCGTGCACCTGATGGTGAGCCTTGCCTGCCCACCCATCCACCCACTCCATGCTGCCTGCGCCCGCCTGCAGCCACGCAAACCCATTCTGCCATGTGCGTGTGCTTCACTCATCCTCACTGCATGTCTGTGCTGTGTGGGCAGGTGTGGCCTGTCCTTCCAGGCGGGGGCCGTTGCCCAAGGTCACCCAGTGGCCTAAAAAGTGGGCATTGGAGGGTGTGGTGTGGCACCTGCCGCTGTGGAGGTTGAACAGCTCCCAGCAGCTCAGAGCAGGAAGTGAAGCTGGCAGGGACCAAGGGCTAGGTGGCAAGCACAGAGAGAGACCCTCACTCACGCCGCTCAGGAGGAGAGGCCCTGCTCACCAGGCATGAGCAGCTGCTTCCTGCAGACTGGCAGCCAGAGGCCAACTGTGTGGTGGGCAGAGAGAGGAACTGGTCGTAGGCTCCTGGCTCTGAGCCTCCGTCTCCTGACTTTTCCCCTGTGCAAGTCCTGTTGTCTAGCTGTGCCCAAAGTTTCATCCTGCCCACTCAGCCCTTGTCGGGGAGGGAGACAGCTGAAGGACAACAGTAAGCTCATCATCTTTGTCATGGTACACAGGGCACCAAGGGGAACCCAACAGCCTGAGTTGTTATGAAACCATCCATGAAAGCCAGAGGTGGGGCCACATGGTGACATCCCAGCCGTCTGCAGCTAAGGCGGGTTTAACGGGCACCCTGGAATCCTTGCTCCCTGCGAGGGTCTTGGTCTCAGCTGGACTTTGCAGGCGGGGCAGCCTTTTCCAATCAGCCCCAAACAGGAGCTCAGCATTGGCCGCTGAGGTAGGAGGATTCTGCTCCTTCCTGGGAGGAGTAGGACAGAGCAGAGCTCATGTGAGTTCAGACCTATGGCCTGACTACTCCTGGGACCCTTCTTCTCCAGCCTGTAGAGCCCAGTGGGGTCTTGTAGCACTTGGTGCCTGGCTTACAGTTCCACGTCTTGCCCTGCGTCTGGGGGTGTCAGCCAATGACAGCAAGCTGGGGGTGGATGGCTTCAGGTCTGTTCCAGGAGGCCTCCAGGCACGTAGAACAGTCAGGATGCTATCGGTGTGTGTCCTAGGAGAGAAGTGTCCTGTCAATGTGTCCATGTGCACCCTGCACAGAGTCGGTAGCCACGTATTTGTCTCACTGCCTGTTGAAGAACTTGCAGGCCTCAGGCCACACTCTTCAATGGCCTCTGACTCCACTGGGACTTCCAGCAAGACCAAGTGCATTGGTTAAGGAATCGGAGAGGCAGAGAGCATGGCATTGATACGGCTCCTGTCCTGGACATGGGCCTCCTTCCTTCCCACCATCCTCCTCCTGCCCCTCCCTTGCTGTGCCACTCAGTGTAACATTTTGAAACGCAAGGAGATACCCCTGGTGGTCCTGTTGCTGCTAGCAATGTTGAACTTTGGGTGTCCTGTTCTGTCCTAGGGTCTGGGTTCTTGGAGCTCCGCTCTCACTTGCAGTTGATCAAATTCAAGCTTTATCAGGCAGAAGGGTAAAGAGCACACAGCCCTGTGTCTGCTCCTAGGGGTCTGTGGATGCATTTTTATCCAAAGTCGACTTCCACGCCTGTCCTTTCTGGACACCAACTCCTAGGCCAGCTATTCTTTCTCTTCTCCGTCCTCTTATTTTCAGGTCAGGCTTCAAGCTGGTGTCATAAGGGGAAGGAAATGTGGGTGCCGAGTTGAAAGGGCAGCAGGAGGTCCCACAGATAGGGGACCCAGAATTTCTGAATTTCATTCTGCTTTCTTACAAACTACCCTCCTTTCCCCCTGTAAAGTGGGAAGAAGATCTTGAACTTTTTGTGTCAGGAATGGTTGTGCAGTGACATGGCACAAGCAGAGATTTCTGGAGAGATGTTTTAAAACAAGTCTTTGGGCTGGTCCCACCTTGAGGATGCCTCCGGAGCTAGGTCTCTGGGCCCCTCCAGACACTCCCTTCCTCTGACCGTCTCTCCAGCCATTGCTCCCATCTGCATAGAGTTATGGAGGCCACCTCGGGCCTCGCTCCCCCAGGCCAGGCCGGGGGGCAAGGGAGGTCTGGGAGTTGAACCTGAGCAGCTTTGGTGACTCCAGAGGAACTAAACCATCTGTTTTCTTGTCTCAGCCACAGAGCAACAACAAAAACAGTCTCGTAAGCCCAGTCCAAGAGCCCGCGCCCTTGCAGACGGCCATGGTACCTCCTGACTACAGCTTCTCCGCCTCTGCTCCTGGCTGCCCCCTGCTCCTTCCCTCTTCCTCTTCTTGCCCTCCCTCCCAGGCCGCCTCAGCTTGTTCCTTTCTCGATCCCTGCAGAGTAGGCTGCTCTGTGTGCTGCCCTGTAGGCCCCTTTCCCGTCATTGTCCCGCTTGGCTGCCCTCGTCCTGCATGGCAGAACTGCTGCTGCTGCTCCTCTCACTGTGCTGTTGGGGGGAAGAGCTACCAGGGCTCTCAGCTAAACCTCCCAGCCCCAGCCGGGGACCCCCAGTGGGTCTATTGTGGGGGCCGGGAAGGTGAGTTACTTATAAAAGGAGAGGGTAGGAGCTTTCTTGGAACCTGTACATCAGTTCTTGGAGGCCTCCCTGTAAAACCTGCCCCAGCCTCTCCTGCAAAGCCAGGAAACAGGAAGGAGGGCTGGGTCCCCACCTCTGGATGGTGCTGAGGTCTCTGGGTTCCTGGAGAGCCCTGTGCTGTTGGGTTCTCTCTGGGCTCTTCCGAGGCGCGCTGTGTGCTCTCAGAGCTCTCTCTGCTAGCAGGGGCTCACTGGAGAGTGAGCAGGGGTGTGACTGGGAGAGGAGGAGGGGTGACTGTGCCTGCTACTCCCCTCCTTCCTGCAGACCCTCGTGCTGCCTGATGTGGTGCTGCTGTAGGGCCAGGAATTTGGGGGAAGGCAGAGGGTGGGTGAAGCAGGCAGCTCCCTGGCCTCAGTTTGCTGAGGGGGCCTCCTGGGTCCTTCTGAGAGTCCTTATCCTTCCGCTCCCGTGTCCCTGCCTTCCGTGCACCCCTTGATGAGCACTGGGCAGGGCTCAGCCTGTGGCTTCAGTCCCGCAGGTCCTCCAGTGTACTCACCCATGGGACCCCCATGTGGAAAGAACCCTCAGAACCAGCAGGAATCAGAGACAGAGGCCCTGTTCCTCCCGGCCTCCTGGGCAGCTGCTTCTGTTAAGTGCCAGGCCTCTCCTTACCAGCAGTGCTCCTGCCTAAATTCAGGGCTCCCCAGCTGTCTGGGACCTGAACTGAGCCAGGATATTTTGTCTAGTGGGGATGGCCAGTGGGCAAACCTCAGTGGTCATCATAGGGTCTATGGGGGTACCGGGGTGGGGCTGGGGTCCCTTAGGGAAGAGCTGTAGGTCTGTCCCCAAGTCAGGAGGATAATTTTCATTTTCTCTCGCAGGAGCCACAAACCACCGTGGTGCACAACGCTACAGATGGGATCAAGGTGAGTGGCTCCTGAGCCTGTCTCCTGTGTTCCAGGTCAGTAGGAGACAGGTGAGCTGGGTCACGGGGGTCTAGAGGTCCTGCAGGAGGCAGCCTACAGGCTGGACCCCAAGGCCGAGGTGTTGCAGAGGCCGGGCTGGGGGCAGTGTGTGCCTGTCAGCTGTTCGGTTCCAAGGAAGGACCTCACCCTGGAGTGATGCGGCCGGGCTCTGCAGACACATAGACCTGGTTTGAATCCTGGCTCGGTGCCACCCAGCAAGTCACTTGACCTCTCTGCCCCTCAGTTTTCTTATCTGTAAATTAGGGAGAATAATAATAGAATCTTCCGTGAATTGTGGTGTTTAAATAAGGGTAAAACTGTGGTCTCATTCTGGGGTAAAAAAAAGAAAAAAAAATAAATAAGGGTAAACATTAGCTAAAAAGACAGGCAAGAGGATTATCAGACCCTAAAGCATTCTCCATTGCCTCACCCCTGCGTGCCCTCTGTATCTTCACTAACATTAGTAAATGTTTATTGAGCCCAAGCACCATCTGGTTCTGGCTTACAGAGGTGACAAGACAAATTCCCTGTCCACGGGGTGGGAGGAAGGGCAGATAGCAAACCAGTAATCGAATAAGATAAAATCCAACCATGATAAGTGCTCTGAAGAAAACGGCACAAAATAAAGAGAGAGGGTGAACAGGGCCTTTAATTAAGTGGTCAGGAAAGGGCCTCGCTCCTGACTCTGGGCCAGGGGGTGCCCTCGGCGGAGGGAACCGCAGGCAGGAAATCAAGCAAAGCGAGCAAGGGGGAGAGTGGTGGGAGGGTGAGGAACCAGAGAAGCAGCAGGGCCTGCCACCAAGGCCTTTCTAGGTGTGTGTGTTTTCTCCACCAACAAGGGGAAGCTATTGGCGTTCTTAGCAGGGAGTAACAGAATTCAATTTACAATCCAAAAGGTCACTCTGGCCTTGTCCTGGGCCAAGAACTCTAGGGAGGAGGCAAGCGTGGAAGTGGGGAGACCAGGAAGCTGCTGTCGTAGTTCAGGTGCAAGATGCTGGTGGCTTGGACTCAGGTTGTAGCCATGCATTTGAAGAGAAGTAAAATGTAGGATTTATTTTAGAGGCAGAACTGACAGGCTTTATTTTAGATTGGGTGGTCAGGAGATAAGAGAAAGGGAGAAAGAGAAGAATCAAGGATGACTCCAGGTTTTACTGAGTAACTGGGTGCCAGTTACTGAGTTGAGGGAAGCCCAGGGAGAGGATGTGGGATGCAGAGTTTTGTAAGAGTCAGGTAGCAAGGGTACAAGTAGGACGTCTGTGATTCCTCCTTGCGCCTCTTGTAGGAGCACATGCTCTGCTTTTGTTCTGCTCGGCTCCTCTGGTGTCCAAGGCCCAGAGCATATAGAAACATGTGCTTTTTGGCCTACAGGGCTCCACAGAGAGCTGCAACACCACCACAGAAGACGAGGACCTCAAAGGTAAGTGCTGGCCCTTCGCGGGGAAAGAACCCCAGCAGCGACCCAAGTACCTTGGCTCCAGTGGGGCACTTGCCTTGTCTGCCCCCAGAACTGGGAATGGTGGCCCCTTAGACCCCCAGGAGAGATAAAAGTAGCCAATAAAAGCTACTTGCCATGAGCCAAGATATGAGGCCCCTGTCTGGTGTTGCTGGGCTGGGCAAGAGGCTTCTCTTCTTTGACCCCAAGTCTAGAATATTTAAATTAGAGATTCTCCAGGGGCCAGGGCTCAAAAAAACCGTTCCTGTTGCTGGTAATGACGTGGCATCCCAGAACAGGGGCATCTCAAGTCCCTGCAAAAGTAGCCTACAAGTGTCATGAGTCATATAGAGTGACCAGTTATTCTGGTTTTCCCAGAACTGAGGTGATTCCCAGGATGCAAAACTTTCAATTTTAAAATCGGGACAGTCCTGGGCCCACTAGGACAAGGCGTAGTCAATCTAGTCCCAAGATCTCGGCCTGAATGATGGAGTCAGAACCAATCTGACGGCTGTGAAGCCACATGTGCTGTGTCCTGGTGGTCTGCTGAGGACCACCAGCCTAAGCTTGGGGCTGGCCAGAGTGCCAGGGGTTGTGGGAGGGCATGGCAAGCCAGACCACTGGGAATCTCTGTCCCACTCTTTGGTTTGGCCTCCTGGAATTGCTCCCTTTGCCTTCATTAAGTGACCTTAGGCCAGGCTATCAGAAAAGATGGAGGAATGTCGTAGGACAGAGCTGAGAGAGCATGCCCAGGAGCTGTACGGGAGCACCAAACCTTTGGGAACAACAACAACAAAAAAAAGTAGAAAGCATAAATGATTACAGCAGTAAAGAATAGCACTGCCAGGCTGCTGGAGTATGGTCAGATCAACCGGACCCTGGCGATGCTAGCGGAATAGGAGGTGCCTTCACTGCTGGGCTCTTGACCTTGTGGCCTAGCCCCCTCAAACATCTTCCCCGGGAGCAGGGGTCCTTGTACAGGCTGTTCTTAGGCTCTTCTGGAAGCCGTAAACCCAGGTCTGTGCACCGCCCTGGTGCTCTCGGCTGGGAGGCCTCTCTGGCAGAGGCGGCGACATGGGATGTGGTCCAGTGTCCACAGCAGCCGAGGCGTCACCTTGCCCCGGCTCTGCAGTGCCACGGGCTCGGGTCCTGTCCGGCTTGCTCGCTCACCTGCCTTGTTCTGTTTGTTTTGGCTGCTCTGCCTTGCCCTGCCCTGCCCTGGCTGGCTAGCTGCCCCGCTCCGCACTGGGAATGGCAGCTTGGTGCCTGAAGGACGGAGCTCCCGGGACAGAACAGCCCCCTCTGCAGGCATGCAGCCCCAGCCTTCTCTCTGCTCCTCAGCCAGTAAGTGTGAGGGAGGCACATTCTGGCTTCCGTCTCCCTGGCTCATCCTGAAGCCCCTCAGGGACCCCCACTAGAGCTGTCAGCCCAGCCTGCTGCCTTTCGTCGTAAACTCCGGGAGCACAGCGTCTGCTGGGGTGGGGGAGCCAGCTGGAGGCTCTGCTAATACCAGGCAGGGCCCTGAGTCTGGGGCCCAGAGAAATAGCAGAAGAGTGGGTGGCAGGACATGGCATGGAGGGAGGGAGTAGAAGGCCACCGGGACGTGCAGTGGCCTTGCCTCAGCACCGAGCCAGGAGGAAGGGCAGAGGCGGAAGTCAGGTCCGCGGACACGGGAGGGGGGCTGATGGGGAAATTGCAAGAGCCGAGGAACTGCGCTGGGCATGCAGCGTTTCCTCGGGCTCAGTGTAATATCAAGAGCGTGGGGTTTGGGGTGAGACAAACCTGAGTGTGACTCCCAGCTACACTCCCTTCAAAAGTGTGTGAGGTAGTTTAACCTCCCTTAGCTGCAGTTTCCTTACCTGTAAAGTGGAAACAAAAATGGCACCTACCTCATAGTGTTGTTACAAAAAATAGGAGGAATAGTAGAAAGTCTTGGTGCAACGCCTTGCTGGGCTAATGGTAGCTCGTGTTTATATTTTTAGTTCTGTCTGTGTTAGAGGATGCCCTTGTCTGCTTCTCCTCCCACCGTCTCTCCTCTTAGTTTCTAAACACAACCCTCTTCACCTATAGGGCCCCAGTCAGGTCCTGCAGGTGGGTGTGGTGGGGTTGGAGAGGGGGTGTGTGTTGTGTGTGCTTACCTGTTGCTTCTGTAGAAAGTGGCTAGAGTTTGGCGGTTCCCCTAACTGGCTGTTTGTCCCCTGGAGCTGCCACCTAGTGGTGCTGATGGCTGTGGGACCCCCTCCTGGATGCACCTTTGGCTGCACAGCCCCCTCCCAGCTGTGCTCCTGGGCTGTGCTGGCCCAGCGGCGCCATGGTGGTGCTGTTCTAATGCTTGCATTTGTCTTGCAGCCTCTCGCTCCCGTGAGGAAAGGCTTGTGGCCTGGGCCAGCCCGGGGCTCAGGTCAGGGTTAGCCCGAGCTCAGTCTGAGCCCTCCTTTCCCCTTGCGGCACCCCTTGCTAATAATGGTGCTCCCTGTAAGTGAGCTGCCCATGAGAGCAGGACATCACCAACTGTCCCTTGGCTTGGGATGGGGTGGGGAGGGAGATCTGAGGGCACCAACTCTGCCTGCCAGTCAATTTGAGCCTTGTCTTGGTTTTCCTGAGGAACACGGCCCAGCATGAGAGTTGGTGTGAAATGTATAGCTTTCTGGGGTAAATGGAGTGGTCTCTGGTGAGAGGCTGTTCAAGAGATTTTATAGTTCCAAGACCACTGATCCCAGAAAAGCCCTTGGCATTGAGAGCAGGATGAAGCATCCATTCTAGAGCTCTGTTCATCCTGTGGAGCCCTCATCCCTGGCTAGATTCTGCTCTTAGGCTGGCCATTGCTCAAGGCTAAGTTCTGGAGCACTGAGTGAGGGCTAAGTGTGGGGGTGGTAACTGAGACCTGACTGAGCCTCTTCCGGTGAGAGAAGGAAGCAGGGTGTGGAAACAGCCACACTGGGACATGCTTCTCAGAGAGGCTGAACCTGCTGGGGACAGGATACACGGGATACACAGACTCTGTTCCAGGACCCTCACCTGTTAGAGACGAGAGTGTTTTCTGCAACCCAGTTGTTGATGGAGAGGGAGGCAAAGGCCCAGAGAACCATAACTAACGGGTGGGCTTCAGGAGGAAGGGTCGTTGTCTCTGCAGACACCAGAGGAGGGGATGGAGGGAACGGTGGGCTCACTCTTCCTGCCAAGGGCCTTAAAGACAGAGAAGAGGGATGTCTGTGTCATCACAGGGGACTCCCTGAAGGATTGAGGGAGGCTCTCTGTCACTTGGGAGGTTCCCCAGCAGGTAAATTGGTGGATTTTTCCCTCCACAGTGCGAAAACAGGAGATTATTAAGATCACTGAACAGCTGATTGAAGCCATCAACAATGGGGACTTTGAGGCCTACACGTGAGTAGAAACCCATTTCCTTGTGACCTAAGTCATCTCTCAAGGCCTTCCCTGCTTCCAAACAGCAGTTAGGACCCTGGGGAAAGGGAAGGCTGGGCCTTGGGCACAGTGTCTGAGTTAAACCCCAGGCCCCTAGGCTGGGAGCCCTTCCAGGTAGATTCCCTGTGACTGAGCTCACCCGAGGTGTCCTGGCGGTGGGCAGGCCGAAAGGCCAGGGCTGAGCAGCCCAGCAGGCAGGCCCTGAGGACCTTAGCAGTCTTGTCAAGTGTGGCCCGCCGGCCAACCTGCTGCTACTGCATAGCTACCACTGATGAGGAAGAAAGACAAGGAACTCCATAGCAGCCTCACAGGTTTTTTGGTTTTTTGTTTTTGTTTTTTTTCCCCCCCTACAGGAAGATTTGTGATCCAGGCCTCACTTCCTTTGAGCCTGAGGCCCTTGGTAACCTCGTGGAGGGGATGGATTTCCATAAGTTTTACTTTGAGAATCGTGAGTGGGTTCGTGCTGCTGATATACTCCTGCCTGCCCCTTCGCCCCCTCTGCCTCTGTCCTCTGCTCACCTCCTCATCCCAATTGCCCACTTTTCCCTGATATGACCTTACTGCTGCACCCCTACTCCATCTGCTTGCCTCCTTGTGCCCTGACGGTCTTAAATGGACACCTCCAAAGGCCCAGCTCCAGAGCCCTAAGTGCCCATTCATTCTGCAGGTGCCTCGTGGCAGTGCTGGTGGTCACAATCAGGGTCACTGTACTTCTTTAAGCCTCACGTCTTTCCAAGACAGATTGGAAACCCTTTGAGATTAGGTTGAGATGATCTGAGCAAGTAATAATAAAGCTCTATGTCTGTAGGTTTCACAATAGAGAAAATTAAAACCAGGATAAAGAATGTACAAGCAAGTAACAGGCACTGTTGGTGATTTGTGAGGTCAGAAGTTATGGCTAGGATCTCCCTGAATATCAAGCGAGGCAGGCATCCTGAGTAGGGCGGGGGGCATACATGCTGGCCAGTTTGTGGAAGTTCCAGGGAATAAGAAGTGAATCATCACCCCCTCCTCTCTTTCTCTCCACTCTCTGAGACCCTCCCTCTCCTTATTTTTTTCTCTTTCCCACTTTATCCAGGGCCTTCCCTGTCCTGTCCTGAGTTTTATTTAGTCACTATTTTCTCTACTGATTCTACCCTCTCCACATCTCAGCTGCATATGTAAACCCTTGGCTATCTAAGTAATTCTATTAGCCAGAAGCAATGCCAAAGTTTATATTACTTCTAGGGAAGGTCTCATGTAGCCCCTGTCTAACATTTGAATTGAACAAAAATGTGAATTTCAATAAAAGCAACACAATTTGCACAGCATGTGCTGATAACAGCACTCCAGCTTCTTTTGCCTTTCTCCTGGAGGGTCCTGGGAGCCCTGGGACTATCCTGAGCTTGGTGCTTTGGTGATTGGTGTCTTTTAAAAAGAATCACATCAATTTTGTTGGATAAGTTCATGATTTTGCTCTGCAGCCCTAATTAGGAACAAGCCAATCCTTATGAAATCTAAACATCAGCCTAACAGAGTAGAACTGTAGGCTTTAGTTGGAGTCACATGGCCCTGAGGTCAAACGAGTGATTTGGGCAAATTACTTAATCTCCTTGAGCCTATTTCCTTATCTTATAATGAAGAAAATATTATGGACCAAGCAAGAAATACAGCTCATGCATGTAAAACCCCCAGCACAATGCCTTATTAAAAGAACAGCTGCTATTATCATTGTTACCCACTTTTCTCTTCCTTTTGGATAATGGAGACTAATGTAATGGGGTATCCTGACCTCTGGAGGGTGTATGGGAGAACTTGGAGAGTCTGGGAATGGTTGCTGGAGAGAGGGTGAGACGTGGAAGTGCAGGCTGGGTGGAAAACACAGGTGCCCAGGCCTGATGCCCTCCTACCTACCCCACCCCGCCCCCTGCAGTCCTGTCCAAGAACAGCAAGCCCATCCATACTACCATCCTAAACCCACATGTCCACGTGATTGGGGAGGACGCAGCTTGCATCGCCTACATCCGCCTCACCCAGTACATCGACGGGCAGGGTCGGCCTCGCACCAGCCAGTCAGAGGAGACCCGGGTCTGGCACCGCCGGGATGGCAAGTGGCTCAATGTCCACTATCACTGCTCAGGGGCCCCTGCCGCACCGCTGCAGTGAGCTCAGCCACAGGTGCTCCTGGTTTGGGGGGAGAGGGGCTGGAAGGGACTGGGACAGGTGGGGTCAGAGGAGGAAGACAAGGCTGGGAGGTGGCTGTGGGAGAGGAGGTGTGGGCCATCCCAGAGGAGCCGCAGAGGCTGGAGAGTATGGTTACAGTAAGTTATGCTCTGAAATGAGACAGACTTGTGTCTGGCTCCATAACTCCAAATTAGGTGGCCTCAGACAGGTTACTTCCCTTCCCTAAGCTCAATTTCCTATCAAAAAGAGAGAAAGAGTGGTACCTACCTCTCTGAATTGTTGTGAGGATTAAATAAGATATTAGAAGTAAAGTACTTAGTAAGTGCTCAGCAAATGTGAAGCAGTGTTATTTTTCACATTCGCTTCACCCTTTCCCCATCTTCTCAGGCAGACCTGGCCACATGTGTAGTGTGCAGTGTGCTTAAGTCCCTGGAACTCATCTGTGTGCTCACTGTCCTCTGTTCTGTTACCACGTTCTGTCCTGTTTGACAGGGGCATTAGGAGATTCCAGCTGGAGGTCGAACCTTCGCAGCCAGTGGCTCTGGAGGGCCTGAGTGACAGCGGCAGTCCTGTTCGTTTGAGGTTTAAAACAATTAAATTACAAAGCGGCAGCAGCCAATGCACGCCCCTGCATGCAGCCCTCCCGCCCGCCCTTCGTGTCTGTCTCTGCTGTACCGAGGTGTTTTTTACATTTAAGAAAAAAAAAAAGAAAAAAGATTGTTAAAAAAAAAATGGAATCCGTACCATGATGCGTTTTAAAACCACCGATAGCCCTTGGGCTGGCAAGAAGGCAGGAGTTTGTGTGATGCCCATCCTGGCAGGAGCAGCGGGCTCACCCACCAGCCTTGAAGAGGGTGAGCTTGGCCTCTGGCCCCCATGGACTCAGGGGGACCAGGCAAGAACTCTGACAGACTTTTGGGGGCCGTGATGTGATTGCAGCTCCTGAGGTGGCCTGCTTACCCCAAGTCTAGGAATGGACTTCTTCAGAACTTGCATGGGTGCCTAGAAGGAGGCTGATGAGAACGTCGTGGCCATCAGACCTACTTGGGAGAGAACACAGAGCTCCCAGCCTGCTGTGGAGGCAGCTGAGAAGCAGTGGCCTCAGGCCTGAGGGCCCGGACATTGCTGTACTGTTTCATTTAGCGTAGAAGGGAAGAGAACTGGTGCTGCAGAAATGTGTCCGCTACGAAGCCGATGAGAAACCTCATGTTAGTCTGACATGCACTTACTCACTCATCCATTTCTATAGGATGCACAATGCACGTGGGCCCTGATATTGAGGCCTGATCCCTGCAGCTAGGAAGGGGGAGGGGTTGCTGCTTTGCTTCGTGTTTGTTTTCTTATAACTTAGCAAGGAGAGTGCCAGGCCCTGGTCAGGGCTCCCCTTGCCACCTTTGGCAGTTCTGTTTCTGTGCGGATCTGAACCATCTTTGTCTTGCCTTTTCATGGTGGTGGTCCCCTTGCTGACCCTCATCTGGGCCTGGGCCCTCTGCCAAGTGCCCCTGTGGGATGGGAGGAGTGAGGCAGTGGGATGAGAGGTGGTGGTTGTTTCTATGCATTCAGGTTGCCTCAGGGCGGCCTCCCTTACTCTATCCTTGCTGCACGTCCATCTCTTTTCCTGTCTGCTCTGGCAAGAAAAAGTGTCCTCCTTAAAGAGGCCTCTTTACTGACCAACTGAAGTGTAGACTTACTGCTGGACAATCTGCATGGGCATCACCCCCCACACACACACCTGCATGTACCCAAAAGAGGTGTCCAGAGCCAAGGCTTCTACATTCATTGTCCCTCTCTGTGCTCAAGGAGTTCCATTACAAGAGGGAAATATCTATACCCTAAGCAGATAGCAAAGAAGATAATGGAGGAGCAATTGGTCATGGCTTTGGTTTCTCCCATAACAACTCTGCAGATTTATCTGTACAAATATCTGCACTTTTGGGGGAAAGGTTGGTAGGCTCCAGCTCCCTGGACTACCTTCAGGAGGCACAAGAGCTGGGAGAAGAGGCAAAGCTACAGGTTTACTTTGCAGCCAGCTGAGAAGAGAGCAGACTCATAGGTGCTGGTGCTTGGATTTAGCCAGGCTCCTCGGAGCACCTCATGCATGTCCCAGCCCCTGGGCCCTAGCCCTGTCCTGCTCTGCAGCCCGCAGTGCCAGCACGCAGATCCCTTCACCACCGGGTTTGGTTTTGCTGGCTTGAAGACAAATGGTCTTAAGAGTTCATCGAGACCCATAGCTTCATATGGCTGCTCCAGCCCCATTTCTTAGCATTCTTACTCCTCTTCTGGGGCTAATGTCAGCATCTATAGACAATAGACTATTTAAAAAAAACCCACCTTTTAAACAGGAAATGGAAGGCATTTGATGCAGAATTTTTGCATGATGACATAGAAATAATTTAAAAATAGTTAGTGTTTGTTCTGAATGTTGGTAGACCCTTCATAGCTTTGTTACAATGAAACCTTGAACTGAAGATATTTAATAAAATAACCTTTAAACAGTCCATTGTGTTACTGCTGTTGGAGGCTTATGGCCAGTGGCTTAGATTTCAGCGGCCTGGGTTACAAGTCTTCAGATGGAGAGAGGGACCTTCTACTCCCTTTGGGCCCTTTTTAGAATAAAACTTCCTCGTGAACCCATCATCCTCCAAGCAATCCCCGGCCGCCGAGGCCAGTCTGAGGCGGGCGGGGAGATGCGGGCCCTGGAGGGACGGGCTGAGGTGTCGCCCCGCCCCACCCCCTCCCCGGGTGGGCCGGCCCGGCTCCCCCTCCGCGGGCTGAGTGGACGAGTCCGCGCCTCGGCCCGCCCCTGCCCGGGAGCCGCGGCGCCCGACGCTCGCCCGACTGTGCCACCGGGCGGGGAGCAGGGGGTGCGCTTTTGCAGGCGGGGCGCGGAGCCCGCCGCCTCGGAGGTCGCGGCTCGGCTTAGCACTGAGGAGGACCGTTTGGTCTCCTCGCATCTCGGTGGCGCAGCTGCCAGATCTGGAGCCGGTGGGGACCCAAGCGGGTGTCACGAGCGGCAGCGCGCCGCCTTCCCCCCGGTGGGAGCGGTGGTTGGGTCCAGCTGCGGCAGAGCGTTCGCTCAGAGATGGCGGAGCAGCCGCGACGCGGCCCGAGGCCCCGTGAGCTGGGAAGCCGGGCAGCCCCGGGACGCGGCGGAGCCCGGGGACAGCGGGGACGCCGCCCAGTCCGCCGGGTGAGCCGCCCTTTAGAAGAACCCCTCCCCTGCCCGTAGTGTGGTTCGCACCCACGGTCGCCGTCAGTCCTCCCCTCACAGACTTCCCTTGAGTGTTGCCACCAAAACCACCCGCAGGGTCGTCCAGGGCGGCGCGTCAGTGCGGCCCAGCGCGCCCCTCGCCCTGTGTCCTTTCCACTAGCCTCCCTCCTAGTTGCCTCGTTCCCCTCATTTCGTCCCCTCAGTACGGGGCTGCCTCCTCCCCTCGGGCTCTTCCAGCCCAGCGCCTGTCTCGATGTCACCCCAGAATCGCCTCAGCGCCCCCCTTGCCCCTTCCCCTTGAATGTCCCACCTCGATGCGCTCCTCATATCCACCTATGACCCCGTATTCCCCCTCAACAGGGTCCCTCCCTCCACGAGCCCCAGTCCCCACTCGGTCCCCTTGCTCCGTCTCGTCTCGCAGCGCTGGGCCCACACCCCAGCCTGCCCCGTCCCCGGTATTGCGCGCTCTGCTCGGCCCTGGTGACCTGTTCAGTGGCTTCCCCAGAAACCTCCCGCCGCTGCACACACGTACCCCACACGACCCTGTTGCTGCTTCAATGTTTATCATCCCGCCCCACGCCCTGCCCAGTAGCGCTCTCAGCACCCCTTCCCTGAACGTTGCTGCTTCTTCCAGGTATGAAGCTAAAATGCAGTGGTTAAGAGCGCCGGCTCTGGAGCTCGACAGGCCTGACTTTGAATCCCAGCCCCTCCGCTGACTGAGCTTGTGTGATCCTGGGCAAGTTACTAAGTTTCTCTGGGCCTCAAATTATTCGTTCATAGAATGGGGATGATAATAGTATGTACCTCTACCTACCTCTTAGGGCTGTGTGAGGAGGAAATATATGTAAAGCTCTTAGAAGAATGCCTGGCAAGTTCTAAATTCTCAGTAAATGTTAACTATTATTAATGCTATGGCTGATATACCCGGGTATCAACTTTCCCTTAGTGACTTCTCACTACTGTGTTTTCCCTAAAGTTTTCTCTTAATTCTTAGGATTCACCTCTTCCTGTCACCATTTTGATCCTCTCTCCCAGCTCTCTTCTCATGTCCATTAGTTTTACACAGGCCAAAGCTGAACTATTCCTTTTTTTTTCTTTTTTTAGAGACAGGGTCTTG
>VBSM01003143.1:50419088-50447938 GCA_008086735.1 Cheirogaleus medius
GGTTTCGAACTCCTGACCTTGAGCTGTCCACCCGCCTCGGCCTCCCAGAGAGCTAGGATTACAGGTGTGAGTCACTGCGCCCGGCCAAAATTGTGTTTTCTGATCACACTGTCTTTACTCTTTTTCTCTTTCTCTTGTTGATTAGATATGACTTAAGTTCCAGTTACTCTCTGTCATCCAGCCCTTCTCGGGTTGTTCTGTTTTTATAAATGGACTCAATCCCTCATGTTTCTCCAGGCTGTGTCACTGACTTTTCTGAGCTATTCAGGATTAGGGGGGTAGCACCACCTTGGCTAAGTTAGGAAGGAGAACTAGAGTGGACAGGAAGAGAAACTCTGGACTCAGCTTGCTGGCTTTTCTCAGGTCTCCATGATGTGGTCTGCTCTGGGGTTACATTTTTATTTCCTCTCTTAACTTTAGCACATATAAGGTGAAGGGCAGGGATGGACAATTTTTTACAAGCAATGGGAAGGAGAATCTTCAAGTTTGGGGTTTGGAAGCTAATAGAATGATTAACTATCACGATCTCTCTTTCCTCTTGAATTCCCCCTCCATAGCGTCCACCTGACTGCAAGTTCGTTAGTGCTGTTGGCTGTGATGTTGAGTTTGACTGATGAGGAAGATTAGCAGACTCATGAGTTTCCTCTTATCTGATATTTCGTTGGAGCATGGGACTTCTTGGGCTTCCTGTGCCTTCTTCACAGACCAGAGGCCAGCTGCTCAGTCACAGGCTAGGAACTCTGTTCAGAGAAGGCCTGTTTTCAGCCTCCTGGGCTGTTTGGCCTCTTGATGATGGGAAATTTGCTCCCTCCTAGCACCTGAATATACTGTTGTATATTCAAGTGAGCTTGCTTTAGGAAGAATTTGGACATTCTTTTGGATATTCTTTTTTGGAGACAGAGTCTTGCTGTGTCACCCTGGCTAGCGTGCAGTGGCATCATCATAGCTCACTGCAACCTCAAATTCCTGGGCTCAATCAATCCTGCCTCAGCCTCCTGAGTAGCTGGGACTACAGATGTGCACCCCCACGCCCAGCTAAGTTTTCTATTTTTTGTAGAGATGGAGTCTGGCTCAGGCTAATCTCGAACTCCTGAGCTCAAGCCATCCTCCTGCCTCGGCCTCCCAGAGTGCTAGGATTATAGGCATGAGCCACTGTGCCTGGCCTCATTTGGGTATTCTAAGAAGGGGAACAAGCTGTGAAGCTAAGCTATAGGACTCAGCTTGTGTTCTTATCCTACAAGAGCTTTTTTTTGGAGAACAAATCATTCAGTAAGCAGGAGGTAAGAGATGGGGTGAGGAGGAGGATGGATTAATGATGTAGTTTCAAGGGGAGAAGTAACCCATTGATTTCTCTGTCTTACAGATAGTGGGAACAGAAATTGTGAACTTTGCTGACCTCCGATGTGAGGAGCTCAATCAGAACCAAGGGTGGAGCCTGGCAAGATTTGCAGCCTGAAGCCATGGGCCAGGGGGCCATGGTGACCTGAGACTAGTGGACTCTGTCCAGTTGCCCCCTGCTTCCCCTTTTACCTCTCCTACCCTATACGAAGGGGACTTGTCTCCACTTCTTCGGGGAACTGCCCCTGAGGGAATCCCTTTCCCCTGTTTTCCTATCCTTCTACCCTCCCAAGACAGTACCAGCCTATAGAACTCCTACCTCCATTCCCCTGAGGTGGTCCCCATCCCTCCCCTCCCTTCCTTCCCCCGCCATGCTCCAGCTGTGGAAGGTGGTACGCCCAGCTCGGCAGCTGGAACTGCATCGCCTCATATTGCTGCTGATTGCCTTCAGCCTGGGCTCCATGGGCTTCCTGGCTTACTACGTGTCTACCAGCCCCAAGGCCAAGGAACCCTTGCCCCTGCCCTTGGGAGACTGCAGCAGTGGTGGGGCAGCTGGCCCTGGCCTTGCACGGCCTCCAGTTCCACCTCGGCCCCCCAGGCCTCCAGAGACAGCTCGAACTGAACCTGTGGTACTTGTGTTTGTGGAGAGTGCATACTCACAGCTAGGGCAGGAGATTGTGGCCATCCTGGAGTCTAGTCGTTTTCGCTATAGCACTGAGCTGGCACCTGGCCGAGGGGACATGCCCACGTTGACTGATCATACCCGTGGCCGCTATGTCTTGGTCATTTATGAGAACCTGCTGAAGTACGTCAACCTGGATGCCTGGAGTCGGGAACTGCTAGACCGGTACTGTGTGGAATATGGTGTGGGCATCATTGGCTTTTTCCGAGCCCATGAGCACAGCCTACTGAGTGCCCAGCTCAAGGGCTTTCCCCTTTTTCTACACTCAAATTTGGGGCTTCGGGATTACCAAGTAAATCCTTCTGCGCCTTTACTGCATCTCACACGCCCCAGCCACCTGGAGCCTGGGCCACTGCCTGGTGATGACTGGACCATCTTCCAATCCAATCATAGCACATATGAACCAGTGCTTCTTGCCAGCCTTCGGCCAGCTGAACCCCCTGTGCCAGGACCAGTGCCTCGTCGGGCCCGGCTTCCCACTGTGGTACAGGACCTGGGGCTTCATGATGGCATCCAGCGGGTGCTTTTTGGTCATGGCCTTTCCTTCTGGCTCCACAAACTTATTTTCGTCGATGCTGTTGCATACCTCACTGGCAAGCGCCTCTGCCTAGACCTTGACCGCTACATCTTGGTAGATATTGATGACATCTTTGTGGGCAAGGAAGGAACTCGCATGAAGGTGGCTGATGTTGAGGTCAGTCTTTCTTTTTCATTACTTAAATTTATTTTCTTAGAAACTATTCAAGCTCTGGCCTGTCAGACTCCCTTCCTTGATTCTGAGTTTGTCTTAGATACACTCCTTGCCCTTCCCTTTCCAGGCAGGAAGAATGCTCCTTCTCATATATTCTTCCTCAGTCTGCTCTCGTCTTATTTCTCATGTCCCTGTTACTCTTCCCAGGCTCTGTTGACCACCCAGAACAAACTCAGGACCTTAGTCCCTAACTTCACCTTCAACTTGGGCTTCTCGGGCAAGTTCTATCATACTGGTGAGCTTATTTATCTGTTCCTTCAGCGTATCATTCCTAGTTTGGTCTGTCCCTTCACTGTCCATCTCCCTGGGCAGATAAGTTGGAGGAAAGGTTCAAGGTTTGGGGTCAGAGTGCTGTGAGGAGCCAGTAGTGGGCATGAATTTAGGTTATAATGGGTGGCTGGAGGGCAAGTTAGCAATGGAGCAAATAAAAAATCTTAGGTGGGCAGGGGTCAGTAATGTTGTCCCAAGAATGGAAGATAGTCAGTGTTGTCACAAAACAAAGGAGGGCACAGGGGCTGACTGGCCGTGGTCAGTGGTCAGTGTGTGGTCATAGGGACAGAGGAGGAGGATGCAGGGGACGACATGCTGCTGAAGCACCGCAAAGAGTTCTGGTGGTTCCCCCACATGTGGAGCCATATGCAGCCACACCTGTTCCACAATCGCTCCGTGCTGGCTGACCAGATGAGGCTCAACAAACAGTTTGCTCTGGTGAGACCCTTGGATCTCTTCCCCATACTTTCTCCCAGAGATAAAGCTTCCTTTTCAACCTTCCCCTAATGTGATACCCTTTCCCTACCCTTTCCATTTTTCTTTCTGTGGAGGCTTCCCCACCCTCTTTACCCTCTACTCCTCAAACCTCACCAGGTCCTGGTGAGAGTCTATGCCATTCCCAGGAACATGGGATTCCCACGGATCTGGGGTATGCTGTGGCCCCCCACCACTCGGGTGTGTACCCCGTCCACACGCAGCTCTATGAGGCCTGGAAATCTGTGTGGGGCATCCAGGTGACCAGCACTGAGGAATATCCCCATCTCCGCCCTGCCCGCTACCGCCGCGGCTTCATTCACAATGGCATTATGGTGAGGGACTCCCAGTACAAACTTGAATCAAGCCCACATTTAGACTCCAACCTCCAACCTCCATTCACCTATGTCCTGTCTCCTGCCAGTCCAAGTTCATTCACATAATGGGGGTAGAAGGGTGAAAAGTCATAATGCACATAGAACTTTATCACTGTAACTTCAGACTGAGTCCTCTATGAACCTAGGGAATCCCAGTGCCTCAAGCCTTTTGTCCTTCATCTACTTCTCATTCTATCTTTTAAATCTCATCTATCCCTGTTTCTTGTTTTCCCTCCAGGTGCTGCCCCGGCAGACATGTGGCCTCTTCACTCACACGATCTTCTATAATGAGTATCCTGGAGGTTCTCGTGAACTAGACCGGAGCATCCGAGGTGGAGAGCTCTTTCTGACGGTGCTGCTTAATCCGGTAAGGTGCCGAGAGGAAGGGCTAGAAGGTTGGAGAGCCAAGGTGTTTGCAGGCTGGGAGCTTTACTCAACAAGGCTGATTCTGAGGTGGGGTAGGCTCTCCAGATCTGACATGTAGACACCCTCTTGCAGATCAGCATCTTTATGACCCATCTGTCCAATTATGGAAATGACCGGCTGGGCCTGTACACCTTTGAGAGCCTGGTGCACTTCCTCCAGTGCTGGACGCGGCTACGCCTGCAGACCCTTCCTCCTGTCCCTCTTGCACAAAAGTACTTTGAACTTTTCCCTCAGGAGCGAAGCCCACTTTGGCAGGTAGGGGAGAGGAGGCTAACCAGAGACGTGTTGAGGGTGGGCGGTTAAGAGAAGACTAGGCCTTATCTGATTCTTGGCGTCTTTAGAATCCCTGTGATGACAAGAGGCATAAAGATATCTGGTCCAAGGAGAAAACCTGTGATCGGCTCCCAAAGTTCCTCATCGTGGGACCCCAAAAGACAGGTGAATTATCCTTAGCCAACTTCTCTTGCCCTGCCTTAAACTCAAAGGATCCTTTTGCCAAGGAACTTCCTTTTCATACCCACTCCTTATTAATCCAGTCCCTTGATTCTTAACCCTGGTTGTATTTCAGAATCATCTGTGGAGTTTTTAAAAGATCAACAAGTGATTCTGATGCACAGTTCAGGCTGAGAACCACTGTTTAAACCCTTCCCTGGGCCTCTCTCAGACTTTCCTCCTCTCATTGTAGTTTGGCCAAAGGGGATTTTACTACTCAGAGTGGTTACTTTTTCACCTCCTTCAAACTCATGCTGTTGAGCCGGCTTCTCTCCTACAATGACCTGGTCTTTCTTTCCCATTTAGGGACCACAGCTGTTCACTTCTTCCTGAGCCTGCATCCAGCTGTGACTAGCAGCTTCCCTAGCCCCAGCACCTTTGAGGAGATTCAGTTCTTCAACAGCCCTAATTATCACAAGGGTATTGACTGGTGAGACTTATCCCTTGAATGCTTCTCAGAGGAACACTCCTTCTATAAAAATACCCCATTCCAGCTTCCCCCAGCACAGACATCTGGCCCTTTTACTCAGCAAATTTCTCTGCCTTTCTGCTGTGTTCTACTTCTTAGGTACATGGACTTCTTCCCTGTTCCTTCCAATGCCAGCACTGACTTCCTATTTGAAAAAAGTGCCGCCTACTTTGACTCAGAGGTTGTACCACGGCGGGGGGCTGCCCTCTTGCCACGAGCCAAGATCATCACTGTGCTCACCAACCCTGCTGACAGGGCCTACTCCTGGTACCAGGTCTGCCTGAAGCTAGGGACGTTGGGGCTTAAGGTGGAGGGGAAGTGGTGACTGCTAGAGAGACAGCAGGAATGAAGGTAGAGAAACTAGACTAGTGCCTTGGAAAAAAGGGTGCCTATGCTGTCTGTCACCAGACCAAGAGTAAGATCAGAATAATACTGTCAAATCACCAGTCCTTTACTTTCCTACTCCTTGTCTTTCAGCACCAGCGAGCACATGGAGATCCAGTTGCTCTGAACTATACCTTCTACCAGGTGATTTCAGCCTCCTCCCAGGCCCCTGTGGCACTTCGCTCCCTGCAGAACCGTTGTCTTGTCCCTGGCTACTATTCTACCCATCTGCAACGCTGGCTGACTTACTACCCCTCTGGACAGGTATAATCCCCCAAGATCCCTCATTGGGGTCTCCCTTCCCCTCCTCTTCCCTTCAGCCCAGAGGCTTCTTAGGAACATAGAGGGAACCACATCCCTGTCCCTTTAGTTGCTGATTGTGGATGGGCAAGAGCTGCGTACCAACCCAGCAGCCTCAATGGAGAACATCCAGAAGTTCCTGGGTATCACACCCTTTCTGAACTACACACGGACCCTCAGGTGGGAGAGCATGACCCAGGCGAGGAGTACTCTGGGGGAAATGGGGAAGCAGGTTGACCATGTCTGTTTGGAAGAGACATGGATTTATTCTGTCTCACAAAGAGAGACATGTGTCCCTGTGGGCTGGGAGGGGTAGTGTGCATTTATGGTGCTTGAATTTTTCTTCTCCCTGCCACCTAATGGCTTCTTCCTGTTGAGCAGGTTTGATGAAGATAAGGGATTTTGGTGCCAGGGACTTGAAGGTGGTAAGACTCGCTGTCTAGGCAGGAGCAAAGGCCGGAAGTACCCAGATATGGACACTGAGGTAAGCAAGCCTGGGCCAGGGTATCCCTCTCCACCTCTAGGATCTAATTCTGTCCTATTCCTTACCACATCTGCCTTCATTTTCTCCTGTCAGTCCCGCCTTTTCCTTACGGATTTTTTCCGGAACCATAATTTGGAGTTGTCGAAGCTGCTGAGCCGGCTTGGACAGCCAGTGCCCTCGTGGCTTCGGGAAGAACTACAGCATTCCAGTCTGGGCTGACGTCCCAGCCTTCTATACCAGCAAAAAAGCCCCCTACATCCCTAAGGGGCAAGCCCAGAGCAGGGCCCACAAGGGGCTTAGGATGGCCTGGCTCCTCCCCCTTCTACCTCAGTGGCCCCCAGGCCTGAGATGGCTAAGAAGGGAAGGGTATCCCTTTCCCATAGTCCTGGGGCCTGATAAAGGGGCTTCCCTTGGTACCCCATTTCATGGTACTAGGCACCTTTGACCCATGATCTTGGGAGGTGGGGAAGAGTGAGAGGGTCCAGGCAGGGTATAGAGGAATGTATTAGTCCAATGATTTCCCTCTTCATTCCCAACAGTGTATCTGTCTATACCTGGCTATGGGAGGGGCCACTTAATGTGGCCCTTTTAGTCAGGCGGTGGGATCTACCTGTGGCCCGACCTCCCTAATGTCATTCACATTGAATGGGGATGAGGTCGGACAGTGGCTCATAGAGCTGAGTATGAGCCCTAGCTGTGGGCTAGAAATGTCCTTAATAAACATCCTTATTTTTCTGTTTTGTCTGCCTCACTGGAGTGGGAAAAACCTAGAATAAAGCAAGTGTCAGACATTTCCTCCCCCAGTTCAAAGTTCATCTGCACATGGAGGGAAAGAAGGGAAAGGCCCAGACAGACTAGAGTAAAAAAAGGAGTTTATATATTTATAAATGCCAAATAAATACCAGAGGCTACCCAACGCCCCCTCCCAGACAGGGCTGTCTCTCCCAACCCTAGGCTTCTAGGGTCTGAGACATCTTGGCCCCAAGCTACAGCCCAAGAGCAGCTGTCAGTCTGGGCTACCAGGGAACTGAGTGGGGATGATCTGTCCAGCCAAGATTCACTCCCCCTGTGTGAGGGGCCCCCATAGCCACAGGCCTGTGTCCCCGTATAGGGCCCTAGCAGGGAAAGACTCAGGGGGAGAAGGTGGTCATCTCGAGTGAGACCCGCTGCCACAGCTCCTTGGTCTGTTTGCTGCGCTTGAGGTTCTGTAGGATGTCGTTGAACTGCATCATGCCCATGGGTGTCAGGCAGAAGGCGCTGCGGGCACTGCGGATCGCATTCACAAAGTCGTCGTAGTCGGCAGGAGTCAGGTGAATCAAGCGATGGTGGATGTACTAGAGGGAAATGTGTGTAGGATGAGCCTTAATACAAAGCATGGGACGAGGCCCTGCCTCCCTTACATGCTATGTGATCTGGTCCATGCCTCCCAGGAGGTGCTCCACCCTGCTCCATACTTCTGCATTGTCACCTGCATGTACGCCTGCTGGCAGCGCTGCACCAGCTGGTGGAAGGCCGGGGCACGCAGGTGGTTGTGGGCATGAGCAGGGCTCAGCCGCTGCAGCGTCTCCATGACGATCTCCTGCAGCACAAACGGGCTCAGCACCCCCTTGGCTGCCCCCACACAGAACTGGTGCACGTAGTTCACTCCTGGGGGGCAGGGGGGAGGGGCATGAGACGGGGGTGGCCACCTCTGCCCTAGGGACCCAACTTATTTATCTCAGCTCTGGCCTGGCAGAGAGCCTCCCTCCTCCCCAGAAGCTGAGGTAACCCTCCGCCCCCGCGCACGCACACATACCCGACCAAGGCCTCAACTCTGAGCAAGAGCTAGGAAGGAGGTCTGGGATAGGAAGGTGGGGGGAGCAGGTGGGGGGGACAATGGTCCTGGGGAGGGGAGGTGTTACCCAGCTTTGCTGCCAGCCCCAGCAACCATTTGACATCATCAGTGTAGGGGGGGGAGCGGGAGAAGTTGTTGGGGTGATCGTTGTGTGCCCGGCGACCCAGCATCTCCAGTGCCAGCATTCCTGGAAGATAAGAGTGCGCACATGGTGGGGTGCATCCTTTTTACCCTCTACCCCAACCTGGTACCTGACCCCACAGTAAACAGATTAAGAGCTAGTGGAGGGAGTCCTCTGAAGAGCCTCTGGCACAAATGCAGGTGAGAACGCAGAAAGGGACCTCCTCTCACCGACACGGTAGGCAGCGTGCAGGTGATGCAGGCTGTGTGGATTGACAGGTTGGCTGTGCGTCTCCTCCTCGGGCGGTGGAAAACCCCCGCTCACCAGGGGGCTGGGCTGTGTGGTCAGGGCAGGCAGTGAGGCACCCTGGATGGCTGGAAATGTGGATGCTGGATGGACACTGCTCACTGAGGGTGAGATGGAAACCACATGAGGAACTCAGAGCCCAAGGAAGGGCAGAGAAGATTCCCTCCCCATCTCCCCTGCCCAGTGTACCACCCCCTCCATTCACCTGCTCCCTGTCCCCACAACTCACAGGCCACACTGGTGGGCAGCGGGAGCCCTGGCTCTGTGTGGTAGGGATGTACTGTGATGGGTGCCATGGAAGGGACGGGGAAAGACACAGCAGTGGCAGCAAGTGAGGGAGGAGTCACCGAGTAAGGATACTGAGCCCCCAGGAATGCAGGATGCACACCCTAGAGGCAGGGGGAAGAAGGGAAAGAAGATACCAAGTTACATTAGGATGCAGCTCTCCTTTGCTCAGCAAGTGGGCATGCCTATGTTTCTTATATTAGTTGGGCTGGGTCCCCCAGACTCCCCCCACCTCATCAGGACCCTTAGCCCTATTATTCCCTGAGTACCCCACTCCAACCCCCCATGAATTCCCAATATTCTCCCCCATGCCCCATCCCCCAGAACACTGGTCTCACCTGTGGGTATGCAGAGCTGGGCACAGGGAAGACGGCAGGCCGGGGCATGTGAGGCATGGGGTGGGCGGGGTGAGCTGGGTGGGTGAGGTACTGAGGGCTGCATGGCAGGTGGGGCTGTAGAGCAGTGTAGGGGTGCAGGCCAGGGGAGTGACCATGCCCCAGTCCTGGACCCGGATATAAACTGGACCCCACTGAGATGACTGGCACCACTGTGGCTGCTGCTGTCACTGCTGCTGCTGCCACAGTAACTGGCTCAGTCCCTGGGCCCCCTCTGCCCTCAGGCAGCCCCCGCCCAGCCTCCCCAGCTGCTCTGATCCCACTGGCACTACAGCTTGTAGCCCCTTCACGAGCTGTGGATGAGCCACCTGCTGTTTGCTCATATAGCCAGAACCACTGGTGAGCAACCTCAAACAACACTTCGGGGTACACGCCCCCACCCTTAGCCGCCTCTTCCACCGCCATGCAGGCCTTCTCCAACATCAGGTTGTCCTGGAAGGGAGGGGCACAGAGTGTAAGGGGAAAGGCCTTTACCCCAGGGATGGTGTCAGATGACATTCCAATGTCTCCCTCAGAGCTGGCTGGTTCCCAGGGAGGCATCAGAGGTCAGGGTCAATGTTCGGAGTCAGTGTCAGCAGTGAGGGCTCCACACAGACACTGAACAAATACTTACTGATGAAAAGACTCAGGTTATAGTCCCAGTTCCAAACTAATTTAACCACTTCGGTACCAGCGTCGACTATAGTCGATAGCCACAGATGAACGCGCACAGCGACTTTAGCCGACAGCCGTGATATGACTTTTCTAATTTTTCATTTATCAAAATAAAATTGTGAACATTTAAAAATAACATAATGAAAACATATATATATATATGTTACCTATTCTGATTTACATCACAAGTAAAGCCGCCTGTAAAGTAAAACAAGCTTTCCTCATCACACAAGAGCAAAACGGATTTGTCATCAATGCACAGCACAAACTATCGTGCGGACTATGAGTGCCAGCTGTGGGCAAGGTTTCGCGGCCGGTGTGCGCGGTACCGAAGTGGTTAACAACCCATTTCCCTTGAGGCCTGCCCTAAGTTTTCTATCCTGGGTGATCATCTTGGTCCCTAAACTATAGGCCTCCATTTCCTTATCTGTAAAATAGGAATAATCCTAACCTTACAGTTGTAAGGTAAAGGAAATTATGGATGTGAAAGCACATTAATATGTACACATATGTACACACATTAATATGTAAAATATCACCATCAGAGGACAAACGACAGTTTGTAAACTCTAGGAAATGGGGATTAAGAGCTGGGCCCTCAGCTTTCCCCATGCCCAGCCTCCCTGACCAGATCCCCAGATTGCCTGTAGAAATACCTGCTCCTTGCACTGCACCAAGGCCCGCTGGATCTCATTGGGGTTCAGTGCATGGGCATGAGGCAGGCAGCTCAGGGCCAGCTCCGCTGCTGCCCTCACCATATTGGAGTCTCGTGCTCGTGATGCCCTGTCAGCCAGGGATGCAACCTCAGGGGGTGTCAGGTGCCCATCCCAGCATTCTACCAGTATAGTCAGGGCTGCACTGCCGATCTCCATTGCCTGGCCTTCAGGGAAAGGAGAGACGAGCAAAGTGGGGTTAGCGTGGGCACCACTGGGGCATGACAATGATGTCTCTATCAGAACAGTAATTCTAGAAAGATAAGGTTCTTATCTCTACCAATTAATCCCCCTCCTGTACCCAAATCAGGACCAGGATTTACCTGTAATCCAGGAAACGTGGGAAGAATAGGTACGTGAGAGCCAGTTGGGAGAAACAAAGTTGTGCAGGCCAAGGGCATAAAGCCCAATCTCGAAGGCGCAAAGGTGCAGGTTGCGGTGAGGACCCTGGTGGCCCCCTGAGGAAGATGGATGTGTAAAAATGGAAGTGCTGCTGTTGCCCCCTGCCTTGATCAGCACCGTCTTCGCCAGCTCGAAGTAGAAGTGTGCAGCTGCCTCTGACGGCTGATTGGGTACATGGGGGGCATGACTCTCGGGGCGGCGGCCCTTGTACCTGAAGGGGCAATGGGGTAGGGACGGGGGTTGGGGTTTCTTTGAAATGGGTGTCCAGGAAGGCTGGGAAGGACCAGGGTAAGTGAGGATGTTGGGGGACAATGGCTGGATTACACTAGGGATATGGCTCTGAGGATGGACCAGATCAGGCGAGATGGGTATTTCTTCCCACTGACCTGCCAACTTCAACTGTCTTCGCCCGGGCACCTCCACTGGCACTGGCCCGGCGACTTCCACTCGAGGATGAGGAGCCCAGGGAGTCAGAGGAAGAGCTGCTAATGCTGTCACTGTCTTGTCCTCGACCCCAGGAGGTGGGAGCCCAGCCCCCTCGAAGTGGCCTCCGGCTTAAGGTGGGGGAGCTATCCGATGTTGTTTCAGGGGCACTGCTGTCAATGCTGGCCATGCCTAAACTCCCAAGACAAGTCAGTCTCAGCAGTCAGACTCCAGCCTTCAGGAATACCTTCCCTCCATGCCATCCCACAGGCTGCCCTACCTGTGTGCTTCTTCTTAGGCCGCCCTGGGGAGCCCCATCCTCGCCCATTGTATCCTCCACGACTGCCAAGTGCCAGGCGGCTGGGAACCTTCCCCTCTGGCCTTGGGGTCAAAGCCGCCTCAGATGGGAGACCCTCACAGGGGGAATGTGGGGAACTCTCTAGATGGGGAAAATAGGACATTGGGATGAGCCCAGGAAAGGGGACCCCAACATGACTCCATACCATTCATCCCCCCTGCCCAGTGCCCCCACCTCACCAGGCACATTCTTCTCTGTGAAGCCCTCAGTGGGGCCTGGCCCAGCCCCTGCCACACTCCCTGGCTGGGCAGGCCCTGCAGAGCCCGAGGTCAGTGGCTGCAGAGCCCCTGGGGCAGATGGGCCCCCATGCTTTGAAGGAGACCTCTGACTGGCTGTGGCTGGACGGCTAGATGAGTAGAAAGAACTGAGTGTCTGTGGCTTATGCGTCTGGCTTTCTCGGTCCAATAGTTTGTCTAAGATCTGGAAGACAGAAAAGCAGTGACTCCCAGAGAAGTGGTGATAGGTTGCCCTTTATCTCCTAACTTCTGTTACCTTCCTTTCTCCTTGAAACAGCCAACTGCTACCTCCTCAGGAAGGCTTCCCCAGTTACAACTACAGGATAACCTCTGGTTCACATATCCTGGTATCCTCTATAACACCACAGGGCTGAACATACTGATATTCAATAAATGCTGAAATAAATTAATGAAGGCCCTCTGCTCTTCTTCCACCCCATGCCCAAGCACTTCTATGAGAACCACTGGTGTCTGTTGTTTATGAGATGTCCCCAAGATTCCCTACTTACCTCCTGCGGACAGAGTAGCACTTTCTTCATTGTATTGGAAACCCCCTGAGAAAGGTGGTGAAATTTTCTCGCTTTCTGTCCCAGTCAAAAGACCAGTATCTGAGTCCCTTACCTTCTTGAGCTTGGCCTGGTCATCCTTGTAAGTGATCATCAGTGCTAATGCTAGGTCACCCTTCTCCCGACGTGTGCCTTCACATAGGAGGGGATGTTCTGCTTCACTCACTGTTGTCTTCATGCCTGTGAGGAGAAGGGCTTCATGGGGCTTGAGAGCAGACGTACAGCAAAGGCAAACGGGCCAGGGTCCCTAGCCACCAGCATGTGAGGGAAGGGGTTCCTTTGGTCCAACCCACATCACCTAGAGCATTCTATAGGTACCTATTATATCCAGCCTAAGCTCTCGTCTGCTTTTCAAGACATTTATAACCTGGCCCCCTCTAGCTACCCAGCATGCACCTGTCACTTCAGGGAAGCTGCTCTCCTCACTCTCCTGAAGACTTGATTGCATTATGACTTTATTCATGTTATTCCCCCATCTAGAACCTACTGATCTTTTGGCTCACATTCCATATTCTACCACCTCCCTGAGGCCTTTCCCTAGATTTTTGTTTTGCTGCCCTTCTAACACCTGACAATACCACATATTTTTGCCCTGGATTCCTGTCTTACAGGCCACTAGTTGGGGCTCACACATGTCACCCTGAATTTCCTATTACTATAGAGCCCTTAGCAATAAGGCCCAGGTCTCATGCCTGTCAAGGCCTGGGCCAGCCTGAGCTCATGGATGTGCTCAAGTCACTGACAGACTCACCTAAGGCAGCAACTGCTGCTTCAAATCCCAGCTCCTCATCCCCAGGCATCTCATTGTTCCAGTTGCGACTTGGGGGCCGGGAACCTGTGGGAGAAACTACTGGATGAAAGGTGTGGTTATCCTAGCTTTGGGGGGAAAAAAGAAGAAGAAAGTTGGGGTAAGTCAGGTGGACAGAAGTATCACAGGGAAGAATGGAAGGGAACCCAAGATCCTCATCACAGACCTGTACCCAGCTACTTGATGGTCCTAAAGGTGACTCAGAGCCTTGGGGCTCTTAGTTTTTCCTTAGAGAAAGCTACCCCTACCCCAGCTCCCCACTTACTGTAGGGTCAGACACCATACCTGGAGCACAGAGGACGTCAAAGATGAAACTGGCCAACATGAGGGGCAACACAGGCCGATAGTCACAGAGGGTCCCCTCCCGAAGCTCCTCTGCCCGGCACCGCATGGTACTCATCTCACTCGGGCCCAGAGGGATCTTCTTGAGCAGGGCAGCCACCTCAGACTCCTGATACGCCAGCTTCACCTGAGGGCACGGGAAGGAGCTCAAACTTCTAATACCTCAATGTAGTTCAAGGTGCAAGGATCTAGAGAGATTGAGGTAGAAGGCTCAGACAGGACCTCTGACCTCCAAGGCCTTGGTAGAAGCTGGGGGCCGCTGTAGCTCCAAGGCAAACATGCCGACTCGGAAGGCCAGGTTGTGGTGCTCTGGGCGCTCACTTAGCACTGTCAACAGGAAGGCTGCCTTGGTCAGGGTGTTGGTAGCCACCCAGGTCTGACGGCTCGTGGATACCTTGTTCTTCTTGCCCTAGAGAGGGAAGCACAGGAGGCAGGCAGATGAGTCTGACTCACCTTGGTGTCTGCCTCAGAAGGAGGCTCTCACTTGGGGTAGGGCATGGGAGCAGGCCAGGGGTCAGGAAGGTAGAGGAAGGGGGTCTCTCTCTCACCTTGGCAGGGGGCGGCTCTACCTTGAGGTCGGGTGGGTTGGCTAGCAGGTCCTGGGCAAGCTCCACAGTAAGCCGGGAGGCCTCATTGCTATAGCCATGTGCATGCAAGGCCTCAGCACAGGCAAATAATACCTGGAGAGAGGACATGGGACCAGAAAGGTTGAAGCCCCAACTTCCAGGGGCAGGACATCATGCTCACTCATCTAGCAAACATTCCTTGAGCACTTGCTATATGCTGGGCCCTGTGCTGGTCCTGGGTATACCACAGGAGCTCAGGTTGGTTAGAGAGACAGCACAAGTCACTGTGATGCCAGCTACTACTGGAAAGGTCAAGAGGGCAGCAGGAGGGAGGATACCTCACTGGGTCTCGGGGCAGAGGAACAGTATCAGGGAAGAATTCCTAGAAGAAGTGATCTTTATGATCTCTGAGACCTGAAGAAGGATAGGAGTTACCCAGGCAAGATGGGAGAAGAGCATTCCAGCAGAGAAGCCGATCTGCACAAAAGCATGAATGCACGAGGGAACATGGCAGGCCATGGGCATGATCCAGCTGACTGGAGTGTAAGGGGCAGAGTAGCCAGATGAGCAGGCAAAGTTCAGATCAAATGGAACTGAACAGGTCATGCCAACGACCTTCATTTTTAGCCTAAGGGCAATGGGAAACCACTGAAGGGTTTTAACAGCAGCACAACACAATCAGACATTCCAGAAACGTCATGTGGAAGCAGCAAAGAGAATGGACTGCAGGCAGGGAGGCCAGTTAGGAGCCTGCTACAGGATTCTAGCAGTCCTGCTAACAGTCCTGACACTCCCAACTACAGCCAGATGGTCATCCTAGCTGTGGCTAAGGAGCACCCAACCCTCCCTCCCTCAGTCCCCCCAGAGTCCCCTCACCTCCATGCGGCTCTCCTGTTCCAGTGGCTTCAGTCCAGCAAACAGGTCGTGCTCCTCCCCAGCCCCGCCCTCTGCCTTCTCCTCCTCACCCCCAGCCCCATCCTGGGCATTCATATAATATGCCTGGTAGTCATCATCTTCCTCTCCAACTGTAGGGGCTGCCTCTTTGGTTTTGGGGAGCCCATTGCCACTGTCATCTGTGGAAGGGAGGTCGTCCTGGGTACAGACCTCCCCAGGCAGCAGGCCGGGGGAGCCAGCAGAGGCTGTGGGAGGCTCAGGTCCTTCTGAGAAGTACACACCACCATCTTCTTCATAAGCATCTGGGGACTCAGGAAGGAAAGTGGAAGCGCCTCGGGAGCCACCAGGTGGAGGACAGGGTGGAGGGCTCTCAGGGAATCCACCAAAGGTGCTGGCTTCCGCACCCAGGGCCAGGCTGCTGTCATCCAGGCTCATCTCTGCCAGATCCGGCTCCAGGGAGCTGTCCTCACTGCTCAGCCGTCGCTTGCTCCCGCTGCCTGCTGAGCCCTTGCTCCCACTGCCAGCCCCACCCAGTGCCTTGGCTTTGCCCCCACTTGGACCCATCTTATGCAGAGCCTTATCTCCCCCTTCAGCTGAGAGGCGGCGGGGACCCCGCTGCGATGAGGAGACCCCCTCACCCAATCCCTTGCGCTTGGCCCCAGGCTCTTTGGGCCGCACAGCTGGTTCAGCAGGAAGAGGTCGGGGCCGGTCCCGGGATTCCTCCAGGCCCCCGGAGCGGGAGGCACCTGGCCTAGAGGGCAGGGCCCGGGCCCAGCACAGTGCCAGCTTCCGGTCAGTGCCGCTGTAGGTGACACCAGGAAGTGGATAGGCCTCTTCCCAGTTAAAGTAGCAGGCCTCCACCGCAGGCCGGAAGCCAGGGAAGAGTCGATCCAGGGTCTTCTTATGTTGTCCCCGCTTTACATTCTCAATCACCTTCAGCTGCCACTGACGCAGCTGCGAGCACAGTTCCCTTCGGCTGTGGGAACAAAGGGCGGGAGGCTGCTGGGGAGGCTACAGTCTGCACTGGGAAGGGAAAGGAGGGGATGGGGTAGGTGTATACCCTGAAGACGGGCACGGGGAAAGGACACAGGGAGATACTTCTTGAGCCAGCCCACAGACATCACTGCAACACTTGGGAATTTTGGAAAGTGGGTGCTACTTAGAGGAGAGAAGGAATAAAAGCCTCTCAGGAAAAGGACTCAGAAATCTTTGGTAATACTAGTGCTCAGCACCCGCCCTCTCCCTAGAGCTAGAACAATGGTATGTCCCTGCACACAGAGATGACGGCTCAGGCCGGGCGTGGTGGCTCACGCCTGTAATCCTAACACTCTGGGAGGCTGAGGCAGGCAGATCGCTCAAGGTCAGGAGTTCGAAACCAGCCTGTGCAAGAGTGAGACCCCGTCTCTACTAAAAATAGAAATAAATTAATTGGCCAACTAAAAATATATAGAAAAAATTAGCTGGCCATGGTGGTGCATGCCTGTAGTCCTAGCTACTAGGGAGGATGAGGCAGGAGGATTGATTGAGCCCAGAAGTTTGAGGTTGCTGTGAGCTAGGCTGATGCCATGGCACTCACTCTAGCCTGGGCAACAGAGTGAGACTCTGTCTCAAAAAAAAGAGATGACGGCTCAGTCTGTCCTCAGCTGGCCCAGGCTCCATGCTGTGGTGAGCCTCAGAGGAGACTCACCGCTGGGGGCTGAGTGCAGGGTCCAGCACGGCGAGCCTCCATAGTGTTACCATCTCGTCACACATGCTTGCACAGGCATGGGCTGCCACCTCTGACTGACCGTTGCTGCGGCCGGTGTGCCCACTGGCACTGCTATGTGAAGCTGAGGTGCGCACGCTGTACCACCAACCTGTTATCTGGAGACAAAAGGAACGTGAGATGCACCTGAGAGCTCGGAAAGACAGAGTAGCCCTCCCCGGCATCCCTTCCAGAAAGAGGAGCATGAGGTGGAGGGAGGGAGAGAATGAGCCCGACTCTGAGGGACTACCTGTTCGTAGGTGAGGCACTGGTCAGTGAGGATTTCCAACAAGGGGGCAGCATTGCTGTCCCTCCGCTTGAACATCTCCCGCACAATGCTAAGCAGGTTCCAGACGCCCTCTGGCTCTCGGCCTCTTAGAGGGCGCAGCAGACACGCCCATTCGGCAGCCGCTGGAGGCTCCGTGGAAGACAGATACATGGAGTTCACGTCACTGAAAAAGTAGTAGAGCAGAAAGTGATGACTCTAAGATGGAGCTGAATGAAGCAGGTGAAAATGCAGCAGACCTATGACCCAAAATGAGTTCTAACCCCAAAATACAGAGCATAGAGAAAAGGGACATCACTAACAAAAATTCTTAATCTTGCCAGGCACGGTGGCTCACGCCTGTAATCTTAACACTCTGGGAGGCTGAGGCAGGAGGATTGCTCAAGACGAGGAGTTCGAGACCAGCCTGAGCAAAAACAAGACCCTGTCTCTACAAAAAAATAGAAAAATTAGCCAGGCATGGTGGCACCTGCCTGTAGTCCCAGCTACTCAGAAGGCTGAGGCAGGAGGATCACTTGAGCCCAGGGGTGTGAGGTTGCAGTGAGCTATGATGACACCACTGCACTCTAGCAGGGTGACAGAGCGAGACTCTGTCTCAAAAAGAAGAAAAAAAATTCTTAATCTTTCTCTGCCTCAATTTCCTGATCTCTCAAAGGAAAAAAAAAATCTTGCTCTAACTGGGTAAGAACAGACCACTCTGGGACTGTACAAGGTCATCATCTATTGATTGATTAGTGACATCCTCTGTATGCCAGGCACTGTGCCAGTGCAGGGAGTAAGAGGTGGGGGTCACAGGCATTAATAGAACTGTGGATCTATCAACAGCCTGAGGGATGCTGCCCCTACACAGCAGATGCAAGTAGGCAGAGATCCGATTACCTGAAGACCACAGGGGAGGGGCCACAGAACTTGTGCAGTGTCTTCTTAATGTTGTCAGTGAGTGTAGATTCATCCAAATACCAAGTACTCTGGTCCGATGCTGAGGGTCCTGCTGTGGGGTCTGGGGATGACAGCCAGTCAGTCACCTAGAGAAGGGGTCTGGATTCCCCTGACAGCAGCGAGCCTTTAGTGAGCAGCGCTGTGTGCTACCAGCTCCTTCCTCCTGCTGCCCATCTTTCTCAGCACACTCACCCGGGGCTCCACACACTGTGTTGATGGCTGTCGACTGGGAGGAAAGGAGTTCATCCAGAAGACGCTGGGCTGTGGGGAGGATCTGAGGAGGAAGGGACAAAGGCAGAAAGAACAAGGCATAGGTGAACCCAAGGCAACCTGGGCCTAACAAGCAGTCTGATGTGCCCTGGAGCTAGTTGCGGTGAGGGCGTGCCAACCTCACTCACCTGCTGAGGGAGCTCACTGATGAGGTACTGAGCAAACTTCTGCAGCTGGTCCCTTTGTAGCCGAGACAGGGACTCTGAGACTGGCGCTCGCAGGCAGACTGCAGAAGCCTGAAGGGGACACAGAAAGAGATGGAATAATCCAAGAAAAGGCTTGCTGGAGCTGGAGCTGGAGCTGGGGACGGAGAGGCAGAGTAGGGGAGGCGAGGGGGCTCACATTGTGGCCAGCATGCAGCAGAGAAGGGGGGATGGAGCACAGGATAGGGCCAGGATAAATTGGGAGGGCCTCACGTTGTGGATGCGGAAGAGACAGAGTGCCACGACGTGGGTGCACCATTTGGCCCCAGCCCCACAGGTACAGCTGCAGGAAGTGACCCGGCAGCGGTCAAACATCACAGCCACGTTGTAGGCCCCTTTGGGAGGGACCATCTGGGGTGGCACCACTGTAGCACTCAGGTGGAACCCTGGGGAGAAATGTGGGCATGGTCAGGGAAAGTTGCCAAGACCTAGGTCTCTGCCCTTGACCCTAGCCCTGCAGTTATTCGGACAATGTGCTCCAACTTCTTGCAGTGCATCCTGAATTCATAACACAGGGGATGGGATGAGCAGGGGGTGCCACACCGCATGAAGAGACCCTCACCTATCTGCAGTGGGTCCTTCACAGCCCTCATGCGGAATAGCTGGTCCCCTCGCTGGAACTCATCTGCACTGCCATTGGCCAGGCATGAATACAGCCTGGGGGGTGAAGAAGAGGACACAGCCACAGTCAACAAATAATCTTCAGCAGACCCTGTCAGAGACCAGAACGCCCCAGGCACTCTCGCGCCAGCATCACTCCTTCTTGGGGAAAATCCCAGGCATTGCCTCTTCCCTTGTCTCCCTCTCACCACAGCCCACATACAACATCTCCTTTGTTCTGCGGGAAGCCCAGCAGACAGTGGAATAGCAGTAGCCCACTCCCCACCACCAGTCCTTAGCCTCACCGAATGTCTTCTTCATTCTCAGGGAAGCTCCAAAAAGCAATTCTGAGCTGTAGCTGCTCAGGCACTGGGGGGTAAACTTTCTCCACCACTTCAAATGGGATGTGGAATGCCACCTGCTTTGCTGATAGCTCCACCAATGGGATCACCAGTCCATCTTTGGAAACAAAGGTTGGGGTCGCAAAAGAGAAGGGGAAATGAAAAGGGCCATGATTACGTGGCACCCATGCCAGTGCCACATCCTCGGGCCCCACTTTCACTATGAAAGCAAGAGGAGACCTAGATGAAAATCCTAGGGACCCTCCTGTCAGGATACACCAACCCTTAAGATTTCATCTAGGGGAGGGGAGGGGAGCTGGACAATCCCCAGTCCACAGCCTGCTACCTAAGGTCTAGAACGGAAGATACCAGGGATATCCCAGGAAACTTCTGGCCAGACAGGTGTGTTCCAGGACCCTAGGAAGTAACCCTGCTCACATGGCTCAGCATCGAATTTCCCACATACCACAAGCACTTTAGATTCATATTACATGGTTGATGTCTCTCCTCTACCATTCTCATCTCTGATTGCTTTTTCACTATCCCTTTCTCTCTACATGACTCTAGGGCCCATCGAAGGAGAAAAAACAGGCCACAGCCCAGAGAGTTAATTAAAAAGGGACCTCAAGGAGCAAGAGAGGCTGCACTGCCTTTGGGACACCTAGCTGCTGACTTCCCACCCTGGTAGCCCCTCCTAGGGAGACAGTTATCCCAGGGACCTGGCTGCTGCTGCTCCTGGAATCACCTGGAGGAGGATGGAGTTACTACTCAAGTAGGCTTTCCACACTGTTTTAATCAAAAAGCAGTGATAACACAACAGACTTCACATCTCACCAAATTGCCAGTCAGATTAGAAGACAGATCAGAACATCATAGAATTGAAAAGAACCTTTTTTTAAAAAAAAAAAAGTTAACTCTTCTATTTTACAAATGAGCAACTGAAGGTAGCAGAGGGTGGGGGATATGGCATGCTTTCCCAGATTTTAACCTGTCTAGGAAAATACCAACATGTGGAAAATCTTCACCATCATGACTCCAGTTACGTCCCCCAAAGTAAGGGTGCTCTAGTCCCCAAAGCTACCTACACATACAAATATGAAAGAAGCAGACAGGCCACAGAAGATGCACAGTGAAACCACCTATGACCTGTGTGTGTGTAACCACTCCTGCCACTCCTAAAAAGTGACACATGTAAATTTCTCTCTGTTCCAAAGGGGCACCAGAAATCTCTGCAGTGCAGTTTGGAATGGCCTGAGTAGAATCATGCAAATTAAACCAAAGAAAGCCAACTTCCACTGGGGCCCAGGACAAAAACTGTGCCCTGAGGAAGGCAGGGAAAGGATGTGCTCAGTGCTGAGCCTGTGGAGCTCCTCTTACAATCACTCTCCCTCCATCTCCTCTAATAAAAACAAAATTCTTCACAGCACTCATCAGTTAATTCAATGAAAGACTCAAGGATAAAAGAAACTCAGCAAAAAGCAGGAAAAATGTTTCATGAGAGCCTAGAGACAATTACCCACACTATTCCCCAGGCCCCAGATATGGAAATCTAAGGCTCCAATCCAGTGGTCCCAGCTGTGGCTTCTGACAGATGAACGCTATGGCCAGGAGCAAAGCCTATGATGTATGAACTATGGAATCTCCTCTCTCAGACCAGTTCACCTCCACTTTCCTCTGGGTGGGATCCCTTCTTGGTGCACCTGGGATCAGAGATTATCACCCTGAAGCAAGAAGCTCCCAATGCAGTTTGTACCTCAGGTGGTCACCTCTTCACAATCCACCCCCTACCCACATTCTCTTCTGTCTGCTTTCTGGTTTGCCTTAGGCTGAACTCAAGTATTCCCAAGTCAGAGAGGGGCTTCTTCTCCCTTATCCCATCTCTAAGGCAAAAGAACGACAAAAGATCTACTTTCTGTCCTACACAGAATTTCCCTGCCACAACACACACGCGCGCGCGCGCGCGCACACACACACACAGGTGTGGAGAAGCCATTCCACCCAAAGAAGGCCGGAAAAGCAAGTCCTGAAATCCGTTCTAAGCTTGGGACAGCTCCCAGTTGAGGACAGCTCCGCTCCCGGTACCGGACAGCTCCCGAGCAAGGTCCGACCAAGGCCTGCACGCTCCCCTCCTCCCCGCTCACTCTCACCTCGCATTCTGGTACCGCCACTGCCACCTCCGCCACCGCCGCCAGTGGGGGAATTGGGCCCCGCTGACTGTTTGCGCCATCCCCGCCAGTTCTGGCAGAGGCTCTCGGCCTCGGAGATGAAGGAACAGAGTGAATCCTCCTCAAAGCGGTCCGAATCCTCGAATGAGAAGCGCTCTCCGTCCTCCCACTCCGCGAACATCAGCTCCATAGGGCCCGCACCCCCCGGGGCCGGGTCCCCCCCCGCGGATCCGGGGCCTGGGCCGCCGGCCGGGGGCTGAGGGGAGGCCCGGAGCCTGAGGGGCGAGCCGGGGCTGGGGGTGGCCGGGGCGCTCAGGGCGGCCGTGCCGGGCGAGGATCTCAGGCCTGGGAGAGAGACGGGACCGGGCCTCGCCCAACAGCGAGGTGCGAACGGTGATCTTGGCTAGTCTCCGAGACTCAGGGCCCGGACGAAGCGCTCGGCGGCCGGGGCCTCTAGGCGGCTGCGGCGCCGCCTCCCCCATCAGCTGATCTGAACTTCCGGCCGCGCCGGCCACCACCACTTCCGTCCTCGGGCGCTCAGAAATCAGATCGAGTACGGGCGGAGGAAGGGGACATGTTTGTTTAATTGCTGCATTTTCTTCTTTTTTTCTCGAGCCTACCCTCAGACATCATAAGGGGAGGCCAACCCCCTACGATATACGAAACGACTACAGATCCCAGCAATAACTCGGCGTCCATAATGTCCCCAAGGCATAAACAGCCGCCATGTATGTTGGGAATTGTAGGCTGTCAAGAGACAGCACAAGAACTATTGGATAGAGTTATCGTTCTAACTCCGGGTAGGCCCCGAGGCCGCATCATCTTCTGGGAATTGTAGTCCACAGCCCTGCACTCCAACGTATCCTTTATAGCTTCGGTCCCTAACCCCCTAACCCCCTAACCCCGGACCCTGTTAGGGACCGGGCCGCAGAGCTCCGCTGGCCGGTCCGTGGAAAAATTGTCTTCCATGAAACTTAGGAAGGAGGGTGGAGAGGAGGGAGAGCAGTGAGGGAAGCTTCATCTGTGTTTACAGCTGCCCCATCGCTCTCATCACCGCCTGAGCTCCTCCCCCGACCCCCGCCGTTCCAGGGGATCCGTGGAAAAATTGTATTCCCTGAAACCGGTCCCTGGTGCCAAACAAGTTGGGGACCGCTGCTGTATAGGGTCTAATTGGGGAAACACCAGGAAAGAGCATTGGATTTCAGGAAACAGTTGTACTGTTTGTCAGCACAGCCTTTGAGTCTAAGAATTCTTAACCTTTGTGCCATGGACCCTTTAGCAGTCTGGTGAAGCCCCTGGACTTCCTTCTCAGATTGTTTATAAATGCACACAACAAAACACAAGCATTACAAAGGAAACCAATGATATTGAAATACAATTATCAAAATATTAATACAACAAATTGTAAGGTAGTAGTGCTTCCTTATTTATGTATTAAATGACAAGATCTAGCAAGAAGTGTAAAAACTATCTTAACTTTGAAGCTAGGGCCCGTCTAGGGTGGCTCATCTCTGTAATCCCAGCAATTTGGGAGGCCGAGGACGGAGAATCCCTTGAGGCCAGGAGTTAGAAACCATAGCGAGAGGGGAGGGGTGATGGGGGCAATGTATGTAACCCTAACAATATTTGTACCCCCATTATATGATGAAATAAAAGGAAAAAAAAAAACCATAGCGAGACCCCCTCTTCATAAAAAATGAAAAATGGCATGTGCCTGTAGTCCTAGCTACTGGGGAGGTTGAGGGAGAAAGATCATTTGAGCCCAAGAACTGGAGGATGCAGTGAGATGAGGTCGGGCCACTGCACTGGGCCTGAGCGACAGAGACCCTGTCTCAAAAAAAAAAAATTCTTTTTGGCTGGGCACAGTGGCTCACGCCGGTAATCCTAGCACCCTGGGAAGCCAAGGTGGGAGGATCGCTTGAGGTCAGGAGTTCCAGACCAGCCTAAGCAAGATTAAGACCCCTATCTCTACAAAAAAATAGAAAAATTAGCCGGGTGTGGTGACACACGCCTGTAGTCCCAGCTACTTGGGAGGCTGAGGCAGAAGGATCACTTGAGCCCAGAAGTTTAAGATTTCAGTGAGCTACGCCACTGCACTCTAGCCAGGAGGACAGAGACTCTGTCTCCAAAAAAAAAGTTTTTTTGAAGCTAGTGATGACTATAAATGATATTTTGAGTATTCATAAGTGTAAAATGATATGAAAATACCAGATTTCATATAGGTATTGCTAATGCTACTGTGGTTTGTTTCCTACAGTCTTTTTTTTTTGAGACAGATATTAGCTGTGTTGCTGGGGCTAGAGTGTGGTGGCATCAGCCTAGCTCACAGCAATCTCAAACTCCTGGGCTCAAGCAATCCTACTGCCTCAGCCTCCTGAGTAGCTGGGACTACAGGCATGTGCCACCATGCCTGGCTAATTTTTTCTATGTATATTTTTAGTTGTCCAGCTAATTTCTTTCTTTTTTAGTGGAGACGAGGTCTCGCTCTTGCTCAGGCTGGTCTTGAACTCCTGAGCTCAAATGATCCGCCTACCTCAGCCTCCCAGAGTGCTAGGCTACAGTCTAAATTGAAATGCTAAATTTCAGTTGTAGTTAAAAATACAATTTTTTTTCCCATCCAAGTTCACAGACCTCTTACTGGGAGTCTATTGACCTAGGTTAAGAACTCCTTAGTCCAAAGTTCTTAAGTAAGCACTGAGCTTCTTCCCATAGCTAAAAGGCTCAGATTGCAGAACTAGGCAGTTGCCCAATTCTCTACCCATGGAATATGAGGACGGGGGGAAGAGGCAACTGCCAGGGGGGTCAGGAAGGCAAGACCCTTTCTCACATTAATAATTTTCCCACTGGAGCATTAAAAACCACTGATCTCTTTCTCCCTTATTTCATGTTGTAAGGTATATACAAACTCAATTATGCCTGAAAGAGGCAGGAGGATCACTTGAGGCTAGGAGGTTGAGACTAGACTGGGTAACATAGTGAGACCTTGTTTCTAAAAAAAAATTTTTAAATTACCCAGGTATGGTGGCATGTGCCTTTAGTCCTGGCTACTTGGGAGGCTGAGGCAGGAGGATTGCTGGAGCCCAGGAATTCCAGGCTGTAGTGAGCTATGACTGAGCCACTGTACTACCCTGGGTGAGATGCTGTCTCCAAAAAAACAGAAAATAATAAAAAATGTAAAAATATAGATCAGTATTGAGAAAAGAAATTTTAAAAAATAAATGAATAAAAATAAATTAAAAAATTATGCCTGCAAGGGCAGAGTATACAGAAAATGCTATAAAATTCCTAATATTGGGGGATCACAAAAGTAAATGCCTTCAGCAACTAGGCAGATAACTTAAGAGAAGTGAACAGATAATACACAATGAAGATAATTGTCAATTAAGTCTGTTTCACCATTTGGGAAGGTCCAGTGGTGAGATCACTGGAGAATAGGGACAAATGATAATTGGCTCTATCATGAGGCACAGTGGCTCATGCCTATAATCCCAGCACTCTGGGAGGGCAAGGGAGGAGGATCACTTGAAGCCTGGAGTTTAAGACCAGCCTGGGCAACACAGCAAGACCCTATCTCTAAAAAAAAAAAAAAAAAAAAAAAAAAAAAAAAAAAAAAAAAAGATCATCAGCTCTATCTGATTATTGCCAGGTGGGAATAAGAAAATAGGGCTACTTTTAGTTTTTTAAAAAAGGAAAAGCTAAAATGTGGATTTTTAAAAAATGACTTTTTTCCCCATTTTTTAATGTGGTGAGCTAAAAACATTTTTTTAACTACATGGGTCAAATAAAATATATCTTAGAACCTCTGGTCACCAGTTTTTGAACATGATTATTCAGGGAGTACCTTGCAGGGGCTATGCACAAAACAGGCAGTCACTAAATACTTACAGATGATGGTAAACTTCAACATCTTTAGTGCATCCAAAGGCAAGGGCATTAAATGCTGTAAAACACTTCAAATGCAGGAAAAGACAAGATGAAAGTTTTTGTCCTGCTCCCAGGGCAAATCAGGGAGCAAAGAACTTCCAGGGTGTAGGAGAGGATACAGGGTTCAAGAATGGAGCACATAATTCACAATAAAAGGCCAAATTCTCTTCAGGGGATTTTATTTCAAGATAAAGCATAACTTCTACACAAGCCATGATTCCAAAGGTATGGCAGTGTAAACGTCTCTAAAATGCCTCTGCATGGTTCTCAGAAGCTACAGTCCAGTCATTGAAAATGCTTCTCCATTTTCAGCTGAGGTGAGATTTGTTAGGAAACCTCTGTAACAACTTATTCAATTTCTTGGGAGGTAAACTCCCAGACTCTTCCAGGGTCTCCTGGATTGATCTCATCCTTCGGGCTTCCTGAAAATACAGAACAAATACAAAAATGACAGTTCTAAAGTTTGTTCTGACCTAGGCCCATAGTTCTCATTCTCACAAAGCCCTCAAGTGCATCAATATATTAACCAGCCCAGAGATATCTGTGTCAGTTACTTTCAACAAAAGAGACTTGGAACCTACAAATGACTGTATAGTCAGAAGATACTATGCCAGCTAGCAATTAAATCTAGGCTGGAAACCAAACAACCCATCTTTAGATAGTGTCACTATCTTTGGTTCTATTTCAGGCAATAATGTCTATTAGAGCAGTAATTCAAATTTTTCAAAATGGTTTTCCTATCCATTATTTCATTTACACTCACAAAATTCTGTTAGGTGGTTATTAATACGAACCTCATTTTACATATGGTAAAGCTAAAGAGGAGAGTAGTAAATAAATTGGTCAACATAACACAGCCTTCGGCCGGGTGTGGTGGCTCACACTTGTAATTCTAGCACTCTGGGGGGCAGAGTCTGGAGGATGGCGTAAGGCCACGAGCTCGAGACCAGCCTGAGCAAGAGCAAGACCCAGTCCCTACTAAAAATAGAAAAATTAGCCAGGCGTCGTGGTGCATGCCTGTAGTCCCGGCTACTCTGGAGGCCGAGGCAAGAGGATCCCTTGAGCGCAGAAGCTCGAGACTGCAGTGAGCTACGATGACTCCATTGCACTCTACCTAGGGCAGAGTGAGACTCTGTGTCAAAAAAAAAAAAAGCCTTCAAAACTGTAACTTTCCCAACATTTTTATGGGTGATGTAGCTCCCAAATGAATGAGAAGGGCTTTTCTATCACTTTGCAAAAGGCAAGGAGAACTATTACTTGTATCCCCCCCCCGTTCTCTTCCCAAGAAGACACCTAAGAGCCATGTCACCTGAGCCTTCGAAGCACAATCGAAGAAGCTCTGGATCTCTTTTCTGCATGCATCGTCGCGGAATTCATTCTGCTTCCAGCAAGCCATCATCACCGACATCTCCGTTATGCAGGTCGCCTCTGAAGGGGTAGAACAGCGGGACCCTCAGTGACGAGAAGGCACCTACCTTTCCACCCTCATACCCAGGTGTCCCTTCCCCCCTCTGGCTTCCACTCCGGGGCTTCCTCGGCTCCAAATGCTCACCGCCCCTCTCCCGACGCCGCTCCCCGACGCGGTTAGCTAGGATGAGGGGTTTGTTTGGCTTCAGTACAGGCCTCCGCGGGTTCCCAAGGCGCGCCAGGCGACCCCGCAGGCTGGGCGTCGCCATTGTCCGCCGAGCTCCCAGCAGGCTCCGCGGCTTCGTGCGTGACCTTGCGTAACCCCTAAGGGCTGGACTAAGCTCTGCGCGGAGCCCGCGTAAAAATGGGTAGACTGCTGGCGTGCACCTCTTTCTTTTCTTGGCCTGGTCAGCAGCAAGGCTGGTGTTCGTGCCCAATAGCAGGTTAGGAGAAGACTCTTTGGGCTCTACTGAGGCTACTGGTTTGTGGGCTCTGAGCCCTTAAGTCTCGAGAGAGTACTGGGCTGGGGACTTCCAGGAAAGGGCCCTGATAAATGGACACGTTTCTGGTGGATGACAGCTGAGGGTGATTGACGTGGTCAAGGACGGAAAAGATGGGAGCAAATCAAAACATGAAACTTTAAGATGTAAGATTCCGAAAGATTTTTTTGGCCGGGCGCGGTGGCTCATGCCTGTAATCCTAGCACTCTGGGAGGCCGAGGTGGGAGCATTGCTCAAGGTCGGGAGTTTGAAACCAGCCTGAGCAAGAGCCAGACCCCTTCTCTACTAAAAATAGAAAGAAATTAATTGGCCAACTAAAAATATATAGAAAAAATTAGCCGGCCATGGTGGCACATGCCTATAGTCCCAGCTACTCGGGAGGCTGAGACAGAAGGATTGCTTGAGCTCAGGAGTTTGAGGTTTCTGTGAGCTAGGCTGACACCACGGCACTCTAGCCTAGGCAACAGAGGGAGACTCTGTCTCAAATAAGAAAAGAAGAAGAAAAAAAAAAAGATTCTGAAAGATTTTTGTCTTAAAAGACCTACAAGAATTGTTTTTGATTACCTTCAGGACCATTCAGAAGCCGCAAAGTAAAATTAGGCTCATCTATTTTATAACAACTACTGCTAATACAGATACCGTTTCCTCATTTGTAGCGATCTCATTGGGTACAGTGAGGCTTAAACATTTTCTCATTCATCGTCTTTTTAAATCCTCTTGCCAGTCTTGTGAAGGTACTTGGTAGTATCATTCCTATTTATAGACTTGGACCTTCAGTAGTTGAGAAGTGACTTTTGGCTGTTTACAAAACTCATTCCAAAGATGTGCCATGTATTATCTAGGCTTTTCCAGATGAGCTCCAAGAAATGTTTTTGGTAATGAAAGCAACTTGAACACGCCTGTAGTCCATGACTACTTTGGAGGAATAATATTTATCAAGTTGTCTTTTGGGGTTTTTTTGAGATAAGGTCTTGCTTTGTTGCCCAGGCTGGAGTGAAGTGGTGCAATTCACAGTTCACTGGAGCCTCAAACTCCTTGGCGCAAGCGTTCCTCCGGCCTCAGCCTTCTGAGTGGTGGGCATTACAAGAGTGCTGCCACCACACTGGGCTTTTTTTTTTTTT
>VBSM01003143.1:50451423-50467644 GCA_008086735.1 Cheirogaleus medius
AAAAAAAAAAAAAAGAGCCAGGTGTGGTGGCTCACACCTGTCATCCCAGCAACTGGGAGACTGAGGCTGGAGGATCAATTACTTAATGCCCGGAGTTCAAGAGCAGCGTGGGCAAAGGAGTGACACATGGTCTTACAAAAAAAATATTAATGCCTGGTTAATAGGTGTAAGCCCTGACTATTGCAGGAACACCTCTCTTAAAATGCTCATGTCTGTATTCCCCACCATATAAAAGGTATTCAAATAGCTGAGTTAATTTTCAGGATAGTCCAAACTCCTGAGCCTGGTGTTCAGAATATTTATAGTCTGGCCCCAGTTTATTTGCCAACTTTCTCTCTCCCTCATCACCTCCCTGCACAGGTCCTGTGCTCTAGTTCAAGACTTTTTTGAACCACTATTGCAAATGTCCATATAAGCTGATCTTCATATGTTGTTGCTTTGAATTACATTTTACATCTCTCTCTTTTTTTTTTTTTTTTAAAGCAAAGTCTTTGCTCTAGTGCTCAGGCTGGAGTTCAGTGCCATAATCATAGCTCAGGGCAGCCTGGAACTCCTGGGCTCAAGGGATCCTTCTGCCTCAGCTTTCCTACTAGCTGGGACTACAGGCATGCACCACCACACCTGGCTAATTTTAATTTTTGTAATGAACGGATCTCCTTGTGTTGCCCAGGCTGGTCCCAAACTGCTGGCCTCGAGTGATCCTTCCTACCTGCCAAAATCCCAGCCTGCCAAAGTGCTGGGATTACAGGTGTGAGCCACTGCGCCCGGCTTCTCAGTTTGCCTATCTCCTCCACTACACTCTTGATACCTTAAAGGGAGACTGAGTCTATGTCATAATTTCCTCCTACACCCCCCTCAACACCTAGTGCTAGTTCACTGCTCACAGTAAATTGATTTGGCAGCCTTGGGGAACCCCAGCAACCCTTACCTGTCATTCTCAGGAATCTCTTCCACATTGCCAAAGCCAGGTGTGGGCACTGGACAGTCCATGTGTGAGGGCTGGGCAATGTGAGGCTCAGGGACAGGGATGTCCCCAGGAAAGGCTGCGTGGGCTTTCTCGGCATCCAGACGAGCCAGCTCATGGTCACAGACGAAACACTCAAAGCCGTTGAGGTAATTAGGCAGTAAAGGATCATTCACTCCCCACTCCCGGTGCTTCAGACTATCCAGAAGGAACTGGTTGGTGATGCCCCCCGGCTGCTTGTATGCCAGGTATTTCATATATTCCTCATCATTCTTGTCTAGAAAGTCAATAAATTCTGCCAGCTTCTGAGGAGACTCGAAGTCATCAATAAGGATGATGGAGTGATTGTTCGGCATCCAGTCCCTCACAGAGGGAGAGCCTCGGTACACGGGCACAGCACCCAGGTGCATGGGGCGCCACAGTTTTTCTGTCATGTAGTCGTTACAGATGGCATTTTCGAGGGCTAAGTGGAACTTATAGCGGGACAAGAAGGCCAAGAGCTCTGGATCCTCGGTGGTGGCAGTGGCCGTGTTCTGTAATCGCGCGGTGGGCAGCTCCCGATTCTGTAGGCATTTCCCGTATGAGTCCACCTGAGCGGGGTAGAGTATGGCGGTCAAGAGGGCACGGCCTGGAGGCCTGGACACCTGGGGTCCTGGCCTCAGCCCGGCCCGTCCCCTCCCCGCCCTCACCCACCGGGATGTAGCGCATGAGCTCCTGCACATAGCGGTCTCGGTCCGCAGGCACGTCGCAGTGGGACTGCAGATACAGCAGCGGCGCGTAGCCCTGGCGGCGCCACTCCGCGCGCTCGTGCAGCGGAGGCGCGGGGCGGCGCAGATAGCCGGTCCCGGGCAGCCACTGCAACGGCAGCGGGTAGTCCGAGTGGCGGCTGAAGGTGGAGGTAAGATTGAAGAGGCGGATGCCCGGGCCGTGGCTCAGCAAGAAGTTGTTGAGAGGCGACTCCTCGTGCAGGAGCGCCCAGCTCTGGTGCTCCAGGCGCGGCAGCGGCGCGTCAGACGCTCGGAAGTCGGTGCCGTAGAAGAGCAGCGCGCGCGTCCGCGAGTCTCTCTGCAGCCGCCGGTCCCGGGACGCCACGCACGCGCCACGCGCACACTCGATGAGCTCCGAGTCTCCCGGGAAGTGGGGAAACAGCCCTGGGCTCCACCACAGCAGCACTGGCAAGTCCCCCGCCTCCTCCCTCCCCGACCGCGGGGTACCGGGATCGCGCACCACCCCCACCGCGCCCAGCGCCGAGGGAGGCCGGAAAACCGCGCCGTCCCACAGTTCCGCCCACTCCGCCTCCCCGCCGGCCTCCCCCTCTGCCACAGGCCCAGAGCTGCTGGCCGCACAGACACCGAGCACCCCTAGGGCGGCCAGCACAACCCCGGTGGGGCCGGCCGCCATGTCCACTCTAGCAGCCGACGTCCCTCGGACAACACAAGTCCCCGCCCCGCGGCGAGTCGTGACCGGACGGGGTCCTACGCCACAGGGGCACGCGGCGCATGCGCGATTCCGCGCAGCCGGCAGGCCGGGCCAAAGGGGAAGTGAGATTTCGCATTTAAGAATGAGGCTACTGGTTACATCTTAATTTATTTCTTTACAAATTAAAGATGCATTGAAAAATAAACCAATGAAGAGAAATGAGAGGTCCAGAGCAGGGGCATCCCAGGCTGGGAGCAGGCAAGCCTGGCCACCATCAAGCCTAGCCCTTGTCCTGCCCCAGCCAGTTAGGGTTGGAAGCTAACTGTCAGCCGCTCAAGTCAATACCAAAGCCCAAGTGGTGTCCTGGCGGGAGAGAACAAAGAGCTCCAGCTGCCTCTGCCTCTCTCCCCAACAACCCCGGGCTTGTGTTTCCAGTGGGAGCTCAGGGTGGGATATGAGCTGGCTCTGTGAGGTATTGCAAGTTGATGACCAGGCTCCCTACAGAACCATCCAGTGTTGAGGCCTCTCCAGATGGAAATGAGGCTGGTATCTCTCCCAAGTTTTAATATTCTTTGCAACTCGGTTCCCAGGCTCATTCATCTCTGACAATCCATGGAGTAATCAATCATTGCAGAGAGAGTGAGCGCAGTGGAAACAGAGAGAAACAAACCACCCTCATTAACTTTGACTCGACTGCTGACTTCCAGGCCCAAGAACAACTGATCACTTTTCTCTTCACCACCTATGGTCTATACCCCAGCTCTTGTGCACCTGTATGTTTTATCCCTAATATAGGAAGTTGTTGATGACACTGAGCTGAATAAGCCATCCATCCCCAGTAGTGACCCTGGGATCCCCACTCTTTCCTGCCTGCCCCTCTCCTCTTAGAGGCTGGTCCAAAGGGGCACAAAGTATTGCCAGGGTCTGGGTGCCTCCAAACCCCCAACACCGAATCATATACAGTGAACTGAGAAACTACATTCATTATGACAGGATTAGCAGGAAAAGGAGGGTAGAGTGAGGGGATGGGGGCACCTTCCATCAGCAGGACATGACAGAGTGGTAAGATACTTGAGCCCAGAAAGAAGGTGTCTCCTTATATCTCCCCCACCCCCCAAAGAGACTGAGGTCAGCTTACATAACTTATAACATATGGAACTGTCCCAATTTCTCTGTTGTCCTGGGGTACTTTCAGGAAGCTGTCCTGGGACCCTATGCCATTTACCCACTTGCTTTAGCTCAGTAGCTGCCGAATCTCCTTGTGCATATGACAGAGAAAGTCCACATAGGATGCTCCCCCACTCAGGCTCTTGTCTTCCACCAGGAAGTGCTTGAACAGCATCTCCAGCTTGTCTTCCTGTTTCACCACGATAAGCTATGACCAGAATGCAGGGTCATGAGGTAAGGCCAAAGGAAATTAAACATGCCCAGCAATCCTATAATATTACCCAGTCACTTATTCATTCCCCACCACCACCCCCCTTCCAGGTGAGGACTTGTCAAGGTATGAAATCCAGGGTGCAGATCAGTGTTACCTTCATGTACCGTGATCTCTGTGCCCTTAAGCTATCAATGAGGTCTCGAACTTTCTTGGACAGTGGATTATCCAGAACTGGCAGAACACTCTAGAACACAAAATTCATTCATCCTTATGGTAAGGTGCTCTGAGTTCAGTCAAGATGGGGCAGCACAGATTTATGCATCATCTGAAACTAGGAAGCCTAGGAAGAATGGCAGCACCCTCCCTTCTCCCCAGGTGTTCCCTGACATCTAAGAGTAGTACACTAAATTAATTGGCTCCCACTTATTTCACAAAGTGTACTTCCACACCCATATTCTCCTTGACTCCCTGCCCTCACCAAGCCACTGGTGATCTGACTGAAGGAGGAGACGCTGAAAAGGCTCTGGACAACACCCTGCTGGACACTTGCTCCCACCCAGAGGAAGAGGTTGAGCCCATTCTCCAGCAAATACACATCCCCATTGCTTAGACGCTCTTCAGATGCTCGAACTGCTGGTGGTTCAGTAGTACTCTCGATGGGAGACTTTGTCTAGACAAAAGGAAGGGGACAAAAGTTTACCAAGGACTGTAAGATAAGCTTGCTTCCAACCACACACAAAACTCAGAAAGCTAAGTCCCCAGACACCACCCCTTCTGTGGTCTTAGTAACTCTCTCAGTGTGAGAATTACATCAGATAATGTATATAAAAACAAATTCATTAGTGTCATACACAGATAATATTAACCATTCCTTTTGTCCTTCTAAAAGGCCCTTTTCTCAGTGCAATGTCTCATACTCCAACCCTCAATCGCACCAACGGTAGGAGCCGAGGGTAGAAGAAGACGTTGGTCTCAGCCACATCCATGGAGGTAACTAGCTGTCGGACATAGGCACGATCATCAGTAGTGACTTCAGCTCCAGGCTGCAGGACATCACTCTTCAACACACAGTTCAGGTAAACTGGGAGTAGCTTCATGCACTCAGGAAGGATCAACTGAGGAGGTTATCAAAATAAAGTCGATGATCAAGAGAAATCCTTCTCAAATGCAAACATTTGTCCCCCCCCATCCCTGGCTACTTGCCCCACCTGTCCTGCAGAGGAGGGGCTGGCACAGTTCTTTCTGTAACAGGCCAGGATCTGGGCACACTGGGTGATAAGAGTGTCACGAACAGCCTTCACAGGACTATTTAGGACTCCCCGGTATGCTGGAAGGGAAAGGTAGATACAGTCACTGGTCAGCTGCCCATCACATATGCCTTCCCACCACCACACCTACCCAGGCATGCTGAATCACTGACCATCCTGGACCTTTCTCTCAGCCCCAGTCCCACCCTACCCTGCCTCTGTCCTCACCAAATTTGGCCATGTAGTTGATGAGCGTGTCAGTCTCACAGTTTCGATACAGATCAGCCAGCTGGGTGCAGCAGTTCAGGGCCAGGTTATGAATTCGGAGCCGACGCTGCCCTGCACAGCTGGTGTAAAGCAGGGCACACTAGGAGAAAGGAGAAAGGAGGAACTCACACTCCTCCCTCACAAAGGCCCTCTGAAAAACTGCTCCTTTGCTATGTTACAAACTAGAAAAGAGAAATGAGCCACTCCCCCACCCAGTCTCTTCTTCTAGTGCTCTCTACTCACTCCTCACCCTTTTTTCCCCTGCAGCCTATTTATACCCAGCAAATGACGCCTGACACTTCCTCCCCAACCCCTGCCTCCCGCCTGCCACCTGGAGGAGGGCTCCACTCTCTTCATTGAGCCGATCATCATGCTTGAACTCCACAGTCACCGTCTTGTCCCCATCCAGCCCAGCCAGCTCCACATCTGTTGTGTTGCTCATGTAGAAAGCTCCAAAGAAATCTACAGCACGGATACCTGAGGCCACATGGATAGGGTCAGAACTAAAGGTATGACAGGTGCCATATGCCTCACTCCTAGACTTAGCCCCCCATCTGCTCTTCTGCAACCAGGACTGACCAGTGCTCGTCCGGACCCGCATCACAGCATCAAAGCCAACAACCTTCTGGACATCACGACGCAGATCACTCAGGAACCGTTCCTGGTCATTCTCCACCTGCAGCCACCCAGGCCCAGAGTCACATCACTATGTAGCTCATCCTGCAGACAATCTCCCTGCACCTCTTTCTTTCACTCTACAAGGCTGCTTCATCATAAGGATAACATTGAAGATGATAATAACAATAACTTTTTTTTTTAAAGAGACGGGTCTCGCTCTGTCACCCAGGTTGGAGTGCAGTAGCACAATCATAGCTTGCTGCAGCCATGAACTCCTGGGCTCAAGCAATCCCCCCACCTCAGCCTCAGCCTATAATAGCTGGGTCTGCAGGTGCAAACCACTGCACCTGGCATATATGGTGATAGCTTTCAAGCACTTACTACATGCCAGATACCACATTGAGTGCTTTACATACAATGATCTAATTCTATAGACAAATCCTAATTAATAAGTATTAGTCCCCATTTTTATAGATAAAGGAACAAAGGAGGGAGTAATGAAGTAATTTATCCTAGGTTGTGTAGCTATCCTAGGTTGTGTAGTTAGTTATGTGATGGGACCAGAATATCAACCCAGGACTGATTCTGAAGCCCATGCTCCTAGGTGCTATACACTTGGGGCTCACTTCTTTATACTACACGGTCTTCTCTTCCAACACTATTCCTGTTAATGAGCCAGTGGCTAAAGAGCCAGTCCACACGTAAGAAGACATTTCCAGCCCTGCTGCACCTGCCACCCAGAATCCCACAACATACCTGAAAGCAAGCATATTTGTAGACAGAGCCACCAGTGAGCTGGGGCACAACAGAGAGTGTCGCTACATCCACATACTGATTAGGGAAGAGAAAGAGATCTACACAGCAGCCTTGGGCCACACACTCTTTGGCCAGGGTCTGATAGGCACCTGTCTGAGGCTGGAACAGAGTCTGGGGAGAAGCAAAAGAAGATGCTCAAGTATCTCAGCTCTTCCTCATTTGAGAACTGTATATGTAATATGGGATATTCAAACACATGTAAGACTTCAGATCTACTTCCTAGGAGTTTGCTATAGTAGAAAGTTCTCTTAAAAAAAAAAAAAAAGAGTCTACCAAGATGGTAGACTACTATGGATGGTAAATGAGATAGGTGACAGGGTAGAGAGGTGTGGCAGCAGTGGAGAAGGCTGGCAGTCACAGATGTGACATATGAAAGAGCAAAGTATCTGGTCCTAGTTCCCATCAAGAAAGTTAAGGGTATGGCATTTTGAAGAGTCCCCACTTTTCTCTATAATGGAAAGTCCTCCCCCAACCCATCTTCCAGTCCCACACCTTCTCCTTGTCTGTGTTGATTAGCTTCCTATCATCTCTGTTCTTCAGTTTCCCTGGGGCCTCTGCCATGGGCAGTGATGTGTGGAACAGAAAGAGCTTCCCTGCACACTCAGCAGCCTAGGAAAAAAGAGAGGATTACTTGTTCATTCTTTCTTTATTCATCCACTATTCATTCATCCCTTCCCTTGCCATGTATTAAGCACCAACTATGTCAAGACAGGTTAACTACTGGACAGTCATCAATCACTGAAGCAGCAGAGGTAGTATTCCAGAGAGTAAGATGGTCAGAAGAAAGTGAGGAAGAGGAGGTTGCTGGGGACTCAGCCTTACCTTCAGAGCCTCCATCCCAGCCTGAATAACTGGGGCAAATACTGTCTCTGTTTCCCTTGTGTCTGCAAACATTTCTGGAATCTGATCCAATAAGCTGAAGAGACAGTGACAGGGAACAACCAAAATTGCTACACAGATTCCAGATGCCTCAGTTCTCAATTCCCTGACGAGTCATCTTGCCTCCAGATGCTGACAACTCCTGAGCCACACTCCCCCATCCATCTACTGTCCAACCCCTCTGCTCAACTCCCTGGCCTTCTATGATTGTACTTGTGCCACCCCCACGTCTTCCCTTTACCTCCACAGCCTGACTCTTACCTGGTGATGACTGCCCGAGACTCATTGACATTGACCAGGAAGCCATCCAGCAGTGGCACAAACATGTCAGCCACATCAGATACAACCATCATCTGTGGCTGGGCCAATGAGCTCTTCACATTGTAGAAGTGGAGCACCTTATTGTAGGTGACAAAGCCAACGCGGATTGCTGACTCTTCTGCCCCGCCCTCCCTGTAGAAGGTGACATTGTTACCCAGACCTGCCACCTTGTCCACCACCTACAACTTCATGACATTAGGCTCTATCTGTCCAGTCAACCCAGACACCCCATCACCAACCAAAGGAAGCACCTTGGCTCCATAACTCTCACCTAGGTAAAAAGTCTAACAATGATTTGAGCTCCTCACAGAGGAGCCTAACAAGACCAGTCCGGATGGCATTGTAGGAGACGTCAATCATGAAGATGAAGGCAGGAGGGCTGGGGAACTTATTGTTCTGTAGAGGAAGGAAATGTTGGGGGGGAGAGGGGTATCGGTAAGCAGGCCAGTTGCCTAAGGGGAAGTCAGCATCAAAGGGGACAAAAAACGGGTGAGGGAAATGATAACAGCAATTCTTAGCTGTCTCATTATCCTCCACCCACTGCTCCTCCCATGCTACCTTCCCTCACCTTGCAGTAATCTACAGTGGCCAAGAATTCATAAGAGCCCAGGGATAACTCAGGACGGTCATAAGCATCCACACGTTTGCCGGTATGATCCAGATGTTGAAAATACTGGGGGGGAACTGTGGGGAGTATGGCAGTGTGTTACTCAAAGATCCACTCTCAATCTTAGTATGTCTAGCTCTGGCTGAAGTCACTCTGCTGCCCCACATTCCCACATGTGCCCTACTCCCCCAACTCCTGAAAAACAGACCCTATCTATCTAACTAGAACAAGAACAATGAAGATGCATTAAAGACCTTCCCCCACCCCAGATCAAAGCTTCCGTGAACATACCATCATTGATACAGCTGCAAAAGCAGCACTGGAAGCGCCTCCCTCCCTCGATGAACTGCATGAAGGGGCACATGTATGCTTTGCAGCGATTGCAGCGCAAAGGGCCAGATTCCCCATGGTCCACGACATATGGTGAAGCCTAAGGAGCAAAGGGGAGGGGCTCAGACATAGAGGGAAGCTACAGTAGGTTCAGACATGTGCCAACAGATGAGGAAGAACAACCTGGAGGGAGAAGGGGCGTGGCTCAGATACTGTGCCTGGGGAGGGAGTACAATGGAAGGGAATGAGGACAAATGATGAGGGTACTGATCACAGGAAAATGTCCCTAAGAGTCTAAATTCTATAGTTTCCTCTTTCTATTCCCCAGCCCCAGAACTACATTTCTCATTGAAAGAGAAGAGGGACTGTGAAACTGGCCAAACCAAGCCAGAGGCTGCCACGAGCATATGAAGAGAAAGCTAAGATTATCTAGGATTCATGTTTCTGGCCCCATCTTCAAGCCTCTTCACTCTTGCCCTAGAGATCTTGACTTCTGCTTCCTTCTCTAACCAAGTCTCTATGACACTTCTCCTCCCCCATCCCTGGGATTCTGTGACACCTACTGATGCTCCAGGCAGATGTCACCCGGCAGATAAGAGACAAGTGTCCAACCATCCCCAATGGGACCCAGAAAGAAATAGAAAAACACACAGAGGGAGCAGAATATAAACTGAGCCTTGAGCTTCTAGTTATAGAGAACTCTATTTAGATAAGTGAAACTTGAACGTGAGGGTTTCCAACCAAGGCTTGGCAGAAAGGCAGTCTAGCTCTCTCTTTTCACGCTGATTTCAGATACTGGGGTGACAGATCAGGGCCCAAGCCAGGTGAGGGAAGAACTACTGGATCCTAATCTACCTTTTCTCTTATATGCTGTCCTAACATCCCTAACCTACCTGGGATGACAAGTCAGCACATAAGGAAAAAGTAGAATAATATCCTTATCATCATCTGGGGATGACCATGATATGAGTGGTTCCTACACTCAGCGGTCTTCTCCTCTATTAAGCTGACCTTGCCTCTTTTCATATTGTTTATTTCCTCTATGGACTGTGTTCCCACCCAGCAATTTCTTGGACTTTGCTCTCTTCCCTACCATACCCTCCAGGCATGGGACCTGGGATAGAAAGCTATTAAAGCTACTCTCCCTTCTTGCCCAAACAAGATGTCTTCTATTGTGACAGCTAGAATCACATCTAGGAAGAAGCTTTATTCTCCCTCCTTCCCTTCCTTTCATTATACCCTAGCCCCTTCCCTGACTCACCTCCTCTGGGGGCAGCCTTGCCAGCGGCTTGATAACAGCTGCCAGGGGCACCTGAGCCTGCTTAGCCATGTCAGACGTGCAAGGGATATTATAGGATGTGCATCGGATGTATCGGGGACTTGCATTCCCTGACGGAGGAGGTAGAAGACATGAGTTAGATCAAAGAATCCCTCCAGACACCAGGACTCCATTGGGGATCTACTCCATCACCTCTGCAAATGCTAGAGCTGATGGTTGTTTTTCCCCCCTAGAAGCACTGGGGGGAAATGGTCTTTGGTTCAAGACTGACAAAAGCCCCATCCGGAGTTAATAATCTTGAAGAAAAAGCCACTGTAGGGAGGAGTTAATACCCTTCTCACCTTGGTCTTTCACCAGGAAGTTGGTGGTGACTAAGGGTGGCACCTGGCCCCGTACTCCAGTAACAAATGGCTCTGTACCTCGATTGTTCCTGTCATCTTCAATGACCTGAATCTGCAGGGAAGAAGTGAAATGAGTGTAGTAACAGAAGAAAAGGAAGTGCCAGGTCCCAGAGTGCCAAGAAAAAGAAAGGCTAGAGCTGCAGCACAGAAACTAAAAATTTGACAAAGAACACCCCATGCACCAGGCCTGCTGTCCTCGTGAGATCATATAAAATGCTACAATGCCAATCTTCGACTCTACAGCACCAAGATACTGGGCAGGCAACACTGAGAATGGGCTACTTTATGAATTACCCCGACCCCCAATCAATGCTGAGCACCCTCATATTCCTCCCATTCCAGGAAAGCTCCAGCTCTGGTCCCAAATCTTCAGACATGATTAAATTCCACTCCCCTACCCCATCAAGCCTTCCTCCCTCCTTTCCCCAAGACACATTCTGAGTCAGAGCAGGAAAACAGACAACAGTAACCATGTATAAATGAATCTACCTGGAATGACTCTACACTCAGTGAAATTACAAGGGACAGGGTGAGTAGAGAATTAAACAGCCAGAAATGATCAGGTACAGTGAGGAAGTAGATGCTGCCTTACTTTCAAGTAAGCATCAGTGTGGATATATGGGAGGAGAAAATAAGTACCCAATTCCTATAGCTCAGTCCTCAGTCCCCCACATTGTGACAGACTCAGTGAAGGGAAAAAAGGATTTGCAATGCTAGTAAGACCCTTGTGCAGGGTGATGACCTTGGGTCAGTTACTTCAAGATGGGTTTGGTAAAACCAGAAAAAGTAAAGGGCAAATAAGACTTTGTATCTCACAGCAGAAACGTTGAAGTTTAGAAATATATCAGAGTCAAAAAGACTCTCCAGATGAGAAAGTGGCCCACACTTTCCCAAACCAGCAGTCCCTTCTCCTGCAAGAAATGCTAGTTTGGGATACATGAACCTGTATATAAGTAGCCACCTACCCAGCTGCTTCTCAACAACAGGCTGTATACAAATCAAACCCAAAGGGGAAAGATTTACCACTCAACTTTGTCCTGTTCCATCACACATCACATGCAGGCTCCTGGAGGAGGCGGCAAGACTAAAACCAAAGCTTAACATGCCACCTGGCCCACCCTTAGAGCCTGACCTTCTACCACCCCATACTCAAGGCATTGCTAACACCTTGCTACCTCTTCATTACATGGTACCTTGAGGCCTGGATATCCTTCTAGCTTGTAAAAGTGAGGGTCTAGAAAGGCTAAGGGAAGAGAATGGAGAGGGATGGACATGGTGGATGAGGTGAAGATGAGGTCACAGGCATGCATGGATGGTACTAACAAAGGAATGACACACACACACCCACCCTCTGCACTTACTGGACTAGGAATGGCATCAGGGTCTATTCTGTGCCTGGTTTTCTGCTGAGGAGGCAGCTCATTAAGTTGCTTTTAGTGTTTTAATAATAAAGGCAGCAGGGGAATACAGGGAGGGAGACAAAAGAACAAGAGGCAGATGTTACTTCTCTCAACCCTGATGAGTTAGACATGAGCAGCTGGAGCCTAGGTTACACTGCTGAATCAAGTCCCCTCTAGATATGAAATTCCAGGTCTTTCTGGCCTAACACAGAGGCTTTAATGGCTCAGACTATGATGTGGAAAGTTAAGGGAAGGGGGCAAACAGGAGGCAAGCAGGGGTTATACAGGGAGGGGCTCAAGGGAAGAAATCTTAAGGAAGAGGAATGTTCCAAAAGGCCAAACCTCCCATCTAAGGATTTGTCTTATACTGAAAGAAGCTTCCCTTCACATTTAACTAGAATCTCCTTCTCACTGAAGGAAGGGAAAAGAAGGAGGGGCTGCTTAATTCTGTCGAGTCCCCTTAGCCAACAGGCTCCCTCACCTGGTAGTTCCCCAAAGGAAGAGGGAAGAGAACAGAATGGAATATGACAATGGCTAAGCATGGTGAGGTAACCGACGTAGCAAATGTTACAGACAGAACGACCCCTACTTGGGAGTACAGTCCCAGTCTCTGAGTCTAATGAGGAGGGTTTGAGGATTCTGATGGCTCTAGGGGTGAGATGCACCCTCTTCTTCAGAGAAGCAGTTTCCCCAGTGGGACTTTACACACACCCTGCCCTCATAAACTGTAGATGATGCCTCCCCATCCACATAGCAGGAGCCTACCAAACAAAAGGACCGGGGGCTTCCTCCTAAAACTGTCCAACTAAGAACAGGGAGAAAACACTGAAGCTTTCCTTCTCTTAACATCTAATATTAGAGAATTTCCACCTGTTCTACCTATTAGGAAGAATGCTAGCCTATTAGATTTAAGGGGACACAAGCCAGCCACTACTCCACAGAAGGGCAAAGGTTACCATGCTATATATGTCCAACAGTGACAGAATGCAGCCCTCAACCCACAGCTCTATTGACACTGATCACTCTTGGCTTCTCTTCCCCATCCCTGCCCAGCTATGGAGTAAAACTGCCCCCAAAAGACTCCTGGAACTTCAAGCTCTAGTTAAAAGAGTCAAAATTCACATTTAGATTCTAGGCCTACAAGATGATGAACAAAAAGGGAAAATTATCAGAAAATGCTAGGCAAACATCTCATCTAGGTTGACCTGCTTATCTGGCAAACACAAACCCCTTCCCCAGGACCAGGTAAGTATCTACTCACAGGGCTTGGGATGGCATCAGGGTCCAGGCGCTTAGGAGGCAGAGGCTGAGGAGGCCCAGGCTGACTGCCAAAGGTGGCTGCTCCAGGATAGGGGCTTCCATAATTAGGTTGAGGCCCCCGGGCTGGTCCAAAAGAACCTAGAGACAAGGGTACAAGGTTGATAAACTCAAAATCCTTTCCCTATCTCTTCTTAAGGCCTTGTGAAAATGACTAGATTCCTATAAACAGAATTATGAGGTACACTAGTGCCTGGCAAAGCCATTCAGAGAAAGACCACACTTTGAACTATGAGAAAAAAAGACTGTCTTATAAACCCCACATCCTAGTAATAATGCCCTGAATCTGTCCATCTAGTTTACCACTTAGCAAGCAATATTAAAATCAAAAACCAAAAAACATCTGAATAGCTGAAGCCTTTGGCTTTTAGCCAGACTTTGGCAAAGACTCACCATTTTGTTGCAGCTGATAGCCTGGCTGCTGGGGGGAGTGCATAGGTGGTGGTGGTCCCGGGGGCCCAGTCATTTGGGTGCCAGGGGGCAGAGCTTGAGGAGAGGGTGAGGACACATGGTTGGGCTGGCTCACTGGGGGCCCTCCAAAACCCTGTCCAGGCAGGAGTGGACCAGTCACTGAAGGCATCCGAGGACCCCCTGAAGCTGGGGGTGTGAAGCTGGAGGCCTGTGATGGGGCAGATCGCTGGGGAGTCTGGACCCCAAGATAACCTTGGGCCTGGCCAATAGGAGGAGCCTGGCCCTGAGGATAGGAGCCATACAGACCAGAGTTAGGGAAACTTCCTGAGGCTGAGGCCAGCGATGTTGGTGGGCCTAAGAAGTAGAAGAGGTAGAGTCAGAAGCCCAGTCATTCTGCCTCCTTGTTCAGTAAATCACTTCCCTCTCCACACAAGAGGGGCAGGTATGACTGTCTCGTCTTCTGGGGCTCAGAGGCACAGGAAATAAAAAGAGATTCAAGTATACTTCCAGAGCCTAATGCCTCTGAAAAGAAGGGAACAGTATCATTCTGTGGTCACAGCTACTTACCATAGCCCAGCCCTGAAGTGGGAGGAGCTGGGGCCACAGCACCGCTGATCTGCATTCCAGCCAGCTGTGTGGTCACCTGTGCACTTGTCGGGGGAGGGCCATAGGGCTGAAGCACAGCTGGCTGGCTGACCACAGGGGCCAATGGGGACCCAAATGGCTGAGACCCAGGTAGCCTGTGAAGATGAAGAGAAGGAAAGAAGTGACTAGTGGGACTGGGACAGCCTTTGAAGTTGGCAGGAACTCTACATCATACAGGAAGCTTTGTTTTGCGGCATCTTACTCCCATCCTGAGCTCTTTTATGGCTTCATACTTTTGTATATTTGCAGGTAAATTACACTCCTGATTATCTACACTGTGATTATTCATGGAAAATCTTGTTTTCCACTAGGTTCACTCCACAAACATATGCCAAGCACCCTCAGGTCAAATATTATTTTTCTCTGCTATTTAAATTATCGCCTCCTCTGCCTCAATTCTTTGTTGACAAACCTACTCAGCTTTGTGATCTGAAACCCTGAAGGAATTGAAAGGGAAGGCACACATAAGCATGCACAAACAGGCACTTAATAAATGTGGGATCAAATAAACACAGTTTGATTATTCAACTTTTAAACCAAAGTATTTATTAGTTTATCCTAGGAAAAGTGTTAGAAAAATCTGTAAGATCAGAGAAGCAGCCCAGCTGAGTTTGGCATTCAGTATTAATCAGAACAATGATGCTAACTGTACCAGAAATGGACTACAGAAACAGGACATAAACTGGGTAGCCTTCCAGCTGGGTCTATTTAGCAACACCTTGTTACTTGGATATGTTGGAAACTTGCATGGTATCGGACAGCACATTTAAATATAAATACAAAAATCATTCCAATATAATTGCATACTAACTACAAGCAACTGCACTGGTATTTTATGCTGATATTACTGCAGATGTCTACAGCGTAGGATGGTTTTTTTAATTTCTGTTTTGAGACAGCGACTTGCTCTGTTACCCAGGCTGGAGTGCAGTGGCATCATCAAAGCTCACTGTAGTCTTGAACTCCTGGACTCAAGAGATGTTTCTGCCTCAGCCTCTTGAGTAGCTAGGACTACAGGTGTGCACCACCATGCCTGGCTAATTTTTTTTTTTTTTTGTAGAGATAAGGTCTTGCTATCTTGCCCAGGCTGGTCTTGAATTCCTGAGCGCAAGGAATCCTCCACCTCAGCTTCCAAAGGTGCTGGGATTACAGGCATGAGCCACCATGCTTGGCTTGAATAGCTTTTTAAGTGTTCTTTGGCCAATTATATCTCTTATAAAGCACCTATTCTAGTTTTTTCCATAATTCTTTCAATTGAATTGTCTTTTTCTTATTGGTTAGCAGGAGTTCTTTATATATTGTGAATATGGCTTCATCTGTTTATGTCTATTTTATGGGTAATTATCTTTTTCCATTCCACAACCTGTCTTTCCAGTATAGTTTCCACTTAATGTCTTCCTCTCTGATTATTCCCATCAGCACAAAAGCATACAAACATCTCTAAAAAATAACCAACTACAGTGGAGACAACCCAAATGTCTCTCAACAGAAGAATGGATAAACAAAACGTGGTGTATATCCACACAATGAAATACCACTTGCTCACCCAAAGGAATGAAGTTCTGATATATGCTACACAACACAGATGAGCCTTGAAAACATATGATTCCATTCTTCTTTTTTTATTCCTTAGAGACAGAGTCTCACTATGTTGCCCAGGCTAGTCTCAAACTTCTGGCCTCAGCCGGGTGCAGTGGCTCACGCCTATAATCCTAGCACTCTGGGAGGCTGAGGCGTGAAGATAGCTTGAGGTCAGGAGTTCAGGACCAGCCTGAGGGAGAGTGAGACCCATCTCTACTAAAAACATAAAAAATAAATAAATTAGCTGGTATCGTGGCACACACCTGTAGTCCTAGCTCCTTGGCAGGCTGAGGCAGGAGGATCACTTGAGCCCAGGAGTTTGAAGTTGCTGTGAGCTA
>VBSM01003143.1:50467744-50480442 GCA_008086735.1 Cheirogaleus medius
AAAAAAAAAAAAAAAAATTAGCCAGCGTCATGGTATGCACCTGTAGTCCCACATACTCCGGAGGCTGAGGCAGGAGGATCACTTGAACCCCAGGAGTTTGAGGTTGCAGTGAGCTATCACAACGCCACTGCACTCTAGCCAAGGTGACAGAGTGAGACTGTCTCAAAAAATAAAGAAAAACCCCCAAAACCAAAAAATCCTTTTTTCTAGGTTCATTTTCTTTTTTTCCTTAAGTTTATCCTGTAGTAGTTTTTTCAAGCAGGTCTGTACATGGTCTCAGTCTGAAATGTCTTTATTTGCCCTCCCTCTGAATGAGGTACATCATTCTAGGTTGACAACTATTTTCCCTTAATGCTTTCAAAGTACTCTTCTACTATTCTGCTATCCTCTAATAGTCCCTATTGACTCTAATCAATTTTTTTTCCTCTGAGAATCCCTTATGGCCTGAGTTGAGGGAATATAGTTGTTTCACATTTGCTTCTGGAAGGTACTCCAACAATACTGTCACCCAAGATCAAATTTTTTTTAAAAACTTTATTGAGACATAATTTCCATACCATCAAATTCACTCCTTTTAAGTATACAATTCAGTGATTTTTTTTTGTAAATTTAGAGAGTTATGCAACCAACACCAGAATCCAATTTTAGAACATTTTCATCACCCCAAAAAGAGTCATGATGTCCAGCTGCAGTCCCAACATCTTTTTGTTTACTCACTCACAGTCAGCCTAAGAGAAACAGAACTCCTTATCTCACTCTGCCAGTGTGCAGATTTTTTTCCTAGTCTATTTGTTCATTGAAGGTGCAGCCGAGGTCCAGACTTCATAAACAAGGTCTCAGTTCCAAATCTCCTCTCAGGAAAGCCCAAGGACTCATCTCCCATCCCTCGTACCTGCTTAACATATGGCTCTGGGTTCTCAAGATGATAATTCCACCCAATCTACAGGCAACCACAGTGTCAATTTACCACTCTGATTTTCAGTCCTCACTTTCTTTCTTTTAAGCTTAACTATGCACTTGAAAAAATGTTTTGTTTCTATTCCATTTCTCCTTTCTAGATATTTGTTGCAGAAGGGGTTTCAGGATATATTAATCTACTACCAGTTGAAATTCTTTGACTTACTTCAACTAGGCAGTTTTCTTCATCTTTCCACTGAAACTGTATTTATCAATGATGTCGGCCTTCCCACATCCAATGGTCAATTCTTAGTCGTCATCTTACCTTTCAGCAACTGACACAGCTGATTTATACTCTTGCCTTTCTGAAATACTCTCTTCACCTGATTTCAAGATACTACACTCTTCTGGCTTATCTCCTACCTCATTACTGCTCTTTCTCATTGTCTTTTTTTTTTTTTTTTTTTAAGAGACAGGGTCTTCCTATGTTGCCCAGCCTGGTGGAAAACTCCTGGCCTCAAATGATTCTCCTGTCTCGGCCTCCCAAGGTGCTGAAATTATAGGTGTGAGCCACCACACAGGCCTTCTCATTGTCTCTTGATGGCTCCTCCTCTTCTTTCCTTTTAAATGTTGGTAAGCTCCAAGTCTTAGTCCTCAATTCTCAATGCTCACTTTCCAAGTGATTTCATCAAGTCCCATGGCTTTAAATAATATCTCTAGACTGAGGACTCCCAAATTTTTATCTTCCATCCTGACATTTGTTCTGAACCACAGATTTGTATATACACTTGCCTATTCAACATCTCTACTTAAATAGATAATATTCATAGCTTTCTTAAAACTATAATGTCCAAAATAAAATCCTTCATTTCACCCCCAAAATCTATTCTTTCTCAAATATTCCTCATCTCAGTAAATAGCACTATTTACCCAGATTCTTAAGCCAACAGGCTAAGAGACTTCCAGAATTCCTCTTTCTTTCTTAACCCACATCCAATCCTATTGATTCCACCTTCAAAATGTATCCCAAATCTCACTGTAGTCATCCCTTGGTACAGTTCCAGGATCCTCCACAGAAACCAATATCTGCAGATGCTTAAGTCCCTTATATAAAATGGTGTATTTCATATAACCTACACGAATCCTCCTATATACTTTAAATCATCTCTAGATTACTTATAATACCTAATACAATGTAAGTGTTGTGGAAGTAGTTATAAAACCATATTTTTTAAATTGTTGTATTGTTATATTTTATTGTTTTGTTTTGGTTTTTTTTAAGAGATGGAGTTTTGCTATACTGCCCAGGCTAGACTCAAACTTCTGGGCTCAAGCAGTATTCCCACCTCAGCCACCCGAGTAGCTGGGACTATAGGTGCAAACCACCACACCTGGCTTAGTGGGTTATTTTTCTGAATATTTTCCATCCACAGTTGATTGAATCCACAGATGAGGAACCCACGAATACAGAGGGCTGACTATATTTTCCTATACCTCTATTACTACCAAATAAAGATTATCTCTTACCTGAACTACTGCAGTAGCCTCCCAATAGGATTCCCTACTTTTCCTTTTTTTAAAAAAAAAAACAGATCCCATGAAGAACTACCTATTTTTACTCTTGAATCCAGCAAAATGATCTCTTTTGTTTTTAATTTTTAATTATTATGGGTACATAATAGTTGTATCTATTTAGAGGGTACATGTATATTTTGATACAGGCATACAATGTGAATTAATCAAATCAGGGTAATTGGGGTATCCATCAACTTATCATTTCTTTGTGTTAGGAAAATTCCAATTCCACTCTTTTAGTTATTTTAGGGCTTTTTTTTGGAGACAGAGTCTCACTCTATTGCCCGAGCTACAGTACGTGGTGTCAGCCTAGCTCACAACAACCTCAAACTCCTGGGCTCAGGCAATCCTTCTGCCTCAGCCTCCCAAGTGGCTGGGACTACAGGCATGGGCCACCATGCCCAGCTAATTTTTTCTATATATTTTTAGTTGTCCAGCTAATTTCTTTCTATTTTTAGTAGAGACAGGATCTCACTCTTGCTCAAGCTGATGTCGAACTCTTGAGCTCAAACGATCCGCCCACCTCGGCCTCCCAGAGTGCTAGGATTACAGGCATGAGCCACTGCACCCGGCCATCTTTTAGTTATTTTAAAGTGATCTGTTTTTTAAAACAAATATTTTTTTGAAAATTATTAGAGAATGGGGAGAGCATATACAAAATAAATTTAACGTTTTTAGCAATAACATTGATGATCATGTTATTACTGTTGTATTGGTTACTGTTGCATGTAATAAGGGATGGAATAAATGAGAAATTGTGGCATATTCCAATATTCTATCATCCCTATATCCTTAACAACTAATATTCCTGGTATGAAAGAAAAGAGACACAGATATAATAGAGAAAAGGTTAAGTAAAGGCTCTGTAGTCTTGAATTTGAAGTACAAATATAAGCAAATGAGGTAGTTTATCTTTAATATACATAAATACATGTTTCTTAGCTCTGGTTACCTAAAGGGCCTAGAATATAACCAGTCCAGGAACAATGAGCATTCCTTGTGCCCAGATTATAGCCTTGAAATATCATTTCTCACTAAAAAAATAAAGGATTTCTTGGAAAAATGGCTAATTTCTAGCCTGGAACTATTAGGGTCATGTCAAAAGGACTCAGGAGCCAACCTGAACTTCAATGATAACTGCAGTACACCAAAACCCATCAAATATATTTAAACCTACATATTCATAACAACATTTAAGAGAAGAGAGGTGGGGTGTGGTGGCTCAAGTCTATAATCCCAACACTTTGGGAGGCTGAGGTGGGAAGATCACTTGAGGCTAGGAATTTGGGACTAGCCTGAGTAATACAGCAAGAACCTGTCTTTATAAAAAGAAAATTAAAAATAAAAAAGTACCTAGCAGGGAATGGTGGTGCATGCCTATAGGCCCAGGAGCTCAAGGCTACAGTGAATTATGATCGTGCCACTGCACTCTAGCCTAGGTGACAGAGCACGACCCTGTCTCAAAAAAAAGAGAAGACTGGTCATGTACAGTAGATGACAGGGAACCAATGCATTCCCTTGTAAACCAGTAAAGAAAGGTAAAGAATCAAGTATTTATCCTACATGAAATGGTAGGATATGAAACTGGTAACCAAATAATAGATAACGATAATTGACTATAATGGTATTCAAACAAATGAAAAAGAAAAAATAACTCAGTTATCACCATTTTGTAAACTCCATGAATGAACACATATAGGCATTAAGCATCAACAACTGCTAACATCACAAAAAGATAGAAAGCAAGACATTATGCACCTTCTATAGTCTTGTCCCACACTACCCAAAGGATCAAACCTAAGTCTCATACAGTCTCTGGATCTAAATGCCAATTTGCAGAAAATACAGAGGGACAAGAAACATGTTGACCTATAACATGAATATGCAACTAGAAGAATCCAGACTGTGGGAAAGTCTTCTAGCCAATTGGCTTGTTTTCTTCAACAGATAAATAGTAAGAAAAAAAGTAAGGGAGAGGCGGAACCTATAAACTTAAAACACATCAAGTTTTTTTCATGTGGGCAAAACTAAATCATGTTATCTAGGGATGTACATTTCATTGTAAACTATTTTAAAAATCACAAGAAACTAGTTACTATAAAAGTCAGGATAATGGTTACTTATGGGGGGAGGGAGAGAGCAATGGTTAAACTGGGGCACATGGAACGGATTCCTAGGTGGGAGGCAGAGTTCCATTTCTTGACCTAGGTTGTAGTTACAAAGAAGTTACCTTTATGTATGGTTTTTTTTATGGGTTTCATATCACAATGAAAAGATCCACTACATAAACAAACAAATAAATAAATAAATGGAAATGTTTTTCTCTCCAGCTTAAAACTCTCCAATGGCTTCTCACTACTCCTAAAATCAACTTAAACTTCTTACTATGGATGACAAAGCACTATATGATATGGCTCCGCCAATGTTTCTACCTTGTCTCTTCCGCTCTGCTCTAGCCACACTGATCTTCTTGCTCTTCCTCAGGGCCTTTGCACCTGTTGTTCCTTTTACTTAATATACTCTTTCCTGGCTGGGTGCAGTGGCTCACACCTATAATCCTAGCACTCTGGGAGGCCGAGGTGAGAGGATAGCTTAAGGTCAGGAGTTCAAGAGCAGCCTGAGCAAGAGCGAGACCCTGTCTTTACTAAAAATTGAAAAAATTAGCCAGGCAACTAAACAATAGAAAAAATAGTTAGCTGGGTGTTGTGCCAAGCGCCTGTAGTCCCAGCTACTTGGGAGGCTGAGGCAGGAGGATCGCTTGAGCCCAGGGGTTTGAGGTTGCTGTGAGCTAGGCTGACCCCACGGCATTCTAGCCTGGGCAAGAGAGTGAGACTCTGCCTTTAAAAAAAAAAAAAAAAGATACTCTTCCCCCTAGATTTTTGTATGGCTCATGCCTTACTTCACTGAGGTCTCAAACATCACTTTGGAGAGGCTTTCCTTGATTAGATTATTTAAAACAGCTCCCTATCTCCTCACTAGTCAGTCTCTATATCCTCACTGTGTTTTATAACTTTACGTATATTTGTCTACTTGTTATCTTGTATGTACTCCACTCATTTGCCTTACCAAGGCTTACGTTCAATGCTAAAAATATGTATTTTGGACACCCAGTGAAAGCGTCAGAAAGTTGACTCTTCCATTACCACATCCCCTACCCAGTTATACCTTAATCTTTATTTACCAAAAACAAACTACACTCCAACAGAGATGACTGCCCTCCTTTGATAAACTTCCATGCTAAGATGGGTATATTGGGTCATGCACCACTGAAGTTTTCATGATCTATTTGGTTTTCCTTTGAGTATCTTTTGGTTCATAAATGGTCATTCCCAAACTTAACCAGTCAGTCCTATTAAGCGGCTAGAAGAAGAAAGGGGAAGTCAGAGGAGACAAATAATCCTGAGGTCCCCTCTTCCCGTTTCTCCCTTAGAGTGGGTTCAGTAGGACTCTAACCATTATTAAAGATGTATGTCAGCTAACGAAAAAAACCTCAAGTTTACAGAAAATGAAGAACATGAAAAGAAACCCAGGTACTAAGATAGGTCAATAATCCACAGGGCTGGACATCAGCAGCACCTGTAACTTGGAAAAAAGAACAAAAAAATACAAAAGGATAAAGAAAAGAGAAAAAGGGATCTGTAAGAAAGGTGAAGGGAAAAAAAAAGGAAATAGACCCCCACACATACCTAGCCTTTCTACTTTTTACCAGATCAACTTTAAGTTGACCCAAATACATACCTTTGCATCTGAACAGTAGAGCTTGGCCCATTCTGTACATCTCCTTGGCCAAACTGGCCATATGTAGCCTGGCCACAAGGGGCCTGTGTTGTTGAGGCTGGCACCCCTGAGGAAGGTGGGGCTCTTGACATACCTGAGGGTAAAGGACAGAAACTAAATTATTGGGAAATAACTTTCTCCTCCACCCCAAGCCAGGAATGCAAAGCAAGGATCGATAAGCTCAGACCTTCATTGACCCAATACCACAGCTTCAAAGCAAAAAGGACACTATCAACATGCAGCTCTAGCTACAGCAGATTCTGAACACGGATGTCTAACAGAGGGCCAACATTCTCCTAGACAGGCATCCTAGAAGTGAAGCAGTAGCCAGAGCCACAAAAATGTAGGGCCTTCCTGTTATCACCATACTCTCTCACTTAATCCAGGACAGTCTAACATTCTTATCCTAGACAAAAAGTCAACATTTTTAAGGAAAAGATCTAACTCCAGACCTCGGAAACCTGGAGCACATATGAGAAAGATGCCACGGAAGATGACCAAGTGATATGCTGAACTAGGTTTTAAAGAAAGGCAGCTCTTGCCAAGCGTAGTGGCTCACACCTGTAATCCCAGCACTTTGGAAGGCTGAGGCGGGAGGATCCCTTGAGACCAGGAGTTCGAGGTTGCAGTGAGGTATGATCACGCCACTGCACTCCAGCCTGGGAGACAGAGTGAGACTCCATCTCTTAAAAAAAGAAAGAAAAAGAAAAAACAAAGGCAGCTCTTAGGGAGAGTATTCTGCCACCCTCTTCTCCATTCATTCTCCTTATACTAACCATATCCATTTTAACCATTCAAAGTATGGAAGCTTCCAATAGCACATGACTGAGGAAAGTGTTCCCATAGGCTGGAGACCTTGTTTCTCCCCAACAGTTCAGTCAGGACAGTTGGCCTGTCCTCCCATTAGTGCTGTCACCTATATGCTCACAAAAACTGTACCTCTGTCCTTTCCGGTTATCAGAGCTGCCATCAAAGCTACTTCATTAATGAGGAATGAAATGTAGGAAGTGATTAGTTACTTGGCACATCACTTTTGAAATGTTCATGACCCCTGTTCAAAGAATTGTTTTTCATTTGCTCTGCCTCAGTAGAGATTAAACATTATAGAACCTGCTTGTAGGACCATAATTTGTAAACTTTCTCACTAACCATCACAGAACCAGGTATGTTTTCCTCTCCATAACAAAGCTTTCTCTTGAGAGAATGCCAAACTCCATCTTTTTTTTTCTTAAAACAGAGACAGGGGTCTTGCTATGTTACCCAGGCTGGTGTAGAATTCCTGGCCTCAAGCAATCCTCCCACCTCAGCCTCCCAAAGTGCTGAGATTACAGGAGTGAGCCACCGCATTGGGCCTCAAACTCCATCTTGATAAGTCAGGACTTGACAAAGCAGAGATGGACTCTGACCAGGCAAAGTCCTAGCCCAGAGTACAGCTCTTTTAAAGATCTGAGACCTAATTTCACCACTTCAAAATTTTTTTTCAGTTATAATTAAAATGGTAATGATTCATTTCCCAACTCTTACCTATGCTTCCTTGGTGCCTTCTTTTTCCCATATCCCTTTATGGAATTCACTCTCTTAAAAAGCATAAAGAGTCGGGCATATCCTAAGTCCTCAGCTAGCCTAGAGATCTGCTGTTAACTACTTTCCAAAAAGCCCCTCTGGATAATCTGTAGAGTACCAGCTGCTCTTCTTGAAAAAGTAATGTAAAAGCCAAACACTAAACCTTGGGCAGCACCAACTTAGTCTTCTCTGATTGCTCTGATATTACAGAGCAGCTAAGAAGCAGAGGAAATTCACACAAAGGAAAAGGAATGATATCAGAAAAAGATATGAGAGGTACCAAAAGTCAGGCACACGAATACCACATTTTTCATCCATGAACTATCTCTCCTTGACCCAGAGTCATTTATAGACAGAACCAGCAGTCCAATGAGAAGCAATCTCAATATATATGACCAACAAGTGATTTCAAGGAGACTTTAGGTCAACAGGAAATATTCAATCCTGGCCATAGAATCTGGAGAACTTGTGACCACAACCCTTCCATTCAGCTCTGAACAATGCAGCAAGGTAAGGCTGCACCAGGTAATACCCACAGGAAGTGATCTGCCATTGAACCTGGAAGATGTGCTCCCACTAGATGTCTTAAGGCAGAGACACAGTCACCGTACCTAAAAGCAGGGAAGGGCAAACTGCCCACAGGGATCTCAGTTACAGAGACCCAGATTCATGTTCCTCAATCCCAGTCACCCAAACTCTCCAACTAAGGCAGCTTAGCTAGAGCAAACAACCCAACCTGAAGACTTCTTTTCCTAGCTCAAAGGAAACTTAGAAACATACCTTGAGGAGGTGTTTGCTGATAGCCTGGTACTGGGCCATTGTAGGCTCCATAGGGAGTGGAGGGTGCTGTGGACCCTGGCTGCCCACCATAGCCGGATTGATGATACCCTGGGTAGATGGGCTGGGGCTGCCCAAATGGTGGCACAGGTGGAGCTGACTGGTTGACGTTCATTATGAAAGCATCCCCGATTTGGTCTCACCTATTAGATAAGAGAGAAAAGAGAAATTAGTCAAAAGGAACTTTCTAAAGAGAGAGCAACTAATCAGGGCTGGAAGAAGTGATAAAAAGAAACTGATCCTATCAGGCAGTGGTCACTTTAATCATTCCCACACTATCACAGGATCTTAGTAATTTTCTGCCCCAGCCAGTACCCAAATTACCTCCTAAAAGCAAGGATTTTGTTACTCTGAATGTCATGTTTTGTCATTGCCAGGAGAGTATAAATTTCAACTTCAGACAGGCCCACTGGAATGGAGCAGCAGTCTCCATTCCCCAGTGGTATGATTTCTAGTGTCTAGTCACACAAGGTGTCCTGTGGCTGATGAATTACCATGTTACAGGCAAGTGAAACAATGTTCCAACTTTCCACTCATTCATTCTAGCATCCATTCATCCATTCATTCAACAAACACTAAGTACACTCTAGTGTGCTAGTCATTTTGAATCACTCAGGTTAAATGTCTACAACAGATCAGCTAACATTTTTCCTCTTCAATGACAAAATTTAGAGTAATGACCTTCTTTGGCTAAAAAAAAATAATAATAAAAAATAAACTTCCATAATCCAAATGCTATTCCAACCCCAGTCTTTCCACCAAAAGAGTGGATAGACCTTAAAATTGAAACATTAAAATCACGAAATGCAAAGGACACCTGAAAACTCTAGCAAGGCAACAGATTAGAACTGAGTGCAGGCCAGGCACAAAAACTTCTTCACATAATCGAGAGAAGCAGTTCAAGAATCAGTGGCAAAGCTAGATTTCATGGAAAAGATCACTTATCTTTTCCCTCAAGCAGGAGACTGTAAGTATTGTGAATCCCAATGCACTTCTCCAACTCTCCTGTTTCTGCTCCCCTTATATGATTGTTATAAATCTAGGCCACCATCAAAATTATTACAATCTTGCTCAGCAACAGAGGGATGAATGAGGGTGCCTTCCTAGGTTGGGTCTTTCCAAGAAGAAAACTATCTGACCACATCTAAACAGCCTTATTGTTCCAATAGACTTCCTATAGACAGAAGTGGCCCAGGAAGCAGGAGCGCTCACAATTGCTGCAGTGGAACAACAGGCCTCACCCCTTTGCTAGGAAAGGCCATCTTCACTAAGAAAAGCAAAGCTGATTCTGGACTAGAACTTTTTAAACTCAAAGCCATCTCAGTAGCTGTTCTTCCAAATCTTAAACCTTACACAGGTCATTGACATTAAGCTTGACAGACGTCCCCCTTCCTTTATCGTTCTAAAGTCAGCGGGAAGAGGGAAGGAAAGAATCTTCTTCTCCAGGAAATAATCTCCTTAAACGCACTCAAGAGTCTGGATTCAGCCTGAAGTCTCGACTCTATTCTGGTGGACAGTTGAGGGTGACAACCCAAGGGGGCGGGGCAAGCTTCCTAGAACTCTGAAAGTAATCAAGCTGTGGAGGCTGGGAGCGCTGAGGATCAAGATCGGGAAGCCGGGACGCCAACTTCCAGAGCCACGATAAGAGAAGGGGCTGGTCTGTTAAGCATAGAGCCCAAGCGTCTTACGCCCTTCAACGGACTAGGGGCAGGAAGCGGGAGCCGGAATCTGGGCCGGGAGGCGAAGGGAGGGTCTAGGACCTATCCAGGATCGTGGATGCGTGAGGTGAGGGTCCCTTCCTGGGCCCCGCCCCCAGGCTCCTCCCTTCCTTCTGAAACCGTACCCCGATCTGGCCAGTAATACCCTGGCCTCTCCTTTGCTTTCCTACCCACCAACGTCCCGATGCCACTCCTCACCCGGCTCCAGATCCAGGTTCGACTTCGTTCCTAACGTCAAGGCTCCCAGGCTCCACTTCCGGTTCCGAGGGAGCCGTTGCGTCACCCCCGGAAGTTCCTCCCCCACGCTCCAGGGCAGGGCCACTACTTCTGCCACGTCTGCACTAGGCACGCGTTCAGGAACCCGGATGCTGCGCATGCGCCACTGCCCTCTCCAATCATGGCCGCCTTGTGGAGGCTCCGCTGAGTCTTATGCATTTTTCTTTTTTTTCTTTTTTTTTCCGGATGTCCTGGTCACTTTATGGCCTCACCAACTGAGTTGCGATTAAAAAGGCTGAGTCAAACTATCTTTAGTAACGCCCCTTCAATCCACCTTTGTCATATTAGTGACCTCTGATCTAGTGTCTTGTCATTTCCTGTTGGCCCCTGACCCCATTGATTTCCGTCCTCTAGGTTGATTTCACCTATGACCTTTGCTGGTCATGAAATTTGCAGAATGTGTGGTGGTGGTAAAGGGCACTAACTCTGCTATCAGGCTGCATGCGTGGGATTGAGTTCTGGTTCTCTAGTTTGGGCAACTTAATCTGTGCATCCAGTGTTTTTATCTGGAGATATAGAATAGAGATAATAATACTTGTCTAAGCTTGTTGAGAGGATGGAATTAGATAGGTCACATAGATTGCCTGACATAGTAAGCGCTCAGTAAAGGTCAGTTGTTATTAACCATTTTTATACAGCACCCTGTTTAGGTACAGAGCTCTACCAGAGTCAAAAGATATCTGCTCTCTGTTGAAGAGCTATAGTTCCTGTAGCAGTTATTATTACCCCATTTAATAAGAGTAATTGTAGATAACATTTGGAGGGTTTTTTTTTTCATATACATGACCTCTTTTAAGCCTTTCAATACTATTTATTTGCTGTGAACTAAAATAAAATCTTAAGGGATTCCCCTCCCCCCCCCCTGGGCCTGGCTGAATGGACCCCCTCTTGGCCAAGGGGATATCCTAAAACTAAATTGCCTACCCCAAGGAGGAAGGTCAGACATGCCTCATCAGCCCCCCCCTTCTTGGAATCATCCTTTGTAACCCATTAACAGGCCTAAAGGTATACAAGACAAACCTGCAGGTCCTCAATTTACACAGCAAATATATGTCCAGCGGTTTGTCTCTGATTAACAGCTTCTTATCTTAATCTTAAAACATTCCAAGCCTTTAGACAAAGCTTCATGTCTTTAACCAATTATAAGTCAAAGAATCTTTAAACCCCACCTATAACCTGTACCCCCCACAACCCTGCTTTGAGATGGCCCCCCACCTTTATAGGCCAAACCAATGTATGCTTCCCACATATTGATTTATGACTTAACCTTCTACCCCTGTCTCCCTGAAATGTATAAAACCAAACTAACCCAACCACAGCCAGTCCACTTGCTCAAGGCTTCTTGGGTGTGGCTCCAGGTCATGGACCTCAAATCTGGCTCAGAATAAGTATCTTTAAAATTATTTTACAGAGTTTGGCTTGTTTTCCATTAACATCACTTAATAATTTTTTGAGCACTGCTGTGTGCCAAGCCATGTTACAGGTTCTGGAAATACAGTAGTGAACAAATGTTCTTGCTCTCATATTATTGGCAGTTCATACTAGTTATTCTGAGACACAGAATGGTTCATTCATTGAAAAATTTATACATTAGTCTATACTAGAAACTATATTAGTCATTGAGAAAACAGACATTATGTATCAGTATATAGTTGAGGTCAGTGGTTATCAAAGTGTGATCCTGAGATCAAAAGTATTGGTATCACTTGGGAACTTGTTAGAAATGCAAATTTCAGATTTACCCTAGATACATTGAGTCAGAAATTCTGGAGGTGGGGCCCAGCAAGCTATAGTTTAACAAGCCCTCCAGAGGATTCCGTTGCCCACTGAAGATTGAAAAACACTGGTCTGGATAAATAATTTGCCAAATCCAGCTAACATTTGTTGAGCACCTGCCCTAGGCTGGGCCTTCTGCTAAGCACTGTCACATGATTATCCAACTTAACTCTCATATCAGCATAGGAAAGTAGGTATCCTCTGTCTTGCTTAAGATTGCACCCCTACACCTGCACTTGAATGTTTATAGCAGCACAGTTCACAATTGCAAAGTTGTGG
>VBSM01003143.1:50480542-50496417 GCA_008086735.1 Cheirogaleus medius
CAATATACGTAACCGTAATATTTGTACCCCCATAATATGCTGAAATAAAAAAGATTGCACCCCTAGTAAGTGGTAGATCCTAGATTCATAGTATCTTGAGGACAGAGCCTGATGTGTTGCATTTAGTTGACTTCTGTAGTTCTACTCAGTGATTCTCAACCTTGGTTACACATTAGAATCATCTGTGGTGCTTTTAAAATGCCAATACTGGCTGGGCGCAGTGGCTCATGCCTGTAATCCTAGCACTCTGGGAGGGCAAGGTGGGAGAATCCCTTGAGCTCATGAGTTCGAGAGAGACCATGAGGTTGCTGTGAGCTAGGCCAATGCCACTGCACTCTAGCCCAGGTGACAGAGCAAAACTCCATCTCAAAAAAAATTTACAAATTAAAAAAATTAAAAATGCCAATACTAGGTAAGAGACCAATAAAATCGGAATCCCTAAGGCTGAGGCCTTGGGGTGGGGGTAAGTTGTAAAATCTTATTACACAATCTAATCCTATATGGCTTTGTCCTATTTTTTTTTTTCAAGAGATGGATTCCTTATGAATAATCCGTGGGGCGAAAAAAAAAAGAGAGAGAGATGGAATTTGGCTCTATCACCCAGGATGGAGTGCAGTGGCACAATCAGCTCACTGCAACCTCCAAGTACTGGGCTAAAGCAATACTCCCACCTCAGCCTCCCAAGTAGCTAGGACTACAGGCACATGCCACCATGGCTGGCTAATTTTTTAATTTTCTGTAGGGACTGGGGTCTCAAATTCCTGGCCTCTCAAAGTGCTGGGATTAGGGGGGGGAAAGTGCTGGGATTGCAGGCATGAATCACCATGCCCACCCTATGCTCTCTTATCATAGGGAATTAATAGCTTTAAAAGTTTTCCAGGTGATTGTATCATGTACTGTGGGTTAATTGAAAATCACTGGTATAGCACAATGACTCACATGTAGCTGACACTCAATAAATGTTTGAATAGCAAATGAATGGATATTTAGATTCTCTGTTCACTGATGAGGACAAGTGACTGTCTGGGGTCACACAGCTAATAAATGATGGAAAAGAACTCAAATCCAGTTCTGACCCGAAATCCCAAATGTTTTCTATGACTACATCATATACCAAGGCAAACAGCATTTAGTGCACTACGGGAGCAGCTATTCCACAAAACTGTGTAGCCCTTTGTAGCAGTTACAGCACCATGTTATGTTTTGTAACAGAAAAAGATCTCTTAATGTAGGGCACATTCATGTACTGGAAACCTAGAAACAAGTACAGATTTTCATAACATTGGTTAGCACATTTACACACACCCATCTGGGTCTATCTTTCCATAATGACCTATGTGTTGTAATAGGTAATTTAATTCAGCAAGCATTTATTGAGTACCCATTACATCAGTCATTACCGTGTGGGCTGTTGATTGGTTGTTGTCCTTGCCCTCAATTTTCTCACAGTTCCTTCCTAGGAAGGAAGATAGGCAAATACACAAACTATGTACTGGCTGAGAAATACAACAGTAGAAATATGAACAAAATACATATGTTGCCCAGAGAAAAGAAGGATTAATTCTATAGGTGGGGAGTTGGGAGGTGGTCAGGAGATATTTTACGGAAGAAGTAACAGTTCAACTGGATCAAGGCTGATCAGAATTCCTCCTTACAACACCAAGCACTGCAGTAGAATATAGATTTCCGTTTTGATGAACATGTACATTCATATAGCAAGGGGGCACTCTTTCCTAGAAGTCTTGGACTTTGTGGAGCCAAACAAGCCATTCTTTGCCACCTCTGAAATTGAAGCCTCTGCTATTGCCACTTTGAAATGGGCTTTGGAGGAAAGCAGTTGGAATTAGTCCATGATCCTATCAGGGAAAGTGCAGTCCCTGAAAGGGTGTACATTAGGTATAAAGCTGAGAGAGTACTCTGAGTCCTGAGTAAAAGGCTCATACAGGAGAATGAGGGACATGGAGGACAGAAGTCTGTACTATAATTAGCTCTAGGAGTAACACAGATGGGGGAGGGGGAGAGTACAGCGGACAACTATTTTGAGCACAGCTCCGATTGACGGGACACGTGTGCTGGACTGTACTGATCCCAGGGCCGAGTTGCCTGTCTGTGATGTGTGTTGGGGGGGAGGCCTAAGGCAACAGGAACAGGACAGCCGGACAGGCAGGCCGGATCGGGTACCAGCACCTCGACTTCTCTCCCTGGGACACTGTCTAAACTCCAGGGGCCATAGACCAAGCTGAGCGATGGGTGCTGAGGAGGAGGTGCTGGTCACACTATCAGGGGGAGCACCCTGGGGCTTCCGACTTCAGGGGGGGGCCGAGCAGAGGAAACCCTTACAGGTGTCCAAGGTAAGGGAGAGCCCCTGAAATGAGGTTTCAGGGAAAGGGGAGCCCAGTGGATCCTGGGAAGTCTCATGTATTGGCTGATGGAGTGGGGGGAGGAGGCCATGAAGATGGGGTGGGTAGGTGGGCAGGGAAGCATGCTCAAGTCTGGTAGGGGGAGTAGTGTCTGATCACAAGCTTTTGGGGGGTTATTAAAAAAGAGAATTCCTGGATTCTAGGGAGCAGAGAAAAAGAAAGGCTCTGCTTTCATTCCCTACAGCACCATAGTAGCTGAGGTCTGGGTCTGGTCATCCAGTGTTTGCTCTCCTGCGTATGTGCTTCTACTCCAAACTCCAGGAATGTAGGGAAGGTTCTAATTTCTCTCTCTGATGAAACTGATGTATAATGAATTGAGGCTGTTTCACCCAGCCCAGGTCTACCCTGCCCATGCCTTCACTGCCCCTCTTTCCCTAAGTTAGACCCTTTCTCTCACTGGGTAAGACTCGTTTAGGTACTAGGAGGGTTACAGCAAGGGCTGACCTCTCATATGAAGTCATTACCCCTTTGGCTTCACCCTACAGGCTTAGTTTTCTGAACTGTAAGATATGGGTAATAATAGTATCTGTACCATTCTAAGGATTAAATGCAATAATACATGTAGCATGGTGCCCAACACTTAGTAAGAACTCAATAAATGGTAGTCACTACTTTTATTATTATTTTAACATATGTACATGTGTGCACTCATGGCACACACATACACACATAATCACAATCTCCCAGAATCTGCTGGACTCTCTCCAATCTAGAATACTGTTCTAAAATCTTGACTGTGTAATGGCACCTGGGATTCCAAGGCCTAGAAGAGAAATATTAGCCAGTATAGACATTGCCCTTTCCCATGCAGTTTTCTCCAAGCCTCTTTCATTCAGTGGTTACCCTTCCTCCCATCATGTGATGTATTACTTCCTTCAATCTGCGTACCTTCTTCCCCCTAGACAGTCCTTCAACTGCAGCTCTACATATATCCCCACCCATCTTACTCTGCAAAGTAAAATCCCTTCACATGGGTCCTTCCTGTCTTCTCCTTTCATTCTATTCCCTTTGGAGCCCTCCTTCACCTATAATCTCTCCTCCAACATCTCAGATCCGAAGACGTAGCCAGGCTGGCAGAGCAGGACTCCGAGAGAGGGACCAGCTCTTAGCAATCAATGGGGTCTCTTGCACGAGCCTCTCTCATGCCAGCGCCATGAGCCTCATCGATGCCTCAGGGAATCAGCTTGTCCTCACTGTGCGGCGGTATGGACCTCCCTCCCCTTCTCTTTCCCTAGTCTAGGACTCTTATTGCCTGTCTCAGTTCTATGTCTCCCTTGCCTGGCTTCAGCAACTAACAAGTGCCTACTTCTACTTGTGCATTTCTGCTGGAGTGTGGATGTTTGTGAATGTCTCCCAAAGGGATTGAATGTATCTGCAATTAAGGCATGGGGTGTCAAGTGGATATTTGAGTGATGGGCCTACTTCGACCCCTGCCTGACTCTTCATCACATCTTCCTCTAAGCACATTTCTAAGCACATTTGCCTCCCAGTGTGTCTTCATAACTTCACTCTTCCCAGCCAGGTCATTCCAACTATGTACCAGTCCCCTCTGTCTCCTTTACCTATTCCCCCCATCCCCTCCAGATCTCTCAAGCTGTCAGTCACCCAGTACAACTCTCAAGTTTTGCCATCTTTTCCATCTAGGGTAGCAGATGAGGGGTCTGTGCGATCTCCATCTCCTGGTGAGCTTCAGGTGCTGTCACCCTTATCTCCGCTGAGTCCTGAACCCCCTGGTGCTCCAGTTCCCCAACCTCTTCAGCCTGGGAGCTTTCTCTCACCTCCTGACAGTGAGGCTTACTATGGAGAGACAGACAGTGATGCTGATGGTCCGGCCACCCAGGAGAAACCCCGCCGACCCCGCCGCCGAGGCCCCATGAGGCCCACCCCTCTGGATGCCCCACCTGATGAGGTCTACCTGTCTGACAGCCCAGCAGAGCCAGCACCTGCAATCCCAGGCCCTCCGAGCCAGGGTGACAGCCGTGTGAGCTCACCATCTTGGGAGGATGGAGCAGCCCTTCAGCCACCTCCAGCTGAAGCTCTGCTGTTACCCCATGGCTCACTCCGGTCTGGCCCTCATCTCATCCCTATGGTGGGGCCTGTTCCCCACCCAGTGGCAGAAGATCTTACTACTACCTACACGCAGAAGGCCAAGCAAGCCAGTGAGTGCCTAACCCCCTTTTCCCCAGCCAGGATCCTTCAATCTGAGCCCTAACTCTACCCCTCCATAACCATAAATTCTACCTACCCTATGTCCCTCAGATACAGTCTTGAGGACAAGAGGAAAAAAGTGATGGCTGGAAGGGAAGCATAATTACTGTCATGGTCCCCATTATTTTTGTTGTTTGAACCAATGTAGCAAAAAGGTACAGCAGGTTCAATCCAACCCAGAAACAGGATAAGGAGGGAAGCTGTAAATGGACATGAATAGATGAAGGGTTTGGTGGTGGTTGTTGCTATCATTTGTCAGGATTGTATAAGGATGGGGTGAGGGCAGAGTATGGACTTAGGGCAGGAGAGTATTGGAAAGCAGGGTGAGGCTATAGGGGTTCTTTACAGAGTTAATTGCAGGCATAGCATCAGAGCTACCTTTGAGTAAGTTCAGTTAGGATTTCTGGCAACCAGGAGGCTATGGGATGGTCATGAGATCCCTAGGAAGTGGTAGAAGGAGGGATCTCTACCTCCTTATCCTTATCTCAGGCAAGAATATTGGCCTGGGCAGAAAAAGCCAGTTCTACTTATCTCAGGCTCTTTGCTATTTTTGATGTGAGTTACAGAACAAGGTCTAAGGGTGAACTTTCTCCCTGCTCTATGCCTCCCATGCCCCTCCCACAGATACCTTTCTTGTCACCCTGGAAATCTCAGGATTCCCCCTCTGGTTTTCATCTTTCTTTCCTCCCCTCCACCATTCTGATTCCTGATCCATAGAATTCTGTGCCTCTTAGTTTGGAATACAGGCCAAGTACATGACGGTTTAGAGTCTGACATCCCTTAGAATGCCCAATATCCCACAAAGAAATTCCAGGGGCAGACACAGGATCCCATGCTTTCCCCATGTCTCAATTTAGCACCCCCTCCCTTCCCATAATGCTGGGTGAGACTGTAGTTAGTGGCTCAGAGATATTTTTAGCCAAGCAGACCTCAGTGTCCACTGGCGTGGAGTTGGGGGAAGGGGAGGCAGGTGCCCACGTCCATCACACCGGGGCTTGTGGGGCAGCAGAGAGAAGGGAGGGGGCCAGGTTCCAAAAATAGTACAGTGAGCTCATTCAGCTGCCAGCTCTTGGGACAAGACAAAGGGGCTTTAAAAGGCGTGGGGGTGGCTCAAGCTGGTCTTGCTCCAGCCAACACTGCCTTTCTCGGCATGGAGACCTTTGAGCCCTTCAGCCAAGAGCCCCTCAGCCAAGCCAGCTGCGACAAAGCTCCAGACCTAGTTCCTGAGCTCCAAGACTCATTCTATGCAGGTACTACACTCCCATGCCTAAGAGAGTTCTGGGGTCTACAATGAAGGGGAATACATCAACAGTTTAGGAAGGGTAGTCTTTGGGAAAGGTCTTATTCTATTGTTCCCTCCTTTTCTTGCCCTCTTTCTCCTTTTCTCAGGAGAATTTTAGTGCTCCTTTCTCAGTGATGCTATGGCCACATGTCAAAGGGTTTTATGACCACATGAGCCATAAAAAACTCATGGGAACAGACTGTGTGTGAGACAGGTTTGAGTACATTATGAATACATGAAGGCATGCATGCATGAGTCTGTGGGAGTAGATATGTGGGAACAGGAAAGTGCCTATGTGTGTGCTAGTGTCAAGAAAGCTTTGATAGTAGCAGTTCCTCACAGTGGGCCATAGTGCTGTGTTCAGTGCTAAATTTACCTATATTCTCTCACTTAATCCTATTAGCAATGCTATGAGGTAGCCATTATCACCTTCATTTAAAGATGAGGAAACTCAAGTTCAATGAGGTGAAGTAACCCCCCCAATATCAAAATCCTGAACAAACCTGACTCTAATGCCTGTTCTCTCATCCACAGTACTGTTCTGTGGTATAAATGTTGGGATTAAAGGAATAAGAGTTTGCTTTCTTGAGTAGAAAATAGATGGAATTTTGAGAATTTTTCAGGAGGAACTGGGGACCATCAACCAGAGAATATCCATGTCCAAGGCAGGGTCCTAGCTGGAGAGCAACCTCTCCCATTTCCTGGCCCCACCTATCTAGGCCCCACATGGCATGGGAAGCCCTGCCCTGGCTCCCTTTAGCATATAGTCCTTGTGTGCCTGCCTGGCAGCAGCTGCCAAAGCTCTTTACCTAGAAGGCTTGAAAAATAGGGGGCAGTTCTGAGGACCAAAGAAGCCTACGCACTACCATCCCCAGCTTGGAGAAAAGGACAATATATTTAGCTGATGACCTTGAGATATCCTAAAGATTTGGAGGGTTACCTTGGAGACCAGCACTCTGGTTTTTCCTGCATCTTGGATTCAAGACTCCCCCTGGCTGTGAGTAGCAGGGATGTAAAGCACACAGGAGTGCCCCGGCAATTGGAAGGCCAAGATAAACTCTAAAATTCTGTCCAAACTGTTAGCAACAGGATCTCTGCAAGGGGAAGTCTGGGAAGAAGGGCCACCTGGGGCATGTAGGTGTGTGAATGTATTTGAATGTGTTTTTGTGTGAGCATGTATTTACATATGTGTGCGTGAACTGAGGTGTACATAAGCTGGGGTATATGTGAACGAGAGAAAAAAGTACATAGGAGACAGTATGCCTACAGCTGGCTTTCACCAGACTGCTATTCTCGTTGAAATGATGTGTGGTGGGAGTTATTTCTGTGAATGTTAATCATGCGGACTGTATGATGGGGGTGGAATTGTGAATGAAGATCTTCATTGCTAAGGGTCCTTTGTGTCCTTATCATAGGAGTAAGGTGTGGAGAGAGGGGATAAGTCCTAAACTTTGTGAGAAGTCTCCTAACATGGTCTCTGTGGTGGGAAAAAAAGTCACTTCTCATCTTCTCTCTCCCTGGGACCTGCCTCATCTCCCTGCCGGCCATAGAGAGTGACACATTCCTCCCTCCCCCCCAATGCCAGTCAGGAATGGGAGGCAGGTGAGGAATGTGTGGGGTGGATAAGAGCACATCTCTGGGAAGCTAGGAGCAGAATAGAGGGAAGACAGGATAGAGGAGCTGTGGTCAGAGCAGTGTCAGGGCAGCCAACTGGACTCTGCCCTCCCTTTAACTGTCCTTGGTTTCACCTTTCACCCTTCATTCTACCGACAAGTCAGAGGTCTTTGCCACAGGTTGGAGACATTGTGGATCAGGCCAGTGAAAGACAGGAGGTAGGAGGTAGGAGATGGGAGGCAGGAGATGGGAGGTGTGAGGGCGCTGGCTGGGGTGCTGGGTGAAAGCCTTGGGGAACAAGGCTGAGGAACTGGCTGGGGAAGCCCCACTGACAGTTCTCCCTCTTGGCCTCTTCAGAACTGCAACGTGCAGAAAGCCTCCAAGAGAAGAGTGTGAAGGAAGCCAAGACCAAATGCCGGACGATTGCATCCCTGCTAACTGCAGCCCCTAACCCCCACTCCAAGGGAGTGCTTATGTTTAAGAAACGCCGGCAGAGAGCCAAGAAGTACACCCTAGTGAGCTTTGGAGCTGCTGCTGGGACAGGCGCCGAAGAGGAGGACGGCATTCCACCCACTAGTGAGTCAGAGCTCGAGGAAGAAACCTTCTCCGACGCCCGCAGCCTCACCAATCAGTCCGACTGGGACAGCCCCTATCTGGACATGGAGCTGGCCAGGGGGGGCTCAGGCAAAGCAGAGGCGGGAGGGCAGCTGAGCGAGGCCTCTGGGAGAGGGGTCCAGCTCTTTGAACAGCAGCGCCAGCGCGCAGCCTCCAGCACCCAGGAGCTGGATAAGGTTGGCTCCGCAGCCATGAGCAACGGGCAGGGCCCGCAGTCACCACCTCGGGCCCAGAGTGCTCCTCCGGACGCGGCTGTGCTCCCACCCAGCCCTTTGCCGGCCCCTGTAGCTAGCCCCAGCCCCTTCCTACTGGGTGGTGGGGCCTCCACCCCAGCTCCAAGCGTTTTTAACCGGTCGGCCAGGCCCTTTACCCCGGGCTTACAAGGGCAGAGGCCAAGCACCACCTCAGTTATTTTCCGGCCCGTAGTCCTCAAGAGGGCGAATGAAAGCCTGGGAGGCCTCAGCCCCACCCCACCCCCCTTCTTGTCCTCTCCATATGGGCCCACCGCTCAGTCCAGCTTCACCTCAGGGGTTCCCAGCCCCATGCCAGACTCGGGTTCCGCCAGCACCTCACGCGCCTCTGGGCCTGTGACGGCCACCAGCTCTCTGTACATCCCAGCCCCTAGTCGGCCTGTTACCCCAGGCGGAGCCCCAGAGCCCCCCGCTCCTCCTAGCGCAGCTGCCATGACGTCCACCGCGTCTATCTTCCTATCTGCACCTCTACGACCCTCTGCGCGCCCAGAGGTGCCAGCCCCAGGCCCAGCGGCCCCCGAGCCCCGCAGCGCCCGGGAACAGCGCATCTCGGTGCCAGCTGCCCGCACCGGCATCCTGCAGGAGGCCCGACGCCGAGGGACCCGGAAGCAGATGTTCCGGCCGGGAAAGGAGGAGAAGAACTCGCCCAACCCCGAGCTGCTATCGCTGGTGCAAAACCTGGATGAAAAACCCCGGGCCGGGGGTGCTGAATCTGGTCCTGAGGAGGACGCTCTGAGCCTCGGGGCTGAAGCCTGCAACTTCATGCAGCCACCAGGGCCCAGGAATTACAAGACCCTGCCTCACGTGACACCTAAAACCCCGCCTCCAATGGCTCCCAAGACCCCACCCCCTGTGGCTCCTAAGACTCCACCTCCAGTGGCTCCTAAGCCTCCATCTCGAGGGCTCCTAGACGGGCTAGTGAATGGGGCAGCCCTTTCGGTTGGAATCCCTGAGCCACCAAGGCTTCAGGGAAGGGGTGGGGAGCTGTTTGCCAAGCGGCAGAGTCGTGCAGATAGGTATGTGGTGGAAGCTACACCTGGTCCCGGCCTTGGCCCTCGGCCCAGAAGTCCTTCTCCCACCCCCTCACTGCCCCCTTCTTGGAAATATTCGCCCAACATCCGTGCCCCACCTCCTATTGCTTACAACCCACTGCTCTCCCCTTTTTTCCCCCAGGCTGCCCGAACTCTCCCAAGTAAGGCCCAATCCCAGGGGCCTCGTGCAACCCCCAAGCAGGGCATCAAGGCTCTGGATTTCATGCGGCATCAACCCTACCAACTTAAAACTGCCATGTTCTGTTTTGATGAGGTTCCCCCAACTCCTGGCCCCACCTCCTCAGGGGCTCCCAAAACTGCCCGAGTCCAGGAGATTCGCAGATTTTCCACTCCGGGGCCCCAGCCTACTGCGGAGCCCCTGGCTCCCACTGTGCTTGCCCCCAGAGCAGCCACTACGCTGGATGAGCCCATCTGGAGGGCAGAGCTGGCCTCAGCCCCTGTTCCTAGCCCAGCCCCTCCTCCAGAGTCTCCCAGAAGCCTTGGGGCTCCTCCCAGCTCCTGTGGTTTTCAGGTAGCCAGGCCCCGATTCTCAGCCACCAGAACAGGATTGCAGGCTCATGTGTGGAGGCCTGGGGCAGGGCACCAGTGAGCAGGGCACAGGTCCCAGGACCAAGGAGAAGTGGAACATCCAGTTCCTAAAGTTGCTTCTCCTACCCTATCCCACCCCCTCTTCTCAAGCATCTGGAGGCTAAATTTCTCCTGCCAGAGATAGTTTTGGAGTTGGTGTCCCATCCCCCAGCTTCCTCCTCACTCCCCGCTTCCCTGCTGCTTTCTAACCTACTATCTCTGCTTTGGTATCTTTGCTTCTCTTAGTCTCTGTATTTCTTTGTACCTCTGTCTTTATCTCCAGGCTTCTCTGCTCATATTCCCGCACAGGTCTCTGTTTCTTTACATTTGTGCTTTTCTCTGTGGGCCTTACTTTAATGTTCAGTGAGAAGCACACAGAAGTTACCACTGGGACTTCAGGCAAGAAGCTCACCACCTGGCAGACAGCAGAGGGACTGACCTGTTTTTCACTAAGCCCCTCCCTACTCCTCTGCTTTTCCAAGCTTGGCTGGCATATACCTAGGCCTGTACATGTGTGTGCAAGTATGTGCAAGTGTGTGTGTGCACAGATGTTCTCTTCTGTCTGAGGCAAGAGTAAGAGTGGAGATCTAAATAAAGACCCAATCTGGGTCTTATCCTTGTACTGAGAGAAGGGTCAGATATTCCCACATAGAGCTTAGTGGGGAGAAACAGATTCACTAGAGGATAACTGCCTAGAGACCAGTGTCTGTAGCAGGTGTACAGCATCTTGTGAAACTAATGGAGTATGAGAAAACTGAAGGGCCAGGACAGTTTGCATGGGCTGAGTTATACCAGTTAGACAAAGAACAGAACTAAGACTTCTTCTAATCATCAGGATTTCAGAAAGTTAGCAACTTGAGAGCCCCATACTGAGCAACCCAGTATCCAGAAAGTGAAAAAAATTAAAAAAAATTTCCTCTGAGAATGAACAAATCATTGGCTTCATTGCCTTATGAGCCTAAGACAGAAAGGAGGGAAAAGAGAGCCATGGTGTGGAGAGTGAGGCAGAAACCAGGAGCAGAGCAGAAATGAGTGACAGTGATCACGCTACAGAGAGGAGCATGGTGAGGGAGAGTGCAGTGTTGGCAGAAAGTAAAGTTGGGTAACAAGAAGCCAGCCAGGATAAAATTGCGGGGATCAGGAAAAAATCTGAGGGAGAAAACTGAATTTGTTCAAGTAAAGGGGGATGATGGTGGGAGGGAGGTGGAAGGGTGTGTGCTGAGTGCTGAAAGAACAGTTGGTGTCTGTGCGACCTCCTTTGAATCTGCCTTTCAGTTTTTCTGCAGCTTGTCATGACTGCCTGGAAGGAGCAGGGAAGCACCAAGAGCCAAAACCTCTTTTCAGTCCTACCCCATCCTCAAAACCCTAGTTCTTGTTCCTTTTCAGCTTCAGGTCCTAATCTCTGACCCTACAGGGATATGGACTCCCCCTTCACCAAGACCACCGCCAGCCACGTTTGCTGTTTCATCTGGAAAGTAATAATCCCATTTGCGTATTGAGTGTGCGTCATGAGTCACAGGACTTTGGTTTGTGCACAAGAATAAACTTATGCCCCATGCCTTCTGCTGCTGTCATCTTTTCTAGTTTTATACCCAAATCCTGATCTCTCCTTGATCTTCTCTAACCCATTCCCCTGATCTGATTTCTGATCTCTGTCTCTGTTCCTGTCCTTCCATTTTCACTCTTTTATCCTTCATTTCCAGGTCTTTTGCTCTTCCCCACCAATTCTGTCCTGCTCCAATTTAGCCACCTCCACCACTCCTCGTGGTTCCCTCTCCCTGCAGTCTCTATCTAGGTTCTCCTCTTTCCTTCCCCGTTCCATACTTTCCAGGAAAGGCCTCAGTTTACAGAACTGAGAGAAGTTGGAAAGGCCCTCTGAGCCCTTTGCCATCAAAATTTCTCAGCTCCCTGGAGAAAGCAACTATGTTAATAGTCTCTGGGAATTAAAGGAAGAGAAAGCAATGGCTGGAGGTGAAGGTGGGATGGGAGAGGGAAGGAGGAGAGAAAGGTGTGGACTGAGATTGATAAAGAAGGGAAGGCCTTGGAGGCAGGCTAGAATTAAAGACTTCTAAGAAGGAAAGTGCCAGTGCTCCCGTTCTACCAGCAGAGGGCACATTTGTACCAAAGACCAGACCCATGATGTAGAAGCTCCCAAGTGTAGTGTCTCAGAATTCCAAAGGGCCCAGATACAGGCTAACTAGCCTGTTTTCGCCCACTCAGTCCTTTCAGGTACCCAATCATAGGAGATCAAACTTTCCCTTTGTTTTTGTTTTTGAGGGCGAGGGTGGTAGTGATAATGAAATCACCTTTTGCTATTTATGATTTTTCTTCTAATTTGCTTCCTTGGGTTGGAAAGGAATGGAGAAGGAGGACAGAAGATGAGGGTTCTGGAGGCACAGCTGGTCTGGGCAGAGGCCAGCTGGGAGGGATACATTTTAGCTCCTAGCCTGAACCCGAAAAAGTACAGGATTGGGGAAGGGTATGGTCAGCAAGAGTAGAGAGTTCACAGTAGAACAAAAGAAAGCTACAAAAGCTGCTTCCTGGCACAAGCCTGTAGTCCTAGCTACACAGAGGTTGAAGCTGGAAGATCAGTTGAGCCCAGGAGTTCGAGTCCAGCCTGCACAACATAGCAAGACCCTGTCTCTTAAAAATTTTTTAAAATAAATAAATATATTTTAAAAGCCACTTCCTAAGGCAGCTGCAACAAGGTGGTGGTGGCTGTAGCAAAGATGCAGCAGCAGCTGGTTCCAGAACCTAAGCAGAAGTTAGAGGAGGACCCACGGTGTTCCTGCAGCTACTGAGGAAGGGGCTGGGCAAATAACAGGCTTTCCCCAAGGGAGCTCTCATGTTTGTGCCCCTGCCCAGAGGCTCCTTTGGAACAGTCCAGATCCTATAGGGTGTGTTCTCCATTTGAAGGAAATGTGAAATAGGAACCTCAGAGAACAAGCTCCTGTCAGGTCAGAGGCCTACATGTGCTTCTCAGGGAGACATGGATGTCCGTCCTGCACAACAGGCCAAACTGAACACCCCAATAATAAATGGGTTTTTTTTCCTTTATTTTTATAAATGGGGGTTAAAAGGTAGATCCAAGTATTCACCTGTACTGCCAGAGTTTAACAGTAAAGAAAAGGAAGTCAAGCAGACAGAATAATTGCTCAAATCTTTCCCATATCATTCCCACATTCCATGCCTGGGAAACACTGAGTTTGATTAATTTGGTGCATTATCCTGCCAAGAGCTGGCCCTCACAGAGAAAAGACCAACCTATGTAAGAACTTTAAAAGAGCAGTTCCATTGTGAAGACTTCCTGTCCCCAAACAGTGCTTTATGTCCTCCCTCCCAAATATACCCCAGGTCTCTCCAGTTCTGGCCTGGATTGGCTTTGAGCGGCCCTCAGGCCATATTCTCCAGGTTCTCTCTCTCCATTCTGAATTCCTATCCACCACTTGCTGCCTGTTTCCCCTCTTCCTTTCAGTCTTCAATTTCTCCCTCAGTATTTCTTTGGATCTCAGATTCTAGGTGTGAAGGGAAAAGGAGTCCCTGGGCAGACTGGTCCCTGGCTCAGACAGCTCAGCAGGAAAATCCCAAAGGTCTTTTCTACCCTTCCAGAGCCTCAGGGCAAGGAAGACACGATCTTGGTTCCAGGGTCTCAGTGCCCCCTGTGCCATTTGAGCTGCTTGCACTCATCATCTCTATTAATAACCACCCTCCCTCCCCCACTGCCAGTGCTGCCCCCACGCCTGCCCAGCTCGTGTTCTGCGGTCACAGCAGCTCAGTCCTCCAAAGCTGCTGGACCCCAGGGAGAGCTGACCACCGCCTGAGCAGCCGGTAAGTCTCCAGCTCTATGGTTAGAGGGGCTGGAGTCCACTCTGTTGACTTCTGTGTCTGTGTCTACAACTCTGATTCTTGATCTGGGGGAGTAGCCCCCTCTCCATCTATGCTAAGCTCCCAGCTGTCCAGTTCAGGGGAGCCACAGAGAGTTGGAAGGAGAGAAGCCCAGGAGGTTAGGGGGAATGGAGGTGTTGGGGGAGGCACTAGAAAAAAGGGAAGGTAGACCCTACTAAGTTAGTAGAGTTGTGGATGTGTTTTTGAAACAAGATTCAGCAGAGGACAGCATTTCGCTAAGTGCCAACTTCTGTTAAGGAGGGGCTGAAGTCTGTATCTTCTCCTAGCTAGTCCCCCTTCTCTGCCAGATCCTATTACTATGTTTCTGTCCTTTCTCAACTCCCCACTGCTGCAGTGATATTGCTGAATTGACATGTATCAGGGTTCAAATGCCACCCCCCCAACTCTGCTCTGGGGTCTGGAGTGGGAGAGACTGAAGGAGCAGAGAGCACGGACGGCCGTGACCTCCCAGGCCATGTTCCAGCTGGCCCAATGGAAGAGCAACAACTATCTTTCCTATGGAGAATGGTTTTGGCTGAATCTCCTCAAGCCTGGCAGAACATTTTTCTGCCCCCGCTGCGGCTTAGGGGAAGACTGAGGAGAGACCAGAGCCTGGAATCGTAGCCCCAGTCTGATCTCTCAATGCGAATAAAAACTTCAAATCATGCCAAGTCAATGAAACTTGGGTGCATTGCCTTGCTTGTATTATTGTTGTTTTTCAAACACCCTCACCCCACTATGTTCTTAAGCTCTGCATCCACTTTATGTAAAACAGCCTACAGGAGGCTGGGGGTTGGGGTACCCAAGATGTACCCAAAATGGGGGCTGGGGTACATCTATACTTCCTGCCCTGCCTCGCAGGAAAATAGAAGCCATAAAGCAGTGAGTTTTCACCTTTTGGCAGAATACATATTTCCTTGAAAATCTGATGAAATTTTGTCCCCTGAAGCCTTTAACCCCAGGTTAAGAAGTCTACCCTCAGCCGGGCAATGGCTAATGTCTGTATTCCCAGCCCTTTGGGAGACTGAGGCAGGAGGAACACTTGAGCCCAGGAGTTCAAGACCAGCCTGGGGAACATAGCGAGACCCCCATCTCTACAAAGAATTTTAAAAATTAGCAGAGTGTGGTGGCACATGCTAGTAGTCCCAGTTACTCAGGAGGCTGATGCAGGAGGATTGCTTGAGCACAGGAGGTGGAGGCCATAGTGAACTTAGATTGTGCCACTGCACTTCAGCCTGGGTAACAGAGTGAGACATTGCCTCTTAAAAAAACAAAAACAACCAGTCCTTATCCATGCTCCAACTCCTCCTTATCCAGGGCGAATCCACCTCCACAATGCCGCTCTCAGGAACCCCGGCCCCCAACAAGAAGAGGAAATCCAGCAAGTTGATCATGGAACTCACTGGAGGTAGAGCATGTTTGATTTACCTAGTGTGGGACTTTGTAAGAGCACCCCTGACCCAAGAGTTCTGGAAATATCATAAGATTATATATGTCTTAGGGTGAACAAACAAGAGGAATTCCAGTAGCTGGAGAGAGGGGGATGGGAAGGGTAAGAAGGGCAGGGAGAAAGGATTCAACACTGACTACTCATCCTTCCACCATTTTCACCTTGTAATCTGAAACAATGCCCTGCCATATTGTCCAACACAGGTCCAGGGCCAGAGAACCCATGGGTCAGTGAGGTATATTTGAGAAAGAAAATATGGCACAGACCAAGTTCTCAATACTTTCCTTACTTCTTTCGCCCAGGGCTAGGAAGCCTGTGTAAACACTTAAAATGGAAAACTGCACAGGCATGTTTCCTGGGGGTGTGCAGGAGTGCATGCATGGGAAGAACTGTCTCTATACCGAAGTTCTTGGGAGCCAGAGTTCACTGAAGGGAAGAAAAGGGAAAGGAATTAAGACAGGTGTCTGGGCTAGGCACGGTGGCTCACGCTTGTAATCCTAGCACTCTGGGAGGCTGAGGCGGGAGGATCGC
>VBSM01003143.1:50597964-50623710 GCA_008086735.1 Cheirogaleus medius
TGGCACTCTAGCCTAGGCAACAGAGTGAGACTCTGTCTCAAAAAGAAAAAAAAAAGTAAAATGAAGTCATGCTATATATATTATTCTCTCACTCAATTTTTCACTTAACTTATTGTGGACATTCTTCTAGATCTGTTTATATCCATCTATGAACGCTTATAAAGTTGAGTTTTTACTAGTGTGGACATTTTACAAATTCATCAAAGAGATGATGGAAATTCATGCTTGAAGCTCCCCAGTAAGTCCCAGTGGCAGCACCTGGTAGAGAGTGCTCCTTAATGGTTGAGAACATGAATTATGAATTTAATCTACTTGACTTTAATTCAGCTCCACCATTTCCCACCTGTGTTACCTTGGGAAAATTATCCTCTTTGTGATTCAGTTTCCTCATTTCTAAAATGGGAGTAATAATAGTTATCTACTTCATAAGTTGTGAGAATTAAATGAAATAATATATGTAAAAGTGCTTAAAATTGTTCCTGGCACATAGTAAATGATCAACAAATGTTCGGTGTCATATTATTGTTACTATGAAGCACTCAATAAATATTTGTTTTTCTTATTATTATTACTGATCCAAGTCTACCCTGAATTTGATATGGAGAATGCTATCCAAAACATGATCTCCAAATTGAAGGCAAGAGTACCAAAGGAAAAGCATCACAGTGGCCATAAATTCAGGTGGTGCTTAGTCTTGGAAATGTGGTGACTTATCTTTTCTCTTGCTTGTATTCCAGGTGGGGAATTATCTTCTAAAAGTGAACTGGATGAATTACAGGAAGAGGTGGCCAGGAGGGCCCAGGAACAGGAACTTCGAAGGAAACGGGAAAAGGAATTAGAGGCAGCTAAAGGGTTTAACCCTCATCCCAGCCGCTTCATGGACTTGGATGAACTGCAGAATCAGGGTAATTGTTGTGAGCATTAGATGTTAGGTAATCTGGACAGAGAGAAAGGGTAGAAAAAAGATCCAAGCTTCTGCATTCCTTGTCTTCTCTTTAGCAGTTAAATTTATCTTAATTCAGCCATTCCAGTGAGAGCTAGTTAAAGTAGAAGGAGACAAGCCTATTGATTGGAAATAGGCACTGATTTGGAGGCACATCTATTAAAAGCCTATAGATTAGACATAGTATATCATTCATGGGAAATGTTTCCCTTGAACATCTGTGGAAGGTATAAATAAAATTAATCTCAACTGAGGAGCAGCAGAAAAGGGCAGGGAGCCACACTGATATTACTGGGAATTCTACTTGCTGGGAAGAAACATGCCCTCAGGATATTCCAGCTGGAGCTTCAGGGAAGTGGGTCTGCCAAACAGGAGCAAGAACACAAAGCCTAATTTCCTTCTGATGCCATCTGATACCATCAGGATTCATTCCCTAATCTCATACGATTTGCATGGCCTTTAACTTAAGCTTCCTCAACTGCCCCATGTTAGTCACTTCTTTTCCTCCTAGAATTTCATTAGGATGTTCCCTGAACCAAGAGAGACTAGCTTTCAAAATAGGAGTTCAGCAAGGCTGAGGTATCTACCTTAAATAGGTCGTGAAACCTATATCTCAGTTTTTCCTTCTATAGAATGAATTTATCACTCTTATTATTCAGAATCTCCAGTTATAACAAATTGCGCTTAAGCAGTATAAAGGATAGGAGTCTATGCTATTTGGGTGGCTGCTACCTGTTGACCACTTCTCATTTTATAAACACTTGGAGAAGCTTCTGGGCTAAGGAATCCTATATGGGGGCAGCTTTTCCCCTCTAATCCTCCTATTTTTTTGATTCAAGGCAATCGTTGCCTTATATTTCCCAAGGCATTGTATTTGTTTCCAAATTAGTTTTAAATTCCTAATTCCTTAGCTGTCTCAATATTTGGATAGTCTTTTCTTTCTTTTTGATCTCAAGCTATACCACATTGGTGTCCCAGGTTACTTCTGGAAAGAGGGCCTTGTCATCCCCCTCCTTGCCTTTTTCTCCCCTCTGTCAGTTGGGCAGTACATTAAAGTTGGGAGGAAGTCCTAGTGGCTATATTTCATTTTCCATTCTACATATACTTTGGCTCCACATCTGCTGGAAGAACAAAAAATGGAGTGCTAAGATTCTGGAGGACAAGAATTAAAATTTAGTACAGTGATTGACCAACTACAGTTTGCCTAGATCTCTGTAAAGTAGAAATCTCTTTTTTTTTTTTTTTTTATTAAAAATGGCTATAGCTACCACCTCTGATTAAAAAGATTGTATAGGTTCAGTTGATTTCAAATACTGTGAAAGAACTTCAGGCCTGGAGGGTCAGGGGAAACCACACCTCTAGAGATAGGGTGGAACCTGAGTGCCACATTCTTCAGAACCAATCTATTACTTCCAGTATCTTCTCATTGCTGTCAGAGAGCCATATGAATTAGAAAGTGAGTGCTAGAGGTGTGGAAGAGCCTTTCTTACCATGTCCAGCTGGAGGTAAGTGGAGGATGGGGGGACATTGTGGGAGAAATGACTGAGACATTTTGATTTTTTTTCCTGTGACCTTGCGAAGGATCACTGGCAGTCCCAATTGTAGGTGAACATACATTATAGCTTGCTGCCAGTTTATGAATATGAGTGAGTAGAGAGCAAGGGGTACATAAACTTGAGAGTTCTTTTACAAAAGTTGCTCTTACTGTGCTTCTGAGCCTTTTCATCTGGCATTGTATTTGGACTCTTCTGTACCTGCTTTGGCACACGTTTACTTTGAGAAGAGGAGGGGATATCCCATGCTTGTTTTATGGGAAGGTGACTTTTGGGGGTAGTTTTGGTGAGCAAAGCCATGATAAAAGTAAATACTTAGCAGTGCTGATGAAAGATATGTGCATGCAAACCAACAACAAAGCCAGTTCAACTGCCTTGGTAGATACATTGAGGTAGGAAATGTAGACCATCTGTGCCTAAGAGTTGTACTGATTTTCCAGTTTAGGGCAGTGCAGAGAGGACTGTGAATTGGTGAAGGAAACAAGTGGTATGGATGGTTTTCCACAGAATAGTGAAGCCATCTTTGCCATAACAAAGCAGCGGTCTCAGTGGAAGTCTGGGGTATTCTGACACTGGTTGGTGAGAGCTCCACTGTGGAAGAGCAGTTCATTTCCAGGCATAAGAACCCATCCTTCTGCTATAGGCAATACTTGGTTCTTTCCTTGAAGTACTCTGTAAGAGGTCTTGGAGTTAGAATATGTGGCTGGCAATGGCATGCCTCTCTTTCATGGGCTTGGTAATGTGTCAGGGCAAAAAGGGATGTCCTGCTTGTTTCAGAGACTTTTAATAGCAATGGACAGTTGGAATAAGGGTAGAGCAATGGCTCAGCAGCAAGGATCTGTGAGTACTGAAGGGAAACAACACTACATAGGAAAAGTTGGAATGAATTGTAATGAAAATGAAAAGTGCTGGCCCTTTCAGGGAGGAGTGACGACTTTGAGAGATCCCTGCAAGAGGCAGATTCAGTGTTTGAAGAGTCATTGCATCTGGAACAGAAGGGAGACTGTGCTGCAGCTTTGGCTCTCTGTAATGAAGCTATCTGTAAGTAACTCTAACCGCTATGGCTATGGCATTTTTGACTAACTTCACAATAGGTATTATTAGTGCTGTCACTCAGATGGGATGAAAACAGTTTTTATGTCTCCTCACTCTTGGCTCTCCCAAACTGAGGCCTTTTAGCTATCTTTGCTCTTTAGATTTCTAAATGTGCCTGGCACTGTTCCTGTGGCCTATGGATATTTACTGGAATAACTTCAGCAGGAATCCACAGATGAATTCTCCAGCCATGCCTAACTTCTTATCCCAAGATAAAGTAACACCTCTGATGTGAGATTAGTCTGCTCTTTCTCTAGTCACTGACTAGTGAGTTGGAACTTACGGTAGGAAAACAGAATAAATTGATGGTGACTTCCCAGGCCTGTGACTTTTCACTGTAATATGTGATTCTTTCTGTTACCACCACCCCCCCTTCCTGTTATGTAGCACCATAAACTTACAGCAAGGGACTAAGGCTTAGAATTGGTATGTGATTCTTAAATGTGACCAGAAGAAGTAGTGCTTTGTAAAGATAGATGCTGGTTTGGATCTTATTTCTGCTGTTGGCCACCAGGAAGGGGAATTGGGGGAGTAGAGTGCAGAGACCAGAGTCAGACAGATCAGTTACAGAGAACAAGAGTGGCAATCTCTAAGAAAAGCAGTAGTTTATCTTCCTGATTCATTTTAGTTTTGTTTTGTTTTTTAATTTGGATTAACCTGTTTGGCCTCCATGGCTTCCATGAATGTTCCTTGTAGCCAGAGCCAGCTCTGTGCCCTGGACAGCATATGCATGGTCCATGCCTTGCATTTCTGCTGCATATTTTGAGTTTTACTGCATATCTTTGCTCATTTTTGTTCAATTTTATTCTTTTTATTTTTGTGTTTTGTGTTTTGTTTCTGCTGTATTTTCTTTTGCATTTTAGCTAAACTAAGACTTGCCCTGCATGGTGCCAGCTCTAGCACACACAGCAGAGCCCTAGTCGATAAGAAGTTGCAAATCAGTATTCGAAAAGCACGGAGCCTGCAGGATCGCATGCAGCAACAGCAATCATCACAGCAGCCGGTGCAACCCTCAGCCTGCCTCCCATCACAGGGGGGGAGCCTCCCTCAGCCGACAAGGTAGTGCTTGGGAACCACATTAGTTTACGGACGCCAGGGGAAGAAGTGACCATGAGAATTCTATAGCAAGAGCTCTCATTGTCTTGGCCACTACAGGGGAGAGAGAGAGAGGAGTCCTGAAAAGATTTTCTTCTCTCAGGTCAGACATACAGTGAAAAAACACATTGTACTGCTGGTCTTTTCTTTAATAATTCCTAGAAAGATGCAAAAAGTACATCATAATAAATAGACCGCTTTTACAAATATCTTGCAGGTGAGTTTATCCCTGGACTTGTGTAATAACATGATTATTGTATTTGTACATATTATGTTCTTAGACATGATAATCTGGGCTACATTTCGTGTTGCAGTAGCAACCATGATTTATTTTGGGATTTCAGTGTTTACTGTCCCTTATGGAAGCTGAGAAAGCAGTCTTTTCCTTGCTTTGATTGAACTATAGAGAAGAGAAACAAAGATTCCCTTTGCTTTGCTTCTTTATGGTGAGGACTGGTAGCCATTAGTGTAGTTCTCACATCTTAGCCTTGAATTTGGCTTTTACTTAGAAGCCAAATTCAAATTTATTTATTTATTTATTTATTTTTGAGACAGAGTCCTGCTCTGTTGCCTGGGTTAGAGTGCCGTGGCGTGAGGCTAGCTCACAGCAACCTCAAACTCCTGGGCTCAAGCAATACCAGGTAGCTGGGACTACAGGTATGCACCACCATGCCCAGCTAATTTTTTCTATATATTTTTAGTAGTCCGGCTAATTTCTTTCTATTTTTAGTAGAGACGGGGGTCTCACTCTTGCTCAGGCTGGTCTTGAACTCCTGACCTTGAGTGATCCTCCCTTCTCAGCCTCCCAGAGTGCTAGGATTATTACGGGCGTGGGCCACCGCACCCGGCCCCAAATTCAAATTTAAATGAAAATTAATTTTAGCTGTTAATAAGACTGAGTAGTTTTCAAAATATAAGTATAATAAAAGCAGTTAACATTTTGAACATTTGCCTAGGTCCAGGTACTGAAGTAAGTACTATCTATCGATATAACTTTTTTTTTTTTTTAAAGACAGGGTCTTGCTCTGTCACTGAAGCTGGAGTGCTGTGGCATGATCATAGCTCACTGCAGCCTCAAATTCCTAGGCTCAAATGATCCTCTTGGCTCAGCCTCGCATAGAGCTGAGACTACAGACATGTACCATCACACCCAGCTAATTTTTTAGATTTTCGTAGAGATGGAGTCTCGCTCTGTTGCCCAGGCTGTTATATATTTTATGTTATTTCATTCTCACAATAACCTTATGAGATAGGGACTATTATCTAGCATATTTTACAAATAAAGAAACTCAGTCTCAGAGAGGGTAATTACGTAAGGTAGCCAGATTACTTAGCTATTAAGTGGTAGAAATGTGGACTACAAATCTAGATCTGTTTGTGAGTGTCCTTAACCATTATGTAATACTGCCTTCTATGATTAGGTTTCCTAAATGAGTATATAATATTCTTCATAATGTGACTGGGTGACTATACTCAAAACAGTTCATAGTATATTCTCATTCAGATTTAGAGAGTTGTTTCAAATATGCGTGATTTAGATAGCTAAACTCTTTCCAGAAAACTTATATCACTTGATGAATGTTAGTGATTGAGGTTTTATCTAAGTGCTTATAACACTGAGTTTTTTAGGTCAGAAATATAAAACAATTAGTGAGAAACCAACTAAATGCAGTTAATCTCTACTACTACTCCTAAATCTCAAGTTATAGTGTATTACTTTGGGGAAACATCTCAGTGAATAATACAATCAAATCTAGATTACGAAAACACAATTGAAATGGTTGATTTCTGTGTAATCCCATGAAGCCCAAATCACCCTGTATTTTATAAATGTTGGCCTCTGGGTTCCTTTAGCAGGGCTGCCTCTCAGGACTTCAGGTAGGACTTTCCTCCCTGTATAGCATCCTGTATTTTTGCTGTTTGGTATGAGTAATATTCTGGTTTTGCTTACCTTCCATGTCTTCTGTATGTGGGACTAGCAATTTTTGTTTCATAATTTGCAAGTAGGTCATGATTGGAATGGGACATCACAAATAGTGAAGAATATTGGCAAGGGCTCCACTTAATATTATTGTGTGCAACTTTGGTGAGGGCATTTAAGAAAGAGGATTAATATTACCTATTTACCTGGGTGTGAGCTGACTATGGCATTTTCTTTTGTGAACCTCTGAATTGTTGACTCTACTTGTGCATGTCTTTCTATTTATTTTCACCATTCCCTCTGTGGATAGCTAGAAATGGGAATGGAATGAACAGTTCTTTTTGTAAGTGTTCCTGTCAATCAAGGCAGTTTATGACTGGCTCTCTTCATTTGTTTTAGTGAACAGCCTATCCCGCTCCAAGTATTGTTAAGCCAGGAGGCCCAGCTGGAACCCTGCACGGATAGAGAGTTTGGAGCCAGTTCTTTCTTCCACTCACCTGCTTCCTGCCATGAGTCACAGTCATCCCTATTCCCAGAGTCATCTGCACCACAGCAAAATTCCCCCAGTAGATCTGCCTCAAAGCTTCTGACTTCGGTTGAAGTGGACAGCACTGACACCTCTGCATTCCATAGGCAGGGTTTACCTAAAACACCAGGCAGGACTGAGAAGAATTCTTACCCTGGTTGGGAGCCATTGGATGCCCCAGAGGGTAAACTGCAAGGCTATAGGGGTGACAATAGCAGCTGCTGCAAATTCCCTCCACGAGAAAGAAGAGGCATTACTCAAGAACAACTGTTCCAAGAAAAGAGGGATCCCACTGACTCATCTCTGGTGTTGCCTTGGTCACGCCCAACTGGAATAGCCACCTCTGAGAGAGGAGATGAACACATCCTAGGCTGTAGTCCTTCAAATTCATCAGCTCAGCCCAGCCTTCCCCTGTATAGAGCCTGCCATCCCATTATGCCTGCTACTGCTTCATCTGAGCTTCACTCTCCTGCTCCTGTGCAGAAAACTAACCAATGCCTCCAAGCCCAAAGCCTCAAAACTTCATTGACTTCAAAAGTGGATGGAGGCAGTGAGGAACCCTATAGGCCAGAGTTTCCCAGCACAAAGGGGCTTGTTCGCTCTCTGGCAGAGCAGTTCCAGAGGATGCAAGGTGCCTCCACGAAGGATGGTACAGGTTCTAAGGACAGAAGTTTGTCAGATAGTTTAAGGAAGAACTCTTCCCTTTCTGACTGTAAGCCTCCTTTCTCACAGGGTCAAGGGAAAGGCCACTGGTCTTGGGCAAGACAGCAACCCCCTCTGGATGGTAGAGACAGACTGCCTTCCTGGGAAGAGCCTGCTGAACATCCTTCATTTGCCATAAACTCTGGGCTACCTAATGGTGAAACTTCTAGAGGAGGACAGTCCAGGTTGGCAGAGCCAAGTATATACCAAGGGAAGCTGTCCCAAGTGAGAGATGCTAGGCCTAATGAGCTGGGTAGCAGTATGGACTTGGGGACTTCCTTGCCTTTGGATTCCTGGGTGAATGTCACAAGGCCCTGTGATTTTCAGCTTAAACATGGGGCCCCCGGGCCAGGAATGAAGTCCTCTCCCCATGATTCCCATACCTGTGCAATATATCCAGAGAGAAATCACATCCTTTTGCATCCGCATTGGAACCAAGACACAGAGCAAGAGACCTCAGAATTGGAGTCTCTCTACCAGGCCAGTCTTCAGGCTTCTCAAGCTTGCTCTTCGGAATGGGGGCAGCAGGATGTAGTTTGGCACCCACTTAGCCAAACAGGTAAGAGTGCATACAGTAGTAGGGGGAGTGAGAATCATATAAAAGCTAAAAGCAGGAGGACAAGATTAGAAGAAGGATGATGTTCTGTACAGATGATATCCCCAGCTTAGTAGGAGGTAGTAAAACTTCTGACTTGACTCTGAAAGCCTTCAGGACAAAGGCTAGACATTTTTCTGGCTAGAATGGAGAATGGGGACAGAATTATCACGCACAGATCAGTTCCCTCCTTCTAAAGAAAGAGACTGCTAAGTATTTGCCCATGCCTTCTCTAGTAGGCAGTGCTAAGGAATAGGTCTTTGAGGGTGACTCAGCATGAGATAGGGCAGGCTGAGCAGAAAATACATTCTTCTGTGGCATAAGTAATCCCAAGATTGAGCTTCCAGGTCCACCTTGCAATAAGGATGTCCACACTGAACCTAATCTCCAGTGTGGTATTTCCAGATCATACTGAACCAGCAATATCAAGACCTTCCCTGATCCCTTCAGGAACTGCCAAATGTAGTATTATTTTTCAATGCCTGTAGGGTAGCAATTCACTGATTCTCCTTGAGATAATACTGAGGAGTGGAGCCTATACCTCAAGTGCACATCACAGACTAAATTCTGGAAATGATAAGAACAATGTTTGTAACTTAGACTGATGCTTTTTTTTTTTTTTTTTTTGAGATAGGGTCTCATTCTATTGTCCCAGGTAGAGTGCAGTGGTGTTATAATAGCTCACTGCAACCTCAAATGCCTGGGCTCAAGTGATCCTACTGCTTCAGCCTCCTGACTAGCTGGGACTACAGGTGCGCACCACAACACCCAGCTAATTTTTGTAGTTTTTGAAGAGACGGGGTCTCGCTCTGTTGTTTATGCTGGTCTCAAACTCCTGGCCTCAAGTGATCCTCCTGCCTCAGCCTCCCAAAGTGCTAGGATTACAGGTGTGAGCCACTGTGCCTAGCCAGATTGATGCTCTTAACTCCAAAGCCTGAACTATTTTCCTGGTTCCAACGCTAACTCTCAGTATTAATTTGGACAAGTCATTTAATTTCCCAGTGCCAAGTTTTTACCTGTAAAGTGAAAGAATCAGCTCAATGATTTTTGTTTAAGGTACATTCCAACTCTGAAATGGTATGTATGATTCTGTGAAATTGAACTCAGAGAACTTTTATCTTTAGCTTGGATGTGACAGTTTCCATAATGGTATAGGTTCCTGACAACCAACATTTAATTGCATCCAAACAGATGTTTAGTGAGTACTTACTATGTTCCCCGGAGCTGGGGTGGGGGGATACCACATAAAGATAAGATTTGATAATAAGAAATGTTTTGAGGATCTGCATTCTAGTGTAGATTTTGCAGTAACATCTATTAAGTGGTCTTTAGCTACATGGGACAGTATAATATGGGAAGTTCCTAAAGAATGACGAAAAGCTGGAGTCTGCCTCAATGAGCTTCCTATCTAATATAAGGGAAAAAGAATATACAAATATTAAGTGTTTTAAAGAAGAATAATAAGCATATAAAATAATATATTGCTATATTGAACTAACTAGTTGAATGTTAAACATTATTTTTAAAAACCAAAGGTCCTTTATATTACCTAAAATAGCATCATTTTTCATTGTAGGTAATTTTGAAAATATATTATCAAAAACCATTGATAATCTCACTGTTAATATTTTCATGAGTTTACCTTTGGTTTTTTTTTTATACCTGTATATTATATATTTTGTTTTGTTTTTGCAAAAAGCAGGATCATTGCAATATATGTATACAGTTTAGTCTCATTATTTTCTTAAGTTATATCTATGAGCATTTACCATAAAAACTACCTTTAGGCTGGGCGCAGTGGCTCACACCTGTAATCCTAGCACTTTGGGAGGCTGAGGCGGGAGGATCTCTTGAGGCCAGGGGTTCAAGACCAGCCTAAGCAAGAGCAAGACCCTGTCTCTATAAAAAATAGAAAAAAATTAGCCAGGTATGGTGGTGCATACCTGTAGTCCTAGCTACTTGGGAGGCTGAGGCAGGAGGATTGCTTGATCCTAGGTGTTAGAGGTTGCAGTGAGCTATTGTAATACCACTGCGCTCTACCCCAAACAGTATTGAACCCTGTCTCAAAAAAACAAAACAAAATAAAAAACTACCTTTAATGATAATAATATGCTACATATGAATGTGCCATAATTTATTTATTCAACTATTCTACTATTGTTAAATATTTAGGTTAATTCCAATTTTTTAATAATAAAGCACTGTGATGAATATCTTTTCCCTAAGTATTTGGCCACATTTCTCTTAAGGTCCTTAGAATAAACTTTTAGAAGACTGATAACTAGTTAAAGGTTAAAAACTTTTAAAAAATCTCTTGATAAATACTGGCAAATTAGCCTTGAGGAAGATTACGTTTCTGAAAAACATCCAAGAGTACCTATAAACCATTATTTTTTTTTACTTAATAGTATACAAAAACTAATTTAAAGACTCTACCATGTAAGTCAGTCAGTTCTCAAAATACTTGTCAAATCAAAGTAGTCTTTATTTTGGCTAGAGTCCCTGGTTTGAAAACTTGTGTCCTTAAGAATTGATATGACATAGAATAAAGAAATGATCAGGTAGAATTAATCAGGAAGTGGATGATGAAGGAAAATGCCAATTAGGATCCATATATGAAAGAATATATAATTTTGGGGGAGTTCTTTAGCTTATTGTAAAGCATTTATTAAGTACCAAATTACTTTTTTTTTTTTTTTGATCTTGCTTTGTTGCCTTGGTTATAGTGCAGTGGCATTATCGTAGCTGCAGCCTCCAACTTGGAGGCTTAAACGATCCTTCTACCTTAGCCTCCTGAGTAGCTGGGACTACAGGTGCACACCACCACAACTGGCTTGCTTTTTTATTTTTTGTAGAGTCAGGGGTCTTGATATACTGCTCAGGCTGATCTCGAACTCCTGGCCTCAAGTGATCTTCCTGCCTCAGCTGCCCAAAGTGCTAGGATTATCAGATATGAGCCACCGTGCTCACACTTTTTTAAAAAAAATTATTTTATTGATATATAATTTACATACTATGCCTTTTACCTATTTAAAGTGTACAATGAGTGTATTAGAGTTCAAAGTATATTGGAGTTCTTATCCATTACCACAGTTTTAAAATGTTTTTGTCACCCCAAAAAGAAACCCTGTATCCATCAGCAGTCACCTCCCCATTTCTTTCTCCTCCTCTCCCCAGCCCCAGGCAACCACTAATCTATTTTCTGTCTCTATAGTTTTGCCTGTTCTGGACATTTCATATAAATGGAATCATACAGTATTTGGTCTTTTGTGACCAGATGAATTTTGACATGATCATAGTTCCTAAAGTGTTTTATAAATACTACTCTTGACCTATATTCTGAATTTCATAGTATTTTGAAGTTGGGCAGGCATCATCTTATAGATATCTACTTAAAAATAAAAAAAGAACTTTTGTTATGGAGAATTTCAAATATATTCAAAAGTAAAGAGTAAGAGTAAATGTTGTAATGACCTACTCCACCAGGTACTTATCACCAGCTTCCATGGTGATTGTCTTGACAAATTATTGACATATAGCCAGTTTGATTTAGTTATAGCCCCCCTTTTTTCTTCCCCATTAGATTATTTTAAAGCAAATCTCAGTATATCATTTCATCCATCAATAGTTTAGAATGTATCTCTCAGAAGTAAAGACTCTTTTTAAAAGGCAAAACTATAATATTATTATACCTAAAAAATGAACAATAATTTCTTTCCTGTTTATTGGTTTTGGGGAAAAAATGAAAAAGAAAAAAAGAAAAAACCAAAAACCAATAATTTCTTTTTTATTTTTTTTGAGACAGAGTCTCACTCTGTTGCCCTGGATAGAGTGCCATGGCGTCAGCCTAGCTCACGGCAACCTCAAACTCCTGGGCTCAAGCAATCCTTCTGCCTCGGCCTCCCGAGTAGCTGGGACTACAGGCATACACCACCATGCCCAGCTAATTTTTTCTATTTTTGGTAGAGATGGGGTCTTGCTCTTGCTTAGGCTGGTCTCAAACTCCTGAGCTCAAATGATCCATTCGCCTTGGCCTCCCAGAGTGCTAGGATTACAGGTGTGAGCCTCCGTGCCTGGCCTAATAATTTCTTAACATAATACAATAGCTAGCCAATATTCAGTATCGCTGGGGTGCAGTAGCTCATGCCTATAATCCCAGCAATTTGAGAGGCCAAGATGGGATGATTGCTTGACACCAGGAGTTTGAGACCAGCCTGGGCAACATAGCAAGATCCTGTCTCTACCAAAAAATTTAAAAATTGACCAGGAGTGGTGGCGCATGCCTGTAGTGCCAGCTACTCAGGAGGCTGAGGCAAGAGGATCACTTGAGCCCAAGAGTTTGAGGTTACAGTGAGTTGGGCAACAGAGTGAAACTCTGTCTCAAAAAAAATAAAAAAATTATTGGGTAAGAGGGTAAATATATTTTCATTTTAATAGAGATTTTCAGGTTGCTTTTTTGGAAGACTATAACACAAGGATATATTCCTATACTTTGGGGGGAGTCTTTTAAAGAAATAAGGATTCCTAGGCTCTAACTGCAAACATTCTGATTTAGGTCTGTGGTGAGGTCTAGGAAGCTATATTTTTAGTAGCTCCCAGATCAATCTGAGGTGGTTTTGAAACTACTGCATTTAAGTACCAGGAAATATTGAAAATAACTGGTCTTCATTACTTACATCAGCAATATCATGCATATATATGCCATATATATGTGTGTATATATACACATATATGAATCATAGTATCAAATCAAGATGTGAATTGGCCACATATGTAGGAAATGTAGGTCAAGAGCATGTACATTTTCAGAATGGAAGACTTAATTAGTCAGATTGGGGACATCCCTTTGGGAGTCACATATCCCATTTAGATCAACTCTTCTCTGAACAATCTAGAAAGATTTTGAGGAGGGGATAAGCATTTAGTGGTTGCTTAGAATTTAAGTGATTGAGAGAAGTTAAGTGGGGCGGGATATAAAAGACCATTACACATGTAAAATGTTTCTGAAAAGCTTCTGTTTAGAGTAATAAGCAGTTACCAGGTGAGATGATAAAGAGTACCATGCTGAAAATCGAGAGACTTGAATTATAATCCTGGTTAAACTACTACCTACCTGTCAGATGCTGGAACTCATTTTCCTGTTATATAAAATGAGGAGATATGATAGATGATTACCATGATCATTTCAGTTCTTAACTAGCCCAGAGATAATAGTTTACTTTGTCACTACAGATTCTCTAGAAAATCACTGTGTTAGGTAATTTCCTTTGTATATATTATAAGTCTTGGGCCCAAATCTGACAGAAGCTGATTATGTTTATAAAAATGAAATGAAGCAAGATGAGGACATTCAGCTGTCTGTCCACAGAGCCCTTTCTCTACAAAGTTCTTAAAGCACTGTGAGCTGAGATCCTTGTGGCCTACAGGAAACTATCCATATTCTGAAGATCTTGTTTCTAAATTTCAGGAGCTTATCCTCCATTGGATTTAGGGATGCATATTTGTTATTTAGTAAAACAAGAACTCCTGAGTTTGTGCTGCCAGGCTCAGGGTTTAGACCACAGAAGAAGAGATGGCTTCAACTTGTATTTCTTTTTTCCTCCTCAGGCTCTGCAGATGGCATGGGGAGGAGGTTGCATTCAGCCCCTGGTCTTGGTCTCTCAAAGACCCCAACAGCAGAAATGGAGCACAGTCTCCATGAAGCTAGCACAGTGCCTGCTTCTCAGGTAGCAGCCTCAGATGCTAAGGTGCTGGACCTGGGGATTGTGTTGGGGAAGGGAGTGTAGAGAGATGTGAGTGGGAGGGCTGATGGTAAGGCAGAGAGTTGGTGATGTGGGGCCATCAGAAGAAAACAAGGTCCATGATTGGGCTTCTTTTGAGTGAGAAGAGATCGCCACATGGCTACTACCTTACAAATAACATCTAATTTGGTGTCTACTATTGAGTCTTTCCCTATTCTTTTCCATATCCCTGAGGATGGGGTCTGAGGGAAGACCACAGGTCTAGTGTTATGTGTCTGCTTGTATGTGTCTGTGTGTTTGAAGGCTGCACTTTGCCGAGGCCTCAGCAGGGAGTGTGGGGAGGATGAACAGTACAGTGCAGAGAACTTTCGCCGCATCTCACGCAGTCTCAGTGGCACCGTTGTCACAGAGAGGGAGGAGGTTCCAGTTTCTTCCCACAGTTTTGTAAGTAGAATCAGGGTCTGTCTATTCAGAGCACTCTCCTCCTTGCTAGGTAAAAATACAGTGCAGGTAAAGAAGCAGGGAGAAAATGAAAGTTGTAATTTGAGGGAAAGCCATGTGCTCTCAGCAAAAATGAGGACCTGCAGCCATTATTTTATTTATGCATATTCAATTGGAGCTCAGAGGAATGTTCATTTCTTGTAGCAGTTCTGAAAGGGAGTATTATAGGGTACCCTAGAGTAAGAAGAGTCATAGTAGCCTTGGGAGGAATCTGAGAAGCAAAGGCTGCTGATTGGCTCAGAACCCACTGCACTAATCAAAGGAAGAAGGGAAGAAATGGGATGGAGTATTGTTTTGCTTTTTCCTCCTCACCTCACCACTCAGTACATTTTTGAGTGGTGTCCAGTGTGGATTCAATATAAAGTGAAGCATGTGCATTAGCGAGAAAAGGAAAATGATTTAAAATCCTCTCCTTGAGGCTTTTCATATGGTATTAATGCAATAATCTGTAGGAGGAAGGGACAGGAAAACCTAAGCTAGTAGAGATCAACAGACTTAAATACTATTTGTGGCTAGGTTTGTAGGTAATTGTACCTTTTGAGAATTTCACACACTTGTCCAAGACAAATTGAGTTTTCTTTACAATAAAGGTCAAGATACAAAGCATCAGTGTATTGAAGCTTTTCCAAAAGGTCAGTTCAATAAAAGTGTAAAAGCAAGTTTTAAATACATGGTACAAAAAATAAAAAGGTATAAAAGGATATACAGTGAAAACTAAGTCTCTATCCTACCAGCCCTTCAGATCTAGTTTCCCTCCCAAGAGACAATCATTTTTTTAAAATTTTGCATAAGTTTTTAATTCTGAACAGCCTGCCACTCTTTATTTTGGAAAAGGTGGTCTCTTCTGCCTAGCATTTGCTCTTATATACCTTCAATGCATTTAATGGCAAATTATTATTTTCCTAGGAGAGTTGGCTTCCTTTCCTCTGACCTCTATATCATAGATTAATTGATTCATTCTTTTAAACAAATGCATTTGAGCTTATGTTCTAGGTATTGTGCCAGGTGCAAGGCAGTGGTCAGTTAGATACAGTCCCTGCTTTTATGGGGATTACAGTCTACTGTGGGGGATAGATAAATAAACAAGCAATTATAATGCAATAAGGATTTGATGCTATGGGAGTATAATAGAAGGGACATTTAAACCAGGCTTGATGTGTCAGGGAAGGCTTCCTGGTGGAAGCAAAAAGAATATAGCAGGTAAAGGTACCTGAAGCAAATATTAACTGAACTAAAAGAAGCTCATTTGGGATGGCACAATTAGAGTGTCTGGTAAGGGGAGATGATGGAGAGTGTTGACAAGTGAGACTGAAAAGAATAAAAACAAAGGGTAGATCATAGACCACAGAGAAACCTCACAGTAAGGAGTTTGAAAGGATAGAAAGTAGACATATTGGAGAGCCAATTAGGAAGTAAACATCAATGAGACTTGGTGCCTACCTGCCTGGATGTTGGGAGAAGAGTATAAAGGATGAGGGCCAAATTTTATAGGTTCATAGTGGTATATTTGAGGGAAGGTATGTGTTCAATTTTGGATATGTTAAGCTTGAGTGGAGATATCTGGCGGTAGGCCTTTGAATATGAGACATATGAGCTGGAAATTGAGATTTTGGAATCATAGCCCTTGAAAAGAGGAAAAGAGTATTGCCAAAAGAGGAGAAGAGCCAGGATATATCCCTGAAGAGCATCAGATTTAATGTACTTCTTCTTCTGAAGAACCCTAAAAGGAGACTGAGAAAAAGCGACGAGAGAGATTGAAGGGAAACAAGGGAAGTGTGATATCATGGGTACCAAAGGAAGAATGTTTCAAAAAGGAAAGAGTAATTAGCTGTGTTACATGCTAAGAGGGCTGGTCCTTAAGTTGTATGGTAAATGTCTATCATCAGCCACTCTGTGGTAGGTGTTGAGAGCATACACTGCTGGGACAATATAAATTCTGCCCTTGAATAGCTTGCAATCTAGTAAAGGAGATTAGATATACTGGCATATAGATTATTTTATTTAATATATTATTTACTAAGTGCCTGCATTGTTCCAGGTGATGTTCAAGGTGCTAGGATATGGAAATGAAAAGAAATGTATGCTATTAGGGAAGAAAGACAATAAACAAATAAATGATATAACCCCAGACAATATTGATTATGATAAAGAAGAATAAAATAAGGCAAGGGAATAAGGAGTAAAGAGGTAACAGTGGTTTTTCATATGGCTATTTCTGATAGAGTAATGAGGGAAATTAGCTCTAAGGAAAACATTTAATCAGAGACCTCAGTGATATGAAGGTATGAACCACAGGAAGAATATTCCTGGTAACAGAAACAGTAAGTATAACAGCTCTGAGGTAGGAATGAGTTTGGTATGTTTGAGGAACATTAAGAAAGAGTGTAAAAGGTATAGAAACAATAGGAGATAAAGCAAGAAGGAGTAGCAGGGCCATATCACATAGGACCTTGTAGGCCATGGTAAGGAGGTAGATAGGAAGATCAGATTGAAGGCTGTTACAGCAGTGGTCCAGGAGAGTTTAAATATAAAACCCATAGGTAGAAATGACAGTACTTGGCAACTAATGGAATTGTCGATGGGAAGTGGGAAATCAAGGGCAGTGCCAATGTGTGAGTCTAGGTGACTTAGGAAAATGAGGTACCAGGAAGAGGAGTTTGGAAGAATGTTGGTTCAATTTTGGATATATTATTGTTTCAGATGTTAAAGGAGATATTTCTAGGTCTTTACCACAAAATTGGATAACTAATAGACTGTAGAGCAGGATATAAGCATCAGTGAATACAAATTTGACAGGCAAAAGAGGAAGCTATGGAATATAGCAGTGACAGGAGAGAAGATGGAGTAGAGTTCTTGATTCTACATTTCAGCATATATATTTTAGTTCCCAATACTTAAGAGAAGTATAGAATTATTTTCTCAATCTCTCAGGCTTTCTGAATTTCTCTCTCTCATTTCTCCTTTATTTTTAAATTTCTGTCTCAATATCTCTAATTCTACTGTTAGCATTAAGGAGTTTGCTAAAGACCTGACTTGCAGGGTTAGAAAGGTGAGGGATATGAGGAAGACTGGTTAAGGGAAGAGAATCTGAAGTTTGGAGTTTTGTAGAGGAGCTGACAGGGAGAGTGGCTGAATAAATTGCGTTCCTCTCCAGAACAAGGCACTTTTGTGCTCTAGTTCCCTCCATTTCCCTCTGCTTGCCTTACTGTGTTTACCCACCACATCCTGCTGTGTGTTAATCCTCATCTCTGTGTTTTCTTTTTGTCTTGTGTCATTATAAGGATTCATCAAACGTGAGGAAAAAGCATTTGGAAACCGGGCACCGTTGTTCCAGCTCCTCTTCCCTCCCTGTCATCCATGACCCTCCTGTGTTTCTCCTTGGTCCCCAACTCTACCCTCCCCAACCACAGTTCCTGTCCCCAGATGTCCTGATGCCCAGCATGGCAGGGGAGCCCCATAGACCCCCAGGTAACTGCCTCCAATCTAATATTATATGCCAGTGTGGACCTCTAAGGATCAAATCAGTATGCCTGGGGGTGGGCGTGGGGTGTCCCAAGGTGGGGTGGTGTAAGGATATGAATTACTACTTTAAGGGAAAGCATTGATCTAGATGCATTGTGACTGAATCATTTCTTGGGCACCATGGTTCTTAAGCTAAGGGTCTAGACCAGCACCCCTAGAATCTGTCTACCTATGAGAATGAACTGCTTCAGTCATGATAACATAAGCTTTTAAGTGACAAAGGGGAATTAATATCCAGTCTTTGGGATTCCCCCCAAAACAGAAAGTGTCATCTCCATCAGCTAGTCTTCTCTCCTTCTGTGATCTGAGTCTCAGCTAGGGGGCGGTCTAGGAGGACAAGGAATGAGTGGGAGATTTGGAAACACCATTTTACATGGAGGACCCATGCCATGTGTACAGACCCAGACAATCCTGGGGAAGGTGGGCAGCATCGTTCTGTCTTTCTTTGACCCTCCACAGTAAGATGTTTTTGTTTTTCTTCTCATGAACTGAATATACAACTTAAGTCAGTGGTTCTCAATGGGGAAAGGGGAAGTCCTACTGAATCTAGTAGGTAGAGGCCAGGAGTACTGCTAAATATCACACAGTGCACAGGGCCGTCCCTCCACACCCCACTAAAGAATTATCAGCTCAAGATATCAATAGTGCCAAGGTTGAATAAATGTATAGAAAAGGCATTGCACATTTTGCGTGTGGGAGGAGTGGTGTGAACAAAAGCAGAGATATCAGAGATTGAACAAGAATGTAAGCAGAGGCAGTTTAAGGTGAAGGTACCATGTTAACAAAAGCTGAGTGAGGTTTTAGAGTGGTGGCTCCAGAAGTAGAGTCATAACAAAGGGAGTATACATTTACTATATTAGGGAGCCATTCTTGTGTGTGTAGGGGAGGACGGAGGAGGGATTATAGTGGAGTGAGGTAGAAGTATGGCAACTGTTTCATTTGCCCAGGTTGGAGGTAAGAGACTTGATTTTGATGTATATTAATATTTTTAAAAAATGAAATAAAACGCTAGTTCCTTCTTTCCTTTGTGTATATGCTCTTGGAGGAGTGGGGAGTTGAGTGGAATAGCCAGGAATGGTCCTCTGGGAAGGAGAATGGTTTTCTGAAGTAACTCAGTCTTTGGATTTCTTTTCTCTCCCCAGGAACTTCGAGGAACATCCAGCAGTTTCTGGCTATGTGTGACAGGGGTGAAACTTCCCAAGGGATCAAGTACACAGGAAGGACTTTGAACTACCAGAGTCTCCCCCACTGTTCCAGAACAGATGCCTCCTGGGGACCCCGGTCAGAGACCAACCAGCACGTTGGGGCCAGATTCCTGACTACTCCAGGGTGCAGTCCTCAGCTAAGCCACACTGCCACACTACCAGAAAGAAGCCAGGGCCTTCGGGTTCCTCATGCTCAGTCCTGGGGTGATCTTTTCCACTTACCCTCCCACCTTCGCACTGTTCACCCTGTGTCCTCACCATCCAGCAGTCTTCATGTGCCCCTGAGGTCAGCTTGGAGTTCAGGTCCTAGTCCTGGGCCCCGAACCTCTGGTCCTCGAAGAGTAGATATGCCCCCGGATGATGACTGGAGGCAAAGCATTTATGCCTCCCAATCTGGACACAGGAGGACACGGGGAGAGGGGTTTCTGTATGTTCTAGCAGATGCCCCTGGGAAAGAGCAGATCAGGGCTCGAGCCCTGCAGCACAGCTGGTGGTAAGGGTCACTCCTTTCCTTTCCTGGAGCCACACCTTTCTCTAAAAAACTGTGCCTGTGGCAGAGTTGGTACCCTGCATCCCTGCCATGGTTGTACTATTCTCATCTCAACATAGAATTGGCAGTTTCTCCTAGGGGTGCCAGGAACCTCTAAAGAGACCTGGCTCCTTTGGGAGGGGATATTTGAAATTCCAACTTCCATTCCCCTAGCAAAAAGAAGCAGCTGCTGTTTAAGGACTTTATTTGAGCCACTTTAAAGATGTATTCATGATATTACTCTGGACACTAGCCATTCCTTAGGATCTTAAGATCACTATTTCACTATTTTATTCCTGGATGCTTTATGCCCCCACCTCCACCTGAGCCCTCATCCTCTGTTCCCTACTATATTTCCAACTTCTACTCTTATTTTATCCACCTATCCCTATTACCTGACCCTCTATCTTCCCCGTCTCCCATCCCTGGAGGGACATGTAGCCCTGTGGTCTCAGTTCTGACCACATCATTCAGGGCAGCCCACCCACCTGCCCAGGTATTATGGCCTGTCAGCCTTCCCTGTGCCCCCAAACCTTAGGCCTAGAATGTGGAGCTGCCAACATAACATTTGCCCTTCTGAACAGATGGAGTCAGGCATACTAACACACCCTCCTATCTTTAGCAGCAGAGCCATTACTGCCACTTGCTCATTTGCCATTGTAAACCCTCAGATTCAGCTGAACTATTTTAGGGCCAAACATACTGTTTTGTAAAGTATTTTTCATTAATAAATCTATAAGATAGTTCTATTTAATCCCTTGTCATTCTTCCCATTTGTATGCTCTTGCATTTTTGTATTGGGGTGGGAAGGCCTGGACATATATATGAAATGGCTTTTGACTGAGTGGAAGTGAGGAGCCAAAGAGGAGTTAAAGGATATACACTCAAGGTGGGAGTCAATGGGCCCTAAAATAGAGTGCCTTTCCTTGTCATTACGGCCACTAGCATGTTTCCTATCCCTTTCCTGCCAGAGGCACTCAATATATTACACATTTCCTTCCCCCCACTTCCTTAGGGAGATTTTTTGGGGATTCAAATTCCTCTTACAAATTCACTCCTGACCTATGTATTCTTGATGCCCTCCTCTACCTTAACAGGTTGTGATGTGCCTCCTATCCCTTGCTCTCTTCCCATGGCAGCCCCCCTCCTACCTTTCCCTTGTGGTGTAATGGCACTTCCATGCCAGAAAGATCCATTTTTACCCCTGCCTCACTCACAAGAGTCCTTTTCCTCTAAAAGATATTTTGTGGGCTCCCTTTGTGAAAAATACCCATTGTTGGGCTTTCCTTTCTCTTTTACCTCAGCTCTCAGGATCATTGAGATTGACACAAAGAAGAGGTAGGAAGATACTCATTGAGACAGACTACTACTTACCTAATTATCACCATCCATTATGAACAGATTCTGAGCACATGTATTATTGAACAGGAGGCTGGGCAAGAATTCTCACTCTATCCCACTTGGGTCCTATATACATCAAGTTATATAGATCTTAGTAGATATGCTGTTCCCTTTCCATGATTCAACATATCCCCTGGTGTCATACACACACTTTTCTAATAATTTCTGATAGAACAGTCAGTTCTTCCTCATGAATATCAGTTACCTTGGGCTCTCTGAAGTTTCCATAAGTCACCTGGATCCAAATTCTGTGCATGCACATAAATAGGGAACTAATTTCCAATTCCCTCTTTACTCCCTTCCAAATCTATTTCCGGAATAAATCAAGAAGGAGGCTGTGTCCTTTTCAGGTGAATTCTGCAGATTCTTTGGACACCTCTTGGTGTCATTCCTTCTCTTCCCCATACCTCTTTTGATTCTGCTTCAGCTGCTTTCTTATTTTGTGCCTTCAGACTCTTGACAATTCCAGACCCCAAATACAAGGGCCAGAATTCTCTTTCAAACTCCATTTTAAATGGTCACTTCTCTGCTCTAGAACCTACAGTGCTTCCTCTATATACTCGTATCCCCTGCCAACTCTTTAGTGCTCAGATCTGGTAGCTAAATTGTTAAACATTTATTTCTCTATATTAGTAGGAGATTATAAGGTTTGATCATCTCTCCCCATTTTACTGGAAGCACCAGAAGAGCCAGTGTCGTGTTTCATTCATCGCAGCAACTAGCTACAGACTGCCCCCTCTCCTCAATCTTTTGTTTCCGCATGCAAAGAATTTTAACCTGATCCCTTGGCCTCGTCCTGTTTCTCTCCTAGCCTCAGTAATTTTGCCCGAGTCCCTAGAGCCTGCCCCGCCCCCGCCCCCGCACGCGCGGTGCATGCCGGTCTTAGCTCCTCTGTAGCGAAAGAGGGTCCGCCATGTTCCCCGGCGGCGCCGCCGCTTGGCTCTGGTAGTCGCCGCCCCCGCCCCCAACCCCGCCCGGCCCAGAGCCTAGCCGAGCCCCGGGCCCAGCATGGCCGCCCCGGAGCCGGCCCGGGCTGCGCCGCCCCCACCCCCGCCCCCGCCGCCCCCTCCTGGGGCTGACCGCGTCGTCAAAGGTGAGAGGTGGACGAAGCCCTGGGGGCCTGGCTTGAGGAACTGTGTGTGTGGGCGGGCGGGAGACCGTCCCCTCGGGAGCGGGCCCGGAAGGGCGGGCGAGTGACTGGCTGCCTCCCTTGGGGAGTGGCCCCTGGGCGGGCCCCTGCTGGACTGGGCTGAGTCGGTGGCTACGGCTCCGTGGGCTCCTGCTTGCCTTCAGGCCAGGGCGGGGGTATTGCCTCCGGGGCTTCCTAGCCCAAGGGGTGAGGCTGCTAGCTGCAGTGAGCTCCCTTTTTTTCCTACTTGGCCTGTCAAAGCGGCGCACGGGCCGCGATTAGCTTCCTGCTCCGCGACAGCTGCACTGGTGGCTTGCCGGAGTGAACCGAGGGGCTCAGAGACCTTCAGCCACGCGAGGCCCGGCCATGAGCGGTCAGAAATCTCCTCGGCTTTGGCCCACGCCTGCTCCCCAGTGACAGCCGTCCGCCCTATCCGCGCTTTGCTAGCGCCAGCCGCAGGGGTTCGCGCTCGGCCCTCAGGTGCCACCCCGCGCGGCAATTGGGGGAACCATATGGGATTGGACAAGGGTGAAGGGTCGAGGCAGAATTGTGAGGCTAGGTTTTGTAGTGCAGAATAGGAGTAAAAGAAGCACAAAAGAAAAAAAAAAACAACCTTGTGGATAAGAAGTATTTATTTAGAAAATCATTAACACTGTTTGGTCAAAAGAGGTTACTCCTACAGACACACACCCGCACACTCCCCCTAGAAGAAAAAGTTAAATGTTTCTCGGCCAGAGCAGAATTTATGTATGTTTGCCCACAACAGGTCAGAGGATTAATTTAAAATAGAGAAATGCAAGGCTAATTGAGAGTTAAGATTCCAAGCTCTCTGTGAGAGCTTCAAAACTTCAAACACTGCTGTGGAGGTGAAAAACAATTTGGAATGATTTTTCTTTACCGTGTAGCTTGATTGATAAATTGAAGTCGTTGTATAATAAAGTTTTCCTTATTTGTATTATTTTTATTTAAAAAATATAGATACTCCTTTTATTTGTTTTGGTTTTTTTTCATTCAGCTTCTTAAATGTACTGGCACGTTTAAACCCTGTTTTAGCCTAGTTTTTGAAATCTGACTCTATCTGTTTGAATTAAAATATCTAAAAACATGAAAACCTTTTTTGTGTTTTTATAAATTTAAATTTTTTAATCTGATCCTCCTCCGGTTCTTAATAACACTGATTTGCGCCTAGGCTTATGTGGATTATTTTTAAAGTTAGTAGTATATCAGGTTGGGTCAGGTATTGGAATGAGCTGAATAAAGAGTTTATGGAATCCTTGTACTGAGAAATCTTTCTTAAAAGAGAAAAAAAATTGGCAGGTCAGGCATTCATTCTAGCAAGAAATCCTGGAGTTTAATGGGAATAGGAACAGGGGATATTGGCTGCTGCTGCTTTTTCTGACTGTATTTCTGTGTTGTGTGTTGATTTCCCTGGGCACTTTTCACCTGACTGTAAGATGGGATAACCAATCACATTCCTGAGAAATGAGTTTATGCTGTCCTTATGCATATGAATTTTGTTCCTTGTTGTATATATGGTAATGTTTTTTCCTGTACTGCTTTAATGCAATAAAAATAAGATTCCAAGCATAAGGCAGATTCCTTATGGGTGAGTTGTGAGTCCAAGACACAGTCACATTTGCAGTTTATTGGTATGGAATAAAAGCCATTTGATTTAGGTAAGTAGGAAAGGAGCTTATTAGTATAGAAAATTAGAATTAATTAAAGCTCATAGTTATATCTCATGCTTAGTTGTATGTTCTTCATGAAGACAACTTTCATTTCTTTATGGAATTTGTTAGCCAGTTGAAATACCTGATGTGGATCACATGTTTACAAATGGTGTGTAACAGTCTAATTTGCACTGCTCATGGAGTCTTTTGGAGTTACTGGGAAATTCACCTTTCATACAGATCCAGAAATCCCATTTTAAATTTCATCTTCAGGATTCTTTCTTGCTTTCTACATTGAATAGTTGTACCCTAATGTTACATTTGATGATAGAGAACACTGGTTGCCAGAAGATAAATGACCACTGTGCTAGTTCAACTTAAGTTTAACTTGTTAAAAATCCAGATTTCTTTTAAGTCCAGGATGTGATGCTAGTTTTGCATCTGTACCATTTCACAGTTGAAATATTATGGAGACCATCTGTTGGCATTGACTGTAAGTAGTCTCTTACTCCCTGAAACTAGTTATTGTCTCTAAATTTTTTGCTCTGTGCTTCTAGTCAGAAGTCCTACATTTTATGGTCATGTAAGTTCTTAAGGGCATATAGATATTTCTGTGTTTAGTATCAGATGCCTGAAATTCACTTCTTGTGAAGTTTGGGAACTTGGTATACTGTAGGTGATTTTGTATATAAATGTGATGTGCTTGTCACTAAAATTATTAGTAGTAAATCTATGACACTGATGATCGGTGATTAGGTTTCCTGGTTGGTTAAAACAAATTCTGTTCTGAGCCTGCTTCATTCAGCTGCTGGCTCAGGTCAAATCCTTGTGTTTGAAAGTTGATGTAGCCCAAATGGTTTAGATAAGATAGTATATGCCCTTTCAACTATATTCTGTTAAGCATTCTTCTGTTCTTTTAGCTAAGTTGGAAATAAGAAAATGGAAACAAAGTAGGGAAAACATCTACTGTACCTGTATGTGTGACTTACTGCCATATCAGCAAAATTGGCATGGGTAATTAAAACTCAAAATCTTAAATTTATGTGTGTGGCTTTTCCTCTTCCTCCCAAAGTTTACTTGAACTAAATTGTCCAGATACTTTCTTTTTTCCCCTAAGTACTTTTAAAATGTACCTTTTGCTGTATAGACTAGGTCCCAGATTTGTAAAACTGAATTGTCTCTTGAGATTACCAAGTGTGTTAATTTTGATAGAAAATTCATCTTTATTACTCAGAGAGCATGTCTATATAATATATATATTCCTTTTAGCACCTACAATGTGACTCATTTTCTTAACAATTTTTTCTTTATTTTTTAGGTTGTATTTACCTTAAATTATCAGACTTTCAGATTGAACCAAAATGCTGAAGTGTATGTGTTTTAATTTTTTAAGCTGGTGTATTTCTGATGAGCAGCCTTACCGTTCATTTAGGTTCTGTTGCCAGTTGCCCTGCTTATAAATCTGAAGTCATTTGGCTAAAGTATTTTCCAGTATCTTTGCTTATTAGGATTGTTTATTTACATTACAGATTTTCAGATGATCCACGGAGGTCTTGGAGTCACATAGCTACTTCATTGTTTCTTGCTAGTTCTATTTCATTATATATATATATATATA
>VBSM01003143.1:50630133-50645009 GCA_008086735.1 Cheirogaleus medius
CTGACCTTGAGCGATCCGCCAGCCTCGGCCTCCCAAAGTGCTAGGATTACAGGCATGAGCCACAACGCCTGGCCAGTGGACCCGCCTGGCCAGTGGACCGTATTTTGGACAAGTTGCTAGGGATGGCAATGATGGGAAACATGGAGGGATTAACTGACTTTAGGCATCTGAATGATACTTTGGAGTAAAGTTATTCACTGGGCACAGGTTGCATCCCAGTTGGAGGCCTTATAGGACTAAAAGTTTGTAGCCTTTGCTTAGAATTGGAGAACAGGGTTAGTTAATTCCCAGGATTCCTTGCCCAGTGGTAGAAACTATAAGAGATCTCTGCCCCTTCCCAATCCTAATCAATCTGTATCTTTAGTTTATTTTTCCAGCTTCCTAAATTAAAATGTTTTTTAGGTCTTGATTTTTAGCTACCATACGTTAAAATACCTTGTGAATGTTACTGATTACTATACAGATACGGCTTTCATGAAAAAATTTGGATTAAAGGGAAATTTTCAACAGAACAGTTTGATGAAAATGAATGTTACCAAATCATGTTTTCTAGTGTTGGTAACTTTGTGATTTTTGTAGCCCTTTAGATTGTTCCAGCTCATCTTCCATTATTAGCCATTTCAGTTGTTGACTTTTTATATTATAATATTTATGTACATTTAGTTCTGGCTTTCCCCTATCACAAATATAGAAGAGTAAGAAAAATAGTCTGAAAATTGGGAGAGAAAAATATATTAACGTATGGGGGGGAAATCCTGGAAAAGCAAGAATAATTGGCTGAAGATTAATTAGAAATAAAACCTTTAAAAGCCTGAAAACTGAAGGAAATGCTTCAAAATGTCTTAAAACTTACAAAACAAAGTACTGTTTGAGAATATTAATTTTTAAATTTTTTATTTTTTAAAAAATTAATGTCTTCTATTTGGTCAGTTTTCTTTTGCCCTGTCAGGTCATCTGCTGCAGCTCCTTTCTCCACCTGCCAAACAACACTATACATGCCTTTTTTTCTCTTATTTTCTTATTTACTGATGTATTAAAACTTTTGAAACTCCCTAGTCTCTGCTTTCAGTGTTGTGTTACTATAATAATAATAACCCCCTATAGTTTTCATCTACTTTTACCTGTGGCATTTCTCCACCATTCAACCTGTATCCATTCCTTAAAGATAGTTTTGAAATGTAAAGTATGCCAGCTGGTTTTGAAATTTAAAGTATGCCTTGAGTTGAAAAATAAGTAGAAAAGCATTGATCTATAGATAACTAACCCATGGACATGAAGTCAGTTTTGTACTTTTTTTTCAGGTGAATAAAGACCTCTGACTGTTGGTTAAAGAAGGGGCAATACCTCAGTGTGACTTGCAGTGGCGAATTCACAATGTGCATGAAAACATGCAGTACCACTGTGTCTGGCTGAGTAGGGGGAGGAGGGAGTGGTCTTATAGGTGGGTTTTTGGGAAATTTTGTATCTTGAACAGAATTCAGCCACTAGGGGAATTATGTTGATTGTTAGGAAGTATATATGATCTGGAAAGCAGCATCTTAAATGAAACAGCATCTCTTTTCCTGAGTAGAGTGAAAAAAATTCTCTCAACCTAATGAAAAAATATCCTCTCTTGATCTCAGAAAGTTGGATTTGAGAGATATTTAACCTTCTCATTTTTTTAATGTCTCAAAAGTAACTCTTCATTTATTTAGTAATCAATTAATTAAAATCTGTATTTTTAAAACAGTTGGTTTACTGATGGGGACAAATTTTGTTATAGCATACATAATGGTTTGTTTAATTTTTGATTGGTGTAAAACATACTTTAAGGTTTTTGTTTTATTAGAATCTTAATATATATTTGGGGGAACAAAATATATTTTAGTGCCTTATTCTAGATGTAGTAAAAAGTTAAGGTAATAAATGTTTCTAATGAAGGGAAAATAAGCAAGTTTAAGTTTTGTTTTACTAAGTATAAAAAAAAGAAAAGCAGGCCAGGCATGGTGGCTCATGCCTGTAATCCTAGCCCTTTGGGAGGTCAAGGGGGGAGGATCCTTGAGCCCAGTAGTTTGAGGTGGCAGTGAGCTGTAATGCACTGCACTCTAGCCCAGGCAACAGAGTGAGGCCCTGCCTTTAAAAAACAAAAAAAGAAAGAAAAAGAAAAGCGAGAGTGATTGGTGATTTCAGTCTTTTAGAAATGGTTAGCATCCCTCCGCCTTAGTTCTTATCTCACTTCTAAAGGCTTAAATTCTTCCTTAATTGTTTTCCCTAGTGTGAAAATGTGGTTATTACTCTTTCTTTGGTAATTGATATAATTCTAACCTAGCCCCTCTTTTTAGTTACTTTAAGTTGAAGTGTAAAGGAGCAATTGGTCCTGTACATTTCAGGCTTCTATATAATGACTGATAATCACAATGATGACCCCAAAGCATCAAAAAATGCTATATACTATATACCCCAAATTGAGTTTTTTCTCCAAAAAAATTTTTTTTCCAGAAAAGAGGGAACTGCCTTACAGTTGAGTCTGTAATTAGGTTCTGACTATAAATTCCTCTTTTTATTTTGAAAAACATAAATACTATTTAGAGAAGAGCCTGAAACTATTTCATTCCAAGTTAATTTTGAATGCATAGAGAAGATTTACTTGGTGGATTCAGTGACAAAGTAATCAAATAAATTTAACAGATATATCGTAATTTTTCCTGGGTATATGACCTCAAAATTTTGCGTTGATACCATTGAAAACAGACTTTGTTTTCCATTCCATTCAACAATATCACTTAAAAATAGTACAGTTGGTGATTTCTTGTAGAAATCTTAAGTATATACTGCAGAAGTGAAAAAGCCAACTACAATATGACAAAAATAGGAACTTTTGGATAAATCGCAGGGATAAATTGGGATAGATTTGCAGTCATAGCATTTTATTCATATTCAAAAAGTACTGTAATCCAATCAACTTAAATGGAAGTGAAGATAATTTGCTTTCAAAAAATGTTAGCCGGAGGCTCAGTGGCTTATGTTTGTAGTCCCGGTGACTTGGGAGGCTGAGGATCCTTTGAGCCCAGGGATTTGAGGCTGCAGTGAGCTCTGCTCATATCATTGCACTCCAGCCTGGGAAACAGCAAGGCCTCCGTCTCTTAAAAAAAAAAAAAAAAGTGTTAAATGACTCAAAAAGTGACTCCAGTGATAAGGAATGCACTGATGCTGAAGATATGCATAAGGATTTTGAATGAAAGTTTTTGTGAAACATGAAGTTAGGAGAAAAGTCAGTATCTAAATTATCATGATTTATTGTTATTTTAAGTCTCTATGTGCCGCTAAATTAAATCTCGTAAGTAAGCGTTCTGCTGTTTTATCTATATACCTCTAATAGTTTATATTCAAGTTGGCCAGAAAACTTTTTTTATGTTCTTATTAAGAGCATGGTAGATCACTTTTTGAGATTTCTTTCTATTCAGGCTTATGTGGTATTAAATTGTATTTATTTATCTTCACCTTCATTTAAGGTGTATGAAGAGTGTGTATGAAGAGTATGTCATACATTTTGAGAGTTCTGCTCCCGAAAATATGTTTTGGCTTAAAGAAAAAAGCTTTAGTTATCCTGAAAGAACTTTTAGTTTTGTGAGACAATTCATTTCTCTAATAATTCTCAACAAAGAACATGTTTATATAGCTTAATAAAAACTATTGTATAATTGGCTTACTATTTTAGAAAGAAGTGCTATTTAAGAATTAACATTCTGCCCAATAAATGAAGGAAAAAAAAACCCCTGCTTTTCAGTTTTTACTTCTATTTCTCTAGATCCAGTGATTAGTTTTTATGTTAATTTGGTATTAGTGACTTATTTTTTATTAATTAAAAATATTGCAGCTGTTCCTTTTCCTCCAACACATCGCTTGACATCTGAAGAAGTATTTGATATGGATGGGATACCCAGGGTTGATGTTCTGAAGAACCACTTAGTAAAAGAAGGTCGGGTAGATGAAGAAATCGCACTTAGAATTATCAATGAGGGTGCTGCTATCCTTCGGAGAGAGAAAACCATGATAGAAGTAGAAGCTCCAATTACAGGTATGCTTATTTATGTTTTTGGTATTTTTATTACACTTTTATTTAATTGCTTGGATTTAAAACTGTTTCCTCTTCAATCATACCATATACCAAATTGATATTACATGAACATTATCTTGAATTTCCAAATTATTTTCCATACTTAAAAAAAGTTTTTGCTGTTTTCAGTGAATAAACATGATCCTAAATAATCTGAGTATAGAAATTAGTCTAATATATTTTTGTGAAAGTTTCATCAGTTGTGTTGACCATACTTTAGTTTGATTCAGTACTTACTTTGCTTTCGATCTTAAGGGTCAGATACCTTGATATCATTTCAGATATCAAAGGTGATCATTTAGAGTTCAATAGAAAGTACTGAGTTAAAACAGAGATTTTAACTTGTATAATTTTGTCATCTTGTGACTTAAACACATCCTTGGCTTCCTTAAAAAGGGGCTTTATGAATATAGATGAAAATTTGTCACTGACCACTAATTTCGTTATTTCTCTTACATCTTGTTATAGATCTTGAGCACACGAACACTTGGTTACATATCATCCCTATCATGACTCTTCATAGACCACTTTCGTCTTAGACATTTCTCGATAGCATTTATATTATCTCTTATGTAAAAGAAATTATAATTTAACTAAAATTTGTTATTTCAGAGATTTTTTTTTCTTATCTAATAATCTTCTTGTTTCAGTGTGTGGTGACATCCATGGCCAATTTTTTGATCTGATGAAACTTTTTGAAGTAGGAGGATCACCTGCTAATACACGATACCTTTTTCTTGGTGATTATGTGGACAGAGGTTATTTTAGTATAGAGGTAATAATCATATACTGTCATTTGATATGCTGTTAAGTGTTAACATAGATGATTTCTATTAATTCCTAGTAAAATAAGTTTCTAAAAGTACCTGTGTTGGGTTTTTTTAATACCTCTGTATATTCTGAAGTTTTTAAGAAAAGCTACTATTCATTCCTCTTGTATCTTTCCAATCATTCAGTTAATTTTCTTTGTGTAGCTCTGTTTATATAATTATAATTGCCATTTTTCCCAGTTGAAATTATGAGCAGACTAAGGGGTCTTCATTGTCCTGTCATCTAGTGGCCTTAAGAAGCTAGTGCTTTTTATTTCTCTTGCCCCTAAAGGCATTAAACCACGTGAAAGAGGATTAATTGAATTCTCTCTGATTAAAGAAAGCATATTATGATTTTTTATTGCTTGAACCCTACTGCTTTTATCCCTTGTTATGTAGCTATTAAGGCCTGCGTATATCATATGGAATCTTTGTGTATTCTGATAGTATTAATTTGTTTAAAAAACTTAAAAGACATTAAAATGACCTATTAATTATCACTTAACAGTAGATGGTTCTTTTTGCTCCATTTTCTTTTTTAATTATGTAAGTAAAATATAGTAAATACAGAACAATCTGCATTTTGTAGCATATGTATTTCCTTTTTTTAAAATGAAAATGAGATCATATTTTAATATTATTCTATAACCTGCTTTTTCATACATCCCTATGTGGTGAATGTCTTTCTGAATCAGTAAATATAAATTTACAGCATCATTTTGAATAGCTACATTGTTTTCCATCAAATGAACAAACCATAATTAATCAATTCCTTGTTGTGAGTCACTTAAGGGGTTCCCAGTTTTTTGCCATTACAAGTGATGCTTCAGTGAGTCATGTTATTCATATATCTTACCTAGTGAATTTCCATGCTGTTTACTGTAGTTTATATCCCTTTCTCCAGTATTTTCAGTATACCTTTCTTTCTGAAGTGTGCTAGGATTCCTAGTATGGAAGGGAGTTCCATATCTTTTGCATACTTGCTTGATTATTTCTGTAGGACAGATTCCTAGAGGTAGAATTGCTGGGTCAAATCTCTACTAAGAGATACTTATATTGCACATTTAATACATTCCAAGCATATTCTGAGCACTCAATACATATTGGTTAGTCCTCACAACAATGTTATGAGGTAAGTACTGTTATTTTATCCATTTTATAGATGAGAAACCTGAGGCTTGCTTAGAGTATTTAAGTAACTTGCCCAAGTTCATGTTATTAGTAAGCAGCACAGCCAGGCAGTGGTACTTTCAACTACTTCTCCTTGAAAACTTACCTAGTGAATTTCCATGCTGTTTACTGTAGTTTATATCCCTTTCTCCAGTATTTTCAGTATACCTTTCTTTCTGAAGTGTGCTAGGATTCCTAGTATGGAAGGGAGTTCTGGACTCTGTCTATCGTGCTTCCCTTAGGAATTTTATTATTCTGAGTTCTTTTTTTCCCCCATTCATAGTTTTCATTATCAACCCCTTCAACTTTCCCCAAATTATTTCAGGGCTTCAAGAAAATCAGAAAATGGTCCTTCCTAGCAAAAAGTTTGGAAACATTGCACAAAAACAATAAAATAAACAATTTTAGGAAGCTTATTTGGTAACTAAGCATGTTGGTGTGTATGTCATTAATAAGATTGTTTTGTTGCTGACTCAACACATTTTATTGTTATAAAAGGAAAATAACAAAGAATCAAAATCATAAGAACAGGTTGAGTATATTACTCTGGTTTTATTACTTCTTTCCTTGTGAATGAAATGAAGGTGTGAATAGTTACACATTTCAGTGTACCTTAACTTGTTAAAAATAAAGTGTTTTTTTAATGTATATGATTATATATACCATGTTTATTTCCATATAAAATAATCCTTCCTTTTTTTAACCAAATAAGTAAAATGTGAGTGTCTTTTCTTATGTTAAATCTATTTAGAGAAAAGCATCTGCTGTGTTGTTTGTATTAATATTCTTTTTATTTTAAAAATTGCATTTGCTTTGAATTAGTTCAGATAATAAGCATCTACCTTATGTAAGGCAACATTCATAATCAACAAAACAAACATTAGTTAACATGGTGTAATGCTTAAGATCAGAGCATCAGAATCCTGTCTCCATCACTTATGAATTTTATAATTTTGGACAAGTTATTTAAGCTCTTTGCTTTAGTTTCCTCATTTGTAAAATAGAGATAATATTACATACTTCATAGTGTTGTTTGAGGAATAAATGAGGGGGATTAATTGTATAGTCCTTGACACATTGTAAGTACTAAATGTTAGCTGCTATTATTTTTGACATTATTTTATTTACTAATAAACCTGAGAAGACCAATCTGCTAATTGTTTTTATATTGAACAATCTATAAATCTAAAGTAATTAAATAGATTGTTTGACTGATTCATTAAACAAGTATTAGGCTGGGCGGGGTGGCTCATGTCTGTAATCCTAGCACTTTGGGAGGCCAAGGCAGTAGGATTGCTTGAGGCCAAGAGTTCAAAACCAGCCTGGGCAATAGTGAGACCCCGTCTCTACAAAAAATAAAAAAATTAGCAAGGTGTGGTGGCGTGCACCTGTAGTTCTAGCTACTAGGGAGGCAGAGGCAGGAGGTCCTCTTGAGCCCAGGAATTGGAGGTTGTAGTGAGCTATGATGATGCCACTGTACTCCAGCCTGGGTGATAGAGCAAGATCCTGTCTCAAATAAAACCAAAAAACCCGCAAATATTTTTTGCTTTTCTATTTGCTAGGTACTTTTCTAGAAATGGAGAATCAGAAGTGAATAGGATGACAAATTCTATTATTTCATTGAGCTTATATTTTAGTAAAGGACAAAGAGATAATAAAGATAATAGAGATGGTAAGAGTAATAGAGTTAGAGGAAAAGGAGCAAAGATCAAGCAGCTTAGTTAAACAAAAATGCAAGATAAATTCACTGGAACATTTTCTTTTGCAGTGTGTCTTATATTTATGGGTTCTGAAGATTCTATACCCAAGCACATTATTTCTTCTGAGAGGCAACCATGAATGCAGACACCTTACTGAATATTTTACCTTTAAGCAGGAATGTGAGTACTGCCAGGAGATATGTTTTCTCTTCCTCAATATTCGTTTGGAGTGATGTGTATAGTAAGAGTTAATGAAGACTTTCCAGTGCAACATATAAGAGCAGATTTAGTGTCCACACATAAAGCTTTGAGGAAAGTTGTCAGTTACTCTCAGGTGTTTAATGATATTTAATTCTGAAGTTTTTATTTCAATATTTCCTATTAAGTTTAATTTTTACAAATGTACTTAGGAACAGTTTGGAGTTTTGTATATATTTTTAATTTTAAAATTATTTTTTTTCTAACAGGAAAAATAAAAACAGAAAAAAAATTGTGGTTGTTGCATTGGAGATTTTTGTCTCCCAATCTTGAGGCATTCCTGTGAAGATTCTTAACAATTTATCCCATCATCATTGCAGATCATTTCAAACATGCTATTAATGAATTGAAATTCTTAATGTATATTGTTAACCCCTTTTCTCTCTCAAATTATTACAGCCATGGTAATCTAGTAGCTATAAGCAACTATTAATATATGATACATAGCAATATTTGGCCTTCTTTTATATCTCAGATCTTGTGATTATTAAGTTAATATTCATCACTGTATTAAGTTAGAGTTCTAAAAATAGAAATAATTTCAAAATTATTGAGACTCAAAACAAAATCCAGAAAAGATCGTATTAGTAGAGACCAACAGTAAAAGGAGAAAATACAGTGATAGGTAGTGACAATAACTTCAAGGATCGGGCAGGTAACTTATATGAATAAGATGAGACCTGGAAAGTACATGCTTGACCTAAAAGCAATCAAATTAAAGTTTTTATTGAATCACTGTGCTGGAAAACAGGTCTGTCAGCAGATTACCAGCTTAGAATGTCTGGTTCCTGGATATATATAGATTTTCTTATGTTTGAATGTCACAATATTAAAATGGAAAAAGGAACTAAGCTCTTGTTTTTGCTTAATTAACAAACCACCCACCAGTATCCCACCAAAACTAAAATACCCAGGAATTTAAAGGTATAAAGGAGCAAAGGAATGTGCATGATACCTTCTTAAAAGTAAATGATACCATGATTTGGTGGAATTTTGTCATTCATGTGTTTCTATATTGGCTTCCTGCTTCATTGACCGTTTTAAGTATTTGTTATAGACAAGAAGAACCCCCCACCTCCTCCAACATATGAGTATGGTATTTTATTTTTTGGAAAAATTGGGTAGACTTTGAATTTTGTTGTGATGATATAGTGGCCTTGCCTGTAATAATAAAATAAAGCAAGTATTAAACCTATTTAAGCCTCAAGTATAGTTCTAATTTTACCTTATTTGGCCAATAAAGGTGAAGGGTTGAGTTATTTTTAGAGAGTTGACTTTTATTTATTTTTAGTAATATTGTATGACTATCTGCTGCATACTCCAAAATAAATTTAAGGAGAGCAAACATTTTGTCTTCATAAGACTGATAACATTGGTTATTTTTGTTGATTCGTAAACGGGAAGATGCTTGCCTTTTAAACAAAATTTATATACAGTAAGATTTACTCTTGTGATATTTACTTCTGTGACTTTTGATAATGCAGAGTTGCCTACCACCACAGTTGTGATACAGAAAAGTTTCATCATGCCATAAATTTCTTGTTGCTGCCTTTTTATAGTTACCCCTTTACCCCACTCTCATTCCCTAGCCACCACTCCACCACTTGTCTTGTTTTCTGTCTATGTAGTTTTCTTGCCTTGATTTTAATAGTCCATTATGTATACATACATATATACTTTTTCCTTTTTTTTTTTTTTTAGAGACAGGGTCTTGCACTGTCACTGAGGCTGGAGTGCAGTGACACGATAACAGTTCATTGCAACCTTGAACTCCTGGGCTCAAGCCATTCTCCTGCCTCAGCGTCCTGAGTAGCTGGGACTATAGGCGTGTGCTACCACACCCCACACCCAGCTAATTTTTTAAAAAATTTTTTGTACACATGGGGTCCCGCTTATGTTTCCCAAGCTGGTCTCAAGCTCCTGGCCTCAAGCGATCCTCCTGCCTTGGCCTCCCAAAGTGCTGGGATTATATGCATGAGCCACCATGCCTGGTCACTTTTTCCTTTTATAATTGAATCTAACTATCCAAATCTCATTATAAAAAGCTGTAAGATATAAGGGAGGGGAGAGAATAAGAAATAAAAATCATATATATGTGTATATGTATACATTTTTTAAATGATAGTAATTTTCAATTATTTACTTTTTTCTTTTTCTAGGTAAAATTAAATATTCAGAAAGAGTCTATGAAGCTTGTATGGAAGCTTTTGATAGCCTGCCTCTTGCTGCACTTTTAAACCAACAGTTTCTTTGTGTTCATGGTGGACTTTCACCAGAAATACACACACTGGATGATATTAGGAGATTAGATAGATTCAAAGAGCCACCTGCATTTGGGCCAATGTGTGACTTGCTATGGTCCGATCCTTCTGAAGATTTTGGAAATGAAAAATCACAGGAACATTTTAGTCACAATACAGTTCGAGGATGTTCTTATTTTTATAACTATCCAGCAGTGTGTGAATTTTTGCAAAACAATAATTTGTTATCGATTATTAGAGCTCATGAAGCTCAAGATGCAGGCTATAGAATGTACAGAAAAAGTCAAACTACAGGGTTCCCTTCATTAATAACAATTTTTTCGGCACCTAATTACTTAGATGTCTACAATAATAAAGGTAAGATGTTGTTGATAAAAAAAATTGTTAAACAACTTAGAATTTTAATTGACTTATTTTTTTGAAAATAGAAAAGGAGTGTTGTATGAAACTATATCTATCCAAATCTCATTATAAAAAACTATAAGATATAAGGGAGGGGAGAGAACAAGAAATAAAAATCCAAAATGTGAAACTGAGTCATATATAACCATTCCACAACTTGTCACTTACAAAAGCTATTTTGTAAAAAGTGCTCTGAGTTAAGTACTTCAAGCAAAATCAACATGATTTTCTCAAACTCCCCTTTCTTAAATCTTTCCCCTTAAAATCAAGAGAGTTTTTGTTGTTTGTATAAAGCTGCTGCTGCTTTGACAATTTTTTTTACTTGCATTGTCTACTTGTTTAGTTTATCATGTTTCTTGTTTTGTGTTTACTGACCTAGGTTCTCTTTCCCTTTCTTATTCCCTACTTTTACCTCCACAGTCTTATCACTGCCCCATGAAGTACTTTTTTGTATTTGAGCTTTCTTTGATTAAGCCATTTCTAATCTCATTTGAAGGATACATTCTTTTCTTTCTTTCTACTGCTTTTTTCCATTTTTTCTTATATCTTTTTTCTTTACCTTCTATTCCAGTGGTTTTTATTTCCCCTTTGTCCTTGCAAATTTGATCTGTCTATAGTAATTGGATTTTATTTTATTTTAAACATAACTATTGACAGATGATACCAAAAGGTTTTAATCTAGTTAAGTGTATGCCAAGGACATTGAAAATGAGATTGAGTATGTTTATGTAGTTCACATCTTCAGAAGAGGAAATTAAGAGGCCAGCTTCTATTCTGTCTTGACACGTCTGGAATTCAGTTGACTATGCCATAACTTCAGGATCAGACTGGAGTGGATGTGCCAAGAGGAAAGAACAGAAGGTTAAAGACTTTTAAAAGTACATTTAGGGAGATGATGAGGTCATTGCTAAATAAGGGTCATGGTGTAAGTTCAAAAGAGGAACAGAAAAAGAGTTTTTTGGATGATGAGAGATGATGGTTAAAAGATTTGCTTGAGATCAAATAGTAGTATGCTGGGTAACTTTGGTACAAAATATGCCATAAGAACTTATACTGTAGATATCTAATGAAATGTGACTTCATTTTTGAGAAGAAACGTATCTAAGTTTTGACTCCATTATAAAAAATAGAATTGACTGTTAACATTTAACAAACTACCAGTGCTCTAATTCCTCAACTGTGACTTCCCTCATCAGTATTAAAAGAGCTAGAGTTCAGTGCCAGATTAAGTACTGCCTTACTGGTGGTCCTTTGTCAGTTTGACTCAGGAGGTTGAGGGATCAATTTTTTTAGTACTTAATAAAGAAACTCAAACCATTGACTCTGTCTTGTCAAAATCAAATGTCTCTTGATAGTTTTGAGTCTGTATATAATAATGTTAATGATTTGAGTGTTTACATAATATGTGTATGTTTGTAATATTTCATTCCATCCATAAGGCAATTTTCTAGATTTTCTCTCTTTTTTCTCACTTAAATAAGGCCTGGAAACTTGGTATCAGCTGATAATTTCTGAGGTTAATTTAAATTACTTTTATTTCACATGAGAATTTTATAAGGGGAACAAACATATACCTGTTAAGTTAGTAAATGGCAACATGTAGCATGATTGTCTGCATTAGCCAGAATCACAAATCTTGGAATTTAACATCACATTTCAATACTTTTTGTCAAAAATTTTTTTAAAACCACATAATTATTATATGTGCCCAGCATTTTGTATTTTATGTAGTTTCATGTAAAATACATTCTGTGATCTTAAAATAAATTTCTGAGGTAGGGAGGTGGACATATTAGTCCTATTTTATAAGTGAGAAACAGATTAGTTGAATAATTTACCAAGCATTGCACAGCTAGTACGTAGTTTTAGATTCAAATCTAGTCCTTCTGGCCCAGTGTTCCATAAAGTAATATAACCAATGACTGAAATCTGTTTAGGTTAATTTAAGATATTAATTATGTCAACATGTTATATCTGAAATGGAGATGAATATGTTACTTTTGCATTATTTGGTTATAATATTTTCTCTTTTGGTATTTTAGTGTTTTTTCCCCCTAAATAAAATAAAATATTTTTCATAATAGTTTTGTCTCATTTTCCATATTAAGTGAAACAAATACATTCATAAATAAAATGCTCTAAATTGGTGGGATTTTTTGTTTGTTTGCTTTATTACCATTCAGCGGTACTTCTCAGGTTGCTTGCAGCTAAAGACCCTCTTACATTCCTCAATTTATATGAACTTTAAAAACCTAGAAAATTGCTCATTGCCATTCAGTGTTTCCTCTAAAAATTGAGTTTTCACAATTTTGGATTTAGTAAAAGTGCATGTTCATCATTGAATTATAAAGTAAAACAGACATTCTGGAAAGAATCTGGAAATTTTATTAATAGTAATAAGTGAAGATCTGACTATTGCTATACATAAAAGTGTGTTAAAAACAGAAGATGTTACTACTAAAAATTAGTTCCTTTCCCCCTCTACCAATCTTGATTCCAACTCATCCCCTAATGCCCCTCCCTCTTAAAAAGATATTTTTCTGCTTTTATGTATTTTATACTTTTCAGGCTAAAGACAGATTGTTACATTGGCATTCAAATTATCTTGCAGCTGCTGTATTAAAATATGAAAATAATGTGATGAATATTCGACAGTTTAACTGTTCTCCACATCCGTACTGGTTGCCCAATTTTATGGATGTCTTCACATGGTCTTTACCGTTTGTTGGAGAAAAAGGTATGATTTTTATTTTAAAAAAATAATAAAGAATTGTTTTAAAAAAAAAAAAAAAAAGAATTGTTTTATTACTGTTACATTTACTCCAGTTTACTATCATAGGCACATCCTGCTAAAGGAAACTAAAGTCTAGTTTCACTATGGTTACGGCTCTACTTGTGTCAGTGGGTGTGGGTAGGAGAGCCTCAAAGATATTTTAGTTAGCTGTTTACAGCCCTCATGTGAAGGTGTCTGGGGGACTGGGAGAAGACTTATAAATAGCCTGATGTTGTCTTCAGCTGTTGGGTTTTGTTTCTTTTTTTCTTTAGCTTAAATCTTTTATGAAGGGATGGAGGGATAGCTTTTTTTCTGCAATGGACCCTTCTGCATATTTTAACACTGTTTTTGGGCATGCCACAGAAATTCATGAAGGAACTTAAAAGCCTTCATTTTGGCAATATTAGTCACTTTATAGCAGTTCTGTAGTCTGAGAGAAATGATAAAGAGAAATTTAGATTCTAACCTAATATTTCTTCTATATAAAAAAATGTATAAAATTTTAGTAGTGATGCTTTTCTGATAATTTAGAGGAACACCTATTAGAACATACTTAAAAGGCTTTTTAAGAGAAAATAAATGTAACTTAAGAAATTTTGTTTCTAACTTTTGTTTCTAGTTATGTAACATTCTTAGGATTTCATTACTTATGACATTCTTCTTTTCCATTTTAGTGTTAATGTTTTCACAAGGCAATGCCTCAGTTTTCATATGTGGAAAATGATAGTATGAGAGTATAGACATGATTGTAAAACGTTTTGTTTTATATCCATCTCTAATTTTTTCTCACCTCTTTCATGTTACAAAATGTTCCTTTCTGTATGAAATATGTCCCTTCTGCCAAGGCAATTTGTGATTCTAAGATTCAGAATTAATACTAAAACTTTGTGTGTTAAATAGGTTTTCTGCAGTTTGCCTTTGGTCTTCTTCTTTTACTCAGCAGGTTCAACATTAAGTTAATATGAAGCTAGAATTACCCTTTAGCATTTGAGAAAGGGGCCAGTGAAGGGCTTAGGTGCAAGGGATGCATTACACTTACAACCTTCTATCTTTGGTATATGTGAAATAGTTCAGTCATAGCATCATCAGGCTAAAGTGAATTTAAGAATTCATCTTGCTCTCCTGCCTCCAGGCTAGACTGCAACTCAACTATTTTAATGTAATATGGGGAGGGTGAAGGAGTCAGGAGGATAAGGTAGGAGAAAATGGACATTTCATAGATCTCTCTAATTTGGTTCTCTAAAGTTCCCATGTAGGGAAATATTTCATTATATCTAATCTAAATGTTTATACTGCAAGTGTTTAAACAAGGAAAGAAATAGATGATAGGTTTTTCTCAACTAGTGCACCTATGAAAAACCAGGGCATCATAGAGTTTTATTATTTTTATTTCTTTTTCTTTTTTTT
>VBSM01003143.1:50650228-50670628 GCA_008086735.1 Cheirogaleus medius
AAGACCTAGTGATGGGTGTGGCTACACAGAGTATCTGCACAACCCATGCATTTCATTGGGGAGCGGTCAAGAAGACGAGCACCCCTTCTCATCTGCCCCATGACAGCTCTATTGCTCAACATGAGAGATTGGGGCCAATGGTTCTAAAGGCAATAGAGTCACAAGAAATTTAGGATGGAATTCGGGGTTTGGAGAGTTATGATGATGTTCCAGAAGAAGACGACTTAACTATATTTGAATAAATGTAGATTGTTGTACCGTACTTAAAAAAAATAACACATCCCCTGAAAATAAGCCCTAGGGTGTCTTCTTGAGGAAAAATAAATATAAGACCCTGTCTTATTTTTGGGGAAACACGGTAGTTGCTGGGATTACAGGCATGAGTCACCACACCCAGCTCCTGAAATGGTTTTTTTGTTTTTTGTTTTTTGTTTTTGAGACAGAATCTCACTCTGTTGCCTGGGCTAGAGTGCTGTGGTATCAGCCTAGCTCATAGCAACCTCAAACTCCTGGGCTCAAGCAATCCTTCTGCCTCAGCCTCCCAAGTAGCTGGGACTACAGGCATGCGCCACCATGCTTGGCTAATTTTTTCTATATATTTTTAGCTGGCCAATTAATTTCTTTCTATTTTTAGTAGAGACAGGGTCTCGCTCTTGCTCAGGCTGGTTGCGAACTCCTGACCTTGAGCTATCCTCCCACCTCGGCTTCCCAGACTGCTAGGATTACAGGTGTGAGCCACTTTGCTCAGCCCTGAAATGGTTTTAATTTGCATTTCCATACTTAATATTGGTGTTTAGCATCTTTTCATGTCCTATTGGTCATTTATGTTACATTTGGTTAAATGTATTTTCAGATCCTTTGCACATCTTGTAATTGGGTTATTTGTCTTTATTGTTGAGTTGTGTTTTTTATGTATTTTAGACGCAAGTCTCTTATCAAATAGATGATTTAAAAATATTTTCTCCCAATGTGTGGGCTGTCTTTCACTTTCTTCATGGTGTCCTTTTAAGCACAAAAGATTTTAATTTTGATGAAGTCCTGTTTACTTTATCTTTTGTTGCTTGTGCTTTTGGTGTCATATTTAAGAACTTAAGCTCATGAAGATTTACCCCTGTTTTCTTCTCAGAGTTTTGTAGTTTTATCTCTTATATAGAGGTTTTTGATGCATTTTGAGTTAATTTTTGTATGCGGTGTGCAATGGGGAGCTTTACACTTTTGCATGTGAATATCGATTTGTCCTAGCTCCATTTGTTGAAAAGACTATTCCTTTCCCACAGAATTGTTTTGGCACCCTTGTCAAAAATCAGTTCTCCTTAAATGTGAGGTTTTTCTTTCTGTACTCTCAATTCTATTCCATTGAGCTCTAGGACTGCTTTATAATTTTTCTAACTTGTGTTTAGAATGCCTTGTCTGTACTGTCCACCTGGTAAACCCTTAGTTCATGATTCCTCTCAAATGTCATCACCAAAAGCTTTGCCTTCCCCAGTAGGTCTTTTGCATTTTGCATACCTTTGAATACTTAAAGCATAGTTTTCATCACCCTTGTGATTGAGATATGTGTGTGCGTGTATTTATATATAATATAAATAAATATATATAAAATCTTGTTTAGTAGTTAGTAAGCTTTTTGAAGGTAAAGGCTATTCCTTTCATATCTGAATCCCAGAGCTTTCACACAGTCTCTTAACATGTGGTGTGCTTTTAATATATTTGTAGGAGGAAAATAGTTTTATAGGGGTAGTATTGAATTTTGGTTTAGATGCGTTCATTTCTAGGTGCCATTGGGATAGCTGGGGGCTAACTTTCAGTAGACATTTTTATTCATTAATTGAAATTTTCTTTTATCTTTCCTATTCATTCATTTATTATATATTTATTGGGTGGCTGTCATGTGCCAGGCACTGTGCTAGGCTCTAGGTAGTAATGAATAAAACAACATCCTGCACTCATGCAGCTTTCATTTTAGTTAGGGAAACAGACAATATGCATATGGTTTAAGAAAACTGACAACAAAACCAGCAAGGAAATTCAGAACCTGAAGGGAGAGGTCAAGACTAGAGATACAGACTTTGGAATCATCTCCAAAGAGGTGATGCTTGAAACTATAACTATGGTAATGGATGGAATTGTCAAGAAATCGGACATATAAAAAGAATAACACTGCAGAAAGAATCCTGAGGATATCCAAATTTGGGGGAAAAAATGGCCCAAAAGATAGGAAAACCAGAAGAGTAGAATCCCGGAAATCTTGCAAGGGAAAATATATATAGAAGGGCTGGGCATGGCGGCTCATGCCTGTAATCCTAGCACTCTGGGAGGCTGAGGCGGGAAGATTGCTTGAGCTCAGGAGTTTGAGACGAGCCTGAGCAAGAGCAAGACCCCATCTCTAAAAAAATAGAAAGAAATTATCTGGATAACTAAAAATATATATATAGAAAAAATTAGCCAGGCATTAGCATGCTTGTAGTCCCAGCTACTTGTGAGGCTGAGGCAGGAGGATTGCTTGAGCCCAGGAGTTTGAGGCTGCTGTGAGCTAGGCTGACACCATGGCCTTTTAGCCCAGGCAACAGAGTGAGACTGTCTCAAGAAAAGGGGAAAAAAAACAGAAAAGAAAAAAATATATAGAATAGTCAGGCAGGATTAAGCCTGTGAAAGAACCATGGATTGAGATTGTTAGGTAGTCATTAGTAGTCTTTAGAAATAAGTTTCAAAGAAGTTGCTGCAGCCAGTTTTTAAAAGATTGAATGCTGGCACTTTTTGGGAACAGTGGAACTGTGCCAAGATTTCTTTTCTTACTCTTTAATGATATATCCATGAATGAAGATTTGAAATGTATACATTGAGATGTGTTATTCATCTCTGTTCTTATCTCTTTAGGGCTTCATTTTTTTCCCCCAAGAGGCGTAAAAATTTGTTCCGTAAAAAATCTCTCACTTCACTGATTGGGGGTTGAAAAAAAGTAATGAAAAATAAATTTTTTGAATTCATAAATTCTTTTTTTTTGAGACATAGTCTTGCTCTGTCACCTGGGCTAGCGTGCCGTGGCCTCAGCCTAGCTCAGCAACCTCAAACTCCTGGTCTCAAGCTTTTCTCCTGTCTCAGCCTCCTGAGTAGCTGGGACTACAGGCACACACCACTACGGCTGGCTGATTTTTCTATTTTTAGTAGAGACAGGGTCTCACTCTTGTTCAAGCTGGTCTCGAACTCCTGAGCTCAAGCAGTCCTCCTGCCTCAGCCTCCCAGAGTGCTAGGATTATAGGCCTTAGCCACTGTGCCCGGCCATGAAAAATAAATTTTAAAAAATGAAAGGAAAAAAAAAGAAAAAAAAAAGAATCTCTCTCTGAGACTTGTTACCCATTGAATTTCTTTCATTTTGAAAGCCTTCGCATTTTTTTAATTCCATTATTCCTGCTATCAGAAGGTGTTTGTTTTCTTGGGTTAACAATTATTTGACTATTTGTAGGAATACTTGCTATGTATACATATAGACAGTTGTATGTGGTCAGCTAACATGTAACTTTTTCTTTTTTGAACAGTGACAGAAATGTTGGTAAATGTTCTGAGTATTTGCTCTGATGATGAGCTAATGACTGAAGGTGAAGACCAGTTTGATGGTATGATTATTCATCTTACTATTTCTTATTGTGAAGTGGTATCTCTTAACTGTCCAGCTTCAATACACACGATTTTGCAAAAATTAGTCGTTGCTTTCAGATGACTATGCTATTTGATAAGTGACAAGTCACTTTTTCTGATATTGTTTAAGATTTAAACATAATTTTAGTGATTTTATTTTTTTATGGTAGTATGGGTAAAAAGATGGATTTGGGGAAAGGGAAAATTTGGAAGAAAGAACAGAAAGACAGGAAAATTGAAAGGTATTACAAGGATGTGGTTCTTCATGAATATGGACACTACTTAGAGAAGGGAGGATAAAAATACTGTTTGTTTCATTAGTACAGTAATCTTAGTGCATCAGAAACATACCTAAACTCACCATGTTGCTTTGACTTTTTTCTTCCAGACGCTAAAGTAGACTGTTCCCAGTGTAGTGTGGTTGTGTTGTAAAGGACCACTTGCTAATTTAGTTTGAGATTCTGAAGCATTTTTTCCATAGAAACAAGGTTATATGTGGTTGTTCTTATATAAGCTAATAAGCCTATGTACCTAATGTATATTTATGGTATAAATATAGAAACAAAATTGCTTTTATTTTTGTTTAAAATTTTTGTTATTTAAATATTTATTTAAAACTTTATTAACTGAATAAATAAAAAGGTAAACAACTTATTATATAAGCTGAAAACTCTTTACTCTTTCATATTCACCTAACATCTTTGCTTCAGTATAGTTTTATGATTGTTACTAGTATTTAAGTGTTTCCATGTATCACATATGGTCTATATATTGGTAAGATTTAATAGCTACGTATTTCTAAGTATATTAATGTACTATAATTTTCATAGTTAATCTCTTTTGGCAGTTCTAAATTATCCTTATTGTGAATAGCAGTACAACAAACATATTTGTATAATAGCTTTTATTTTCCTCCTTGGAATAAATTTCTTGAAGAGAATTACAGAGGTACAGAATATAAAGAATTTTAGCTTCACTGCTTTAGCTGTGAACTATCAGGTTGCTTTGCAGGAGAATTGGACCAATGTGAATTGCCTCCAGCAATGAATCCATAGAACTATTTCTCCACAGACTACCTCATTGGATTTTTGTCATTTTTATTTATTTTGCTTGGTGGCTATATAATAGTAAATTATAATTGGTTAAATTTACATTTCTTTGCCTACTAATAATGCTAAAAAGAAAATTACTGTTTTTCAAATTGTGTAAATTATCCATCTCATCTGATTACTTATCAAGTAAAAGCCCATTTGCTAAAGTACAAAGTAACTGTGTACAAGTGCTGCTGTTGCTATCTGTTGGTGGTAAGCAGAGATGTGCTTTAACTCTTGTGCTTTTGTTAATGACTGAAATAAGTATATTTATATCAATTATATGTGGTTTTAGATAATAAGCTTTAATGAGTAATATTTTTCCTTATTTTAATTTGCCTTTTGATGTTTTTAGTTTTAACATTTTATCATATATGTCTTTTCCATAAAAATTTTAAGTAGGTTAGATAATTTGTTTCCTTGTTCTGCTACTGTTTGTTATAAAAGTAGACCTGGGCTCATATTCTAGTTCCTTATAATGGCTTTGTGTCTTTAGGCAGGTTACCTAACCTGTCTGAGTCTCAGTTTCCCTTGTCTTCAGAAGGAGGATAATACTTAATAATGTTGTAGGTACTGAGATAATGAATATTTGAGATAATGACTGAAATAATTCTTGACACGTAGCCTACTGATTTTTTCAGATAGAGTTTTTTGTTAATTTGTTAAGTTCTGTAACATATCTAGCGACAGTTTTAATTGGTATTATATTAACTCTGTATCTGAATCTAGGGAGTTTTTAAAAAATAATATTTAGTTTTCCAAACTAAGACCAAGATCTCTTGCTGTATATAATTAGTTTACTATAATTACTCCATTTAATATGTTTAATATACAATTACTCTACTTACAATTATATAGTTTTGTTTTGAAAAAAATCTGTTATCAAGTTAATACTTACATATTTTAAATTCTTATTACTATTACAACTAGTTTTTCCCTTAACATATTTTCTATTTGTATAAACGAATATAGTATATATTTGTGGGTTTATCTTATATCTAACAACTTGGATCAGCAGAATTATTTTCTGTGGTAATTTTTAATTTGTTTTCCATAACTTTTAACAATATGGCATTTATGTAAGACTGAAATTTATTTTATATGCTTTTACCTTTCTTTTTATTCTTTAAAAATTATCATCAATTTTGCCAATAGTGTATTAAATAGGAGTGGTGGTAGGTAATGCTTTAGTCCCCTTCCTATAATAAAAAAGAAAAGGTTTTCTTATTAGTCTAATTATAGCACTTGGTTTTAGATATCTATCATTTATGTGAAGATAGACACAGAGTCATTTTTTGGGATTCAACCAGGAATCAATATAAAATTTTATTACATTCCTTCTAATGAGGATATTTTATGTATTTTATCAATATTTTTCCTGTAAATATAATTTATCCACTTGTTATATTATTCTTGCATTCTAGGGATGAATCAAATTTGATCATTAAGGAGGCAGTATAGTTCAATGAAAAGGATCAGTGGTTTAGGTGTCTTGTCACTAGCATTCACTAGCTGTGTAATTTTGGAAAAGTCACCTAACTTCTCAGGATTTTCTTATCTGTTAATTGAGGTAATAGAGAGGATGAAAATTCTTTTCCACTCAAGTAAGTTTTAAAGTGTTAAGCACCATTTATGACAATGTTTCTATGGGAAAATACATTGAATTCCAGCTTTGAATACTAGAAATAGATCTCCCTTCACTGTTAACATGGCAGGTGCAATTACTCCTTGTTTTTTCATTCTTCCACTACCAAATATTAGGTAAGATTCAAGGATATGAGTCTGGGCCAGGCACGGTGGTTCACGCCTGTAATCCTAGCACTCTAGGAGGCCGAGGCAGGTGGATTGTTTGGGCTCAGGAGTTCAAGACCAGCCTGTGCAAGAGTGAGATCACGTCTCTACTGAAAATAGAAAGAAATTAGCTGGACAACTAAAAATATATAGAAAAAATTAGCCGGGCATAGTGGCACATGCCTGTAGTCCCAGCTACTCTGGAGGCTGAGGCAGTAGGACTGCTTGAGCCCAGGAGTTTGAGGTTGCTGTGAGCTAGGCTGACGCCACGGCACTCACTCTAGCCTGGGCCACAGTGAGACTCTGTCTCTAAAAAAAAAAAAAAAAAAAAAAAGAATATGAGTCTGGGAGTTTACATGGAGGAATGGGAATGCTTTGGGAGAGAGAAAATATTGAGGGAATAGAGGAAAAAGGAGATTAGGATAGATACTAAGGTTTAGGATGGGGTAGAGAAAGAGCTACTGGAACTAGGTTTATTTCCCTTCCTTATTTGTATTCCCTGATTTCTTCCCCCTACCTCCATCCATCTTTTCTCCTTTTCTTTCATCATGATGGCATGCTTTCTGTTCTCTCCTACTTTTCCTACATAGCAATGGAACCATCCTAAGGACTGAGTCTAGGGAGAAATCTGACTTTAGAAATAAAACTGGGTGGGATGAGGGTTACTGTGGAGGCAGAACAAGTGTTTAGTTTTTCTGTGGGGAAAGAGAAAAAGCAGGATTGGAGATTTCCCAGTGGCAGGAGGAAAAGAGTAGTTTTTGTATATTCAAGGCTGAGATTAAGTAAAGAAATAAGATTCTTTATTGTTAAGTGATGAGTCTTTGGTATTCTGTATTGTTGTTCAATGTATGTGTGGGGTTGTTTTTTAGGACAAAATTTGCATAAACACTAAATGTATAAATGCACATAGCATCCCTTTTAGAAGTGTAAGTTAATCACAAAAGAGAATTTTTGAACACTGATTTGTGTGATATTTAGAATGCATACTTTTTTTAAGATATTTATCTTTTGTCTTCAGTTTGGTGAAGGAAATATGTAATCTGTATGTGTTAAAATTTGACTAAAATAGCTTGCATTTCCTATAATGGAATCATGTATCTCAGCATTAGAAGGGAAGATATGGAAAGCTCAAATGAAACCACCCCAGCTGCCTACTCTAAGAACTATTACTTACTTTGAAATAATCTGTTGCTATTTTTGCAAAAAGATGTACCCCAAACTCCCAGATTGAATTGGGAACAGAAAGCACATACCATTGCTCCTGAATGTATGTGAAAGTACTACAATTCAGATTCAGAAAATCGTGCTCTTGTTATGGAATGTGGGAGGCTTAGCTTTTCCTGTGTTGGGAGTGGGTAGTTTTCCACTGAGGTAGTTTATAAAGTTACCTACATTTCTCTATATACTACAGATTTTGCAGATGTTGGTGTCCTTGAAGAACCACATGAGTTTGTACTTCATTTGTGTCATTACCTTTCACTTAACATACTTCCATGGGTGACATATTTCCTTAGGGGTATGAATATAAATGTGCAATTGTTGTTAGCACAGTCTTTTATCAGTCTTATGTGTTTTCACGTGTTTTTTTCTGTCCCAATTATGTCTACTTTCATCAAATATTATAGTCATTCTGTCCATAATTTCTTCTGAACACATACCTTTTAAGAAATCTTTACTTTAGAGCTCTACTCAGTGCCATCCCTCTTTTATTCACCAGATTCTATAGTACTACATTTTTCAAATTTTCAAATATGAGGGCCTTCATTTTTCTCCCTTTCTTTCTACATTCATTCTTTAGTACCACTGCCAAGTTAAATCTCTATCTTTTTATTTGTCTCAACCACCTTTTCTCCATCATTCACTTCCTTTTTTCTGGACTCTCCATCTGAAGAACGGCTCATATATGGCAATAAAAAAGGTACAGACCAGACAGAGTAACATTGTTTTGAAATATGACTTCATAAGTTATCCTCATGTCCATGTAAGTTAGCACATTCATTGAGTAATGTTTATGCAGAGTCCTCTTGGGCCTTGTGCAAATCTAGTTTAAGTTTTATCTGAGTTGGTATTCAGTGTTTTTAGAAGTCATATTCCAAGATATCTGTCTTTCTGTGCATGGAAATATTTTTCCCTCTTTTTCATTCTTCTTGTTTTAAAATTTCATTCTTTTGCTTATTTGTAATGTTTTGTACTTTTCCCTGCATGATTAGGGTGTTTGATTGTCTGTCTTATTTCCCAAAGAAATTTTACTGTGGGCATTTACTTTAATATGATGCATGATGTGTTTGTAGACTGATTTAAAATCCTGATTTGTACAGTGTTTCTATATTTCTGTGTATTTTTTCATTTGAAATCAGTATAGTTTACAAATCATTTGGTTTTACAGATATATAAATTAAGCCTGAAAATATGGATGTATCTCATTATAGCCATCCTCCCCAGACCTCAACTGCTCACCTAGTCTAGCTATTTTTAAAATTCTGTCAATTTTAAAACAAAATATCTATATTAATTCATTAGAAAAGAATCAAACTTACCATGTATCCTTGGACAAGTCACTTAATAAACTTAGTTTCTTTGTCTATGAAATGAGGAGATTGAACTTTGCAATATCTCTTCAAATTCTAATATTCTGTGATTCTTATATTTTTAGTAATTTTTTTTTAGCATCTTAACAGTACCTGTTTAGTGCCATGGTACCCAAGCAGTTTTGGATTTGTAAAAGCTGTAGTAGCTTCAATGCTCATATTACCCTTTAGAAGATCATAAACATGGTCATGGAGCCTATTTTCCCTTAAATATGTCTTTTATTTTTGTCTTTGAAATTGGATTTCGTTTTCTCTTTCCTTGCAGCCAGGTCCTATCATCATCTTAGTTTTTAATTATATGTATTTGTGGGCTACTTGAATTTTAAATGAGATGTTCTAGCCCAGAAGACTTACGGTTACTCAGACCTCTGTATACCTACGGCCCCTTTTGATCTAGTGTCTTTAGTCTTTCCTTAACCTTCTCCTCAACCATGGTGCTTCCATATGTGTGTTTTCATCATGTTGAAGCACAGCTCTAAGGAACCACACCCTTGGGTCTAGAGTGATTCTAGTTGCTATATATGAGATAACAGGACTGAGATTGTTGTTGTTCTTTCTGGAGGCCAAGGGAAGGAAGATATAACCTTTGAGTCTTTCTTCAGCCAAGGATCCAGTTATTTTACTATATTCTATTCTGTAGCAGTGATAGCACAGCTAATCCTCTAGAGATGAAGCAGTAGTGATTTGTTAGCCATGTTTTTCCCATTGCTTATGTCATACTCACATAGGGATGTAAGAGCTTGGATATACTTGCATGACCTTAGAGGACACCTGGTACATTAGGTTGAGATATGCATCGTTGTTGAAATGCTGGTATGGCCCTTAGTTCAGGATTACCTGCATAGTAGTCCCTTCATGCCATTATTTTTAGACCAATTTAGAGCAAGGAAGCTTATTCTATTATAGTATGATGGGGTATTTTCAGTCTGCATGTTGAAGACTATTATAATAGTTAAACAGAAGACTACAGGGCTATTACAAATTCTTGTCTGTTAGTCTGCATGTCATAGGCTCTCATGAAAATTAAACAGAGACTGTAGGATTATTATCAGTTTTTTGTCCTCTAGTTTGTAATACAAGTTGAGCTCAAATTTTTTTCCCATTGCTCTTTCACTGAGTAGTCAGTAGTGTGAGATCATAAAGTTTGTGGATTACTTTTTATTTGTGTCTGTATCAGACCAGTGCTGAGCTAAACATTGAGGGAACAAGAAATTTTTTGGCATGAGTTCATCTAGTCTCTTCCATTGAGCTGGTGGTAGGGGGCTTGGGATTGGTTCAGATAAGTGTGGAACAGGCTAATAGAATAATGCAAGCATGAGTGCCCTAAACTTGAATCTTTCTTTCTATTTATTCCATTGAAAGTAGGTTCAGCTGCAGCCCGGAAAGAAATCATAAGAAACAAAATTCGAGCAATTGGCAAGATGGCAAGAGTCTTCTCTGTTCTCAGGTAATGATATATTTTTCTTTTTCTTTTTTCTTTTTTGAAGAACCACATTCACATAACTTTTATTACAATATATTGTTATAACTGTTCTATTACTAGTTATTGTTGTTAATCTCTTACTGTGCATAATTTATAAATTAAACTTTATCACAGGTATGTATGTATAGGCAAAAACAGTATATATAGGGTTCAGTACTTTCAGAAGTTTCAGGCATCCACTGGGGATCTAGGAAGATATCCCCCTCAGATAAGGGGGGACTTACAATGGGAAACCACATTGTAGTGACAGTGGATGAACTACAGCTATACATATCAATACACATGAACCACAAGGACATAATGTTGAACCAAAAAAGAACTCTTGGAAGAATATATATTAGCTACCTAGTGCTGCATAACACATCACCCCAAACAACAGGCATTTATTATTTCACTGTTTCTGTAGGTCAGGAATCTGGATATGGCCCTCATCTTCAGAGTCTCCACAGGGCTGCCATTGAGGTCTTGGCCCAGGCTGGGGTTTCATCTCGAGGCTCAGTGGGCAGAGAGCCTCCAAGCTCAACCGGTTGCCGGCAGAGTCTAGTTCCCTTTGTGCTGGCTAGTGCTAAAGCTTTTCCTCTTGGAAAAACCTAGTCCTCCTGGCTGGAGAATGACTCTAGGAGCTCCTTCCAACTCTATACTTCAGTTTCAAACACAGGCCATGAATGCTACAGAACCTGGTCTCTCTTCATTTAGCCAGGCTCCCCTCCAGGACCTTGAAGCAGGACCCCCCTATTTTGGGGGGTCTGTTCCTCTTGAGTCCATTTAATCAACTATCTTTGGAGGAGAGGCAGTCACATTCTGTTTTCCATCTGCCAACCCCTAAGCCACTAACGGGATTAGTGGGGGATTAGTGGGGGCCTGGGCCACCTGCCAGTTGCTCCAAAGCCTGTTGTTCTAGGCTCTGAATTTCAGAGCAGTTTAATAATACACCATTGTCTCCACCGCTCTGCTCCCTATCTCAGGTTCACTTGGCAAAAAGATGATCTGTGTCTGTTTAGAAGCTCCTCACAGGCCAGGAGAGCAGCTCATCTCTAAGTGTCTGGCTTGTGCAGTGTCCCCATGTGTGCCAGTGGCTCCACTAGTTGTCCTGTGGGTCAGGCAGAGCGTGCCTATTTTCTTGATTATTTGTTTTGCAGAAATGACTTTTTTTGTATAAGTATTGTCCTGCTTGACATCTAAAAGCAACATTATCACTCTTCCCATAACGAGTCAATTATACATTTATATATTGAAGAAGGGAACACAACTCCCTTTGAAACTAGGGTTTTTGACCCTTGTGATTATTATTGCTCACCTTTCGTATCTCTTGTCCTTACGTGATGAAAGCACTAAGTTTACACCTTGAAAATAAGAGCAGGATAAGAAGGAGGGGGCACCTTGTACAGAGTATTCCTGATGAACTAGCTCATCCATACAGGAAGTCTCTTTTACTGAATCTACAAATTGCCTTCCTGGGATTAATTCACCATGACCAGGTTTAAGGGTACAAATGAATAGCTCAGTAGTTGAAAATTTTTTTGCAAAACTGATTATATCACATATTTGAACTTTATACCATATTTTCTCAATCGATGCCCATTAACGATAAATCTCACCATATATTTAGTAAAGCTTTTTAGGAAAAATGATATATGCTTCAATTGTGAGGCATACCCTCATATTCCACATTTAGAATATGAAAAATGTATGTCTTGAAATTGAGGGAAATACAGTAATAACAATGAATGTCATAAATTGTATATATGGCCATAGGTCCTCTTTTAAACTAAGTGCTGATTGGAAGTATCTGTTATTTGTTTTATCTCTCTGCTATAGGGAGGAGAGTGAAAGTGTGCTGACACTCAAGGGCCTGACTCCCACAGGGATGTTGCCTAGTGGAGTGTTGGCTGGAGGACGGCAGACCCTGCAAAGTGGTAATGATGTTATGCAACTTGCTGTGCCTCAGATGGACTGGGGCACACCTCACTCTTTTGCTAACAATACACATAATGCATGCAGGGAATTCCTTCTGTTTTTTAGTTCCTGTCTCAGTAGCTGACACAGGCAGGGTACTATATAATAGGTAATCTCATTAATACCTGGTCAGGGCAGAAAATTGATAGAATGGTTATTCCTTTCAATTAAAAATAATGGTCAGTTCCTCAGCTTTTCATGAAATGATATGGGAGTAGCTCATATCCTAATCTCTGAAATATTTATTTATTCAATTGTTTGATTCACACTTTTCTTTTAAAAGTCCCAGTTTCAGAATGTGAATTGGGGATATTCATATTACTAAAATGGAACTGTAATTCCAAGTTTCTTATTTTTAATTTTTTTTTATTTATGTAATTGTATTAGACTATGCTTATATTTTCAAATACTTAATTTTAGAGTTAACTGTCTGCTTGGGCCCCAGAACATTACTTATGCACTTCACTTGCCAAAAGATTTGTGCAAGGTTTTGTACCCTGGTAAATGATGCCAAAGTTTGTTTTCTGTGGTGTTTGTCAAATGTTCTATGTATAATTGACTGTCTGTAACATGCTGTTTCCTTCCTCTGCAGATGTAGCTGCTTTCCTAAATCTGTCTGTCTTTCTTTAGGTTAGCTGTATGTCTGTAAAAGTATGTTCAATTAAATTACTCTATCAGACACTTGTCTGTCTTTTGATGTAGAAGCAGCTTTATAGCACCTCATTTTGGGGTTTGCTGCATTTGTTGCTGCACTTTGTGCATTCTGAACATGAATGTAACATTAGATATTAAGTCATTGTTATAAGGGGTTGAATTTAAAATCTGTAAGTCAAAATTCAAAGGGTGTTATAATTAAGTGTGCCTTTATTTTGCATGAAAATAAAAAGAATTATACGTAAAGCATTCCTGTAATCTGGCTCATTGAATATTTTATATTAAAAAAACTAACTTTTTTTGGCATAAATATTTGTGTAAATATTGAGTTAAGTTTTTGAAAGCCCATTACAGATTAAATAGAAGAGAGTGATGTGAATTAGACCATACACAGTAATTCAGTCTAGATTTCTTTCCCTTGTGGTTGGAGAGCAAAAAATGTGATATGGAAAAGCCTGAATTTATATGTTTTATTGTAGCCACTTTTGACAGCCCTCTAAGGGTCATTGTTCTATTAAAACAGGCAGCAGCAGATCTGATGTTTTTTTTAATCATGATTAAGATTCTTTTTGATGTTGTAACTAATGACTTTTTAAGAGAGAAAAATAGGAAATTTTAATTTAATATTTTGAATAAATTTAAATTAGGTTGACTTTTCACAATTTTCATTTCACTCAGTCTCATAATAATTGCTTTTTAATAAAAAGAACCTTTTCCTATAGACAAATAATTTTTACTTATAGCCTGTACATGTTCTATTTTATATGTTACTGTATTGTCCACAACCACCATTGGTATATCTGAGTACAAAACTATGTTTTGAAATTATAGTTTCAAATTTTCATTCTGAATGAGGGTTTTTTTGTTTAAAGAAAATCTGCTTTGATTCTGTTTACATTCCTTGCCCTCCATTTTTCTTATTGTAAATATTAGAAAAATGAGCTAAAAAGAATTTTATGAATATACATTAAAACAAATTAAGATCTTAAACATTCAGTAAAACTAGCAAAAATGTTAATAGAAACGGATGAATTTTAGTAGCTTCAGAAATGTTATATCCTTCTTCCTCTTTGTTCAGAAAAGAAAAAATCAGAAGGGTATCATACTTAAATAAATCTACATTATAGTCATCTCTCAATTATCCTTGAATATATTATTACTTTTATGTTGTATCCATAGCAAATCTTGTTTTCAGCTTTCATATTAGCACCTGCTAATTACATGCTTTGTGGACAGCTCAGCACTTGTATTTATTCTTAATTTGCACACAGCTTTAAGCTGTTCCTCCAACTTTGAAACCACTCTCAACTGTAGGGGAGGTTCGAAAGACAGTAGCTTTGCTAGAGGGACTGTCTATTCCCAAGATAGAATGAATTACTGGAAGGAGCTGAGTTTAAGGGGTCTTATTTGGGAAACTAGATAGCTTCCACTTCTGCTAGTTCTTGATAGTGTGATTTGAGCATTTGGTTGAAGTTATTTCCCTAGCATAAGATAAACCCATTTTGAAACAAATAACAAAACTCATATGAAAGCTGTATCTGTGTGATTTAAAAAAAAGAATTATCTAACATTTTAAATTTCAATAGATATGTTTTCTGATGTTAGTGTGTATAACTGAGAGTTAGATATTGCAAAAGGAAAAATTTTAAATTCTAAGGCCTTGATCTTATTGTCAGAAAATAAAAATTGTCTTTTCAATAACTTTAAAGTGAATTTACATAATATTTCTTGAGCGTTTGTATAGACTGCACGACTCTATTAGAGTTGGATTTTATGTTTATATTTATTTTACGTACTTTTTTTAATGGAAATTTGATTGGGAGCTAGCCAAAATAATGTTACCTTTACCAGAATCTGTATGGCAAAATATATGAACATCTCTATTTTAGTAATGTAAATTCCTCTTGGTCATTTATTTTGTGTAGTGCTGAGGAACACAATTGGAGGCAGCACTACCCTCAAACTTATTAACGCCATGTCAAGATGCACTATATAGCTGAAAACAAACAGAGGAGAAATAGTGCCTTTCAGATAGATTTTTGCAATTATCAGAATTCTTTCTTTCCAGCTTAATTTTTAAGCTTCAAATGACCATCTTTCAAATCTAAGCATTCAAGCTTGGCATGGTATGCAATTTTGAGTGTGATACCCATTTTGTATTCTGGAAAGGATCAGTTAGTGGCCTCAGAAAAGAATGGAGAATATAATTGACCTAGAAAATGCTTTTACATATAAAATTAAAAATCTGTAGAATGATTTCAAAAGTATATTGTTACATTTCGTAATTTGAAAAATTGATTAACAGACTTTTAAACTATTGATAAAATCAAATAGATAGTAATTCTCATAGTGATATCAGTTTTTATTCTTAATTTATTACTATATATAATACAAGTCATGAGATATTTCATATAAACTGACTAATGTTATCACAGACTCTCTAAAACATTCTGATAGACATTTAATTTTTCCCCCTTTCAATTTTTAAATTATAAGGAACATTGTCCACATTTTGAGGAGTAGGAATTCCAGGGCTGATCAAGTAGAGGTGGTTTATTTATCCCACTTTTCTGTCCAGGCAAACTGTAAGAGTATTTTCCTGGTGTACAGGGATAGATTTTTTTAAGTGGTAATTTGTGCAGTGAGCATACAATAATTGTGTCTGCTTTGATTTGTAATATAATTTAACAGTTAAGGAAGATTAACTCTTTCTTTATTCAGTGTTCATCCTACTTCTTTTGGGTCCCCACTTCACTTTATTCTCTGGTTAATATCAACAACATTTTCTAATTTAGCTCACTTCAAATCATTAGATTCATCAGTGTCCTTTCACATTAATAATTGCTTTGGGTAAAAATGATCATTTCTAAATCATGTTTATTGCTAAAAGATAATTTCAGGAATAATTATTCTAATTGGCTTTATTCAGAAGAAGCAAAGTAGAAGGAACAGGACATTATTGTTACAAATATTCTGAGTGTGTACACTTTGGGTAAAGTGGAAAATGGGCAATATTGTGAGGCAATATTGTTCTTTCCTATCTTATCTTAGGTCCTGGTCCTCAATGTGAGCTCTTTATATGGTTTAAACCCAGAAATAAGCCAAAAAAGAATCTTTGACTACAAAATATATGATTAAATATGTTGTAGTTCTCTATATGGGCCAATGACAAACTATACCAAGAATGCATTTCTCATTTATAATATGGCCTATATATATGTCTATAGCATGAAATAATTAGAATTTATTGCCTGTAAGACCTCAGTTTCATTCCTTAATGCCTGTTTATTTGGTAGATGGGTTTGAAAAGATGCTCAATAGTCTTTCTTCCCTTAAGAAATCAGGCTCTTAGTTCCTGAAGCAAATTTGAGTTCATGATAAACTGGATATGAATGGATTTTTTTGAAGCTATAGATGTTAATATCTTTAGGTATTTGGAGCATCAATACTAGAAGAGAAAGGAAGTTCCGGGTAGACAAGAGGAATCCTTTTAGGTTCCCCACAAAGAACAGAGATACAGGACTGTTCTACTTAGACTAATTCACCAAGTTTACTGCCCTAAAATTTCATTGTAGCCATATCAGATTTTGCAGCTTATGTTTTGCCTTATAAATTAGAAGTGTCAGGAAAAGCAATGCTGATCCCTTTTAGTTTCTATTGTAGGGAACCAACTGGTGATGAGTATTGTTTTTGTTAGACATGAAAGAAAAGACTTTCCTGTTTGCTTTTTTGCTAAAATTCTATCATCATAATTTTATCCCAGAGAATTTTCCTGTGATTGTGATGGATGTGATATAATAAACATACAGGAAAATTCTAAGGCCATCAAAATACTGAATTCAAGATGGGTAATTAATATTGGATTGCATTTGTATGAGTGCTGAGATGTCTTTGTTTAAAATAGGTTTGTGTGATCTGTGCTCTGAGCAATGTTGTCATAGTGCTGTGTGTAAACTGTACTGTGTCAGGAATTGGGGGATTGGATGGGACTCTCTAATATGAGTACTACTTATGTTGAACTGTAAATGATGATGTAGTATGGGGTACTGTGATATTTTAAGTGATCATTGCCTTTTCTGCTGTACAATATGACCCTTCTCATCTCTCTCATTCATTTTGCATGCCTCTGCTCACTTCTGTACAGCCACAGTTGAGGCTATTGAGGCTGAAAAAGGTACGATCAGAGTCCTTGCGCTGGGCAGAGATCTGTGGTGTGTGGGTGGGCCTCAGAGAATGTCCTGTGGGTGTGTCTTACTTCTAGCTTGCACAGCCCAAGATGAGTCAGACTCATAACAGTCACATTCCTCATTTATTTATTTTTTAATCACAAAGACTGATGTCCATGACAGTCTGTATTATTTTCCCTTATCTGGTACAGTATACAACCAGAATTTAATATTATTGATTTCTTTAAGTATATTATGCTATATATTATAGCATTTAAAGTTGCCTGTTTTAATGGAAATTACTAAACTGATCCTGCAAATAAAGATCTGTTCCATATTTTGCATGATTCTGTGCTACTCAGATTTTTTCCCCTAAGTGAAACCCCCTCTAGATATAGGTATGAGTTTGTTTTTACTCATTTTCAGTAATGTGCCTGACTGAGGTGCAGGAACTGTCATTATAATGGTCTTTTTCTCTTTTTTTGCTGCAGTTTTGGGCTATAGTTTACTGATAAGATTATATTCATGTATATTATATGTTGGCTTGATATTACACATTGCTGAATGTTTTGCTGCCCCAGCCATTGTTCGGTTCATGTGCACAGACTGAGTCCTAGCTAATGCACACATTAGGCAGCCAGATCATAACTAGGGGTATGGCAATCTTTTCTATGAACATTGTAACAGTGGAGGATTCATCATTCTAGATGAAGTGAAAGAGAAACTATACAATTGGTGGAGAATTGCCATTTATTTTGATTAGAGTTTCCAAAGAGGTACAGTAAATGACCAGTGAATTAAGGAAGACATTTCCTAAAATATGAAACTATAAATACTTTTTGCTATCAGCCAAACACAGAAACACAGGCATTTTCTACCTTTTTTATTTCATGTTGGTGGTGATGGGTTAATGATACCTTGACTGCCAAGATAGTTTAGATCTACTGTATTTTAGCTTATCTTTGCTTCTTTCTCCTCCCAAGCTCTTGGTACAGATCTGTATGTTGGGGATTAACCTTGTTTAGCCTCCTTCCTTGCCCCTACTGTTGTTGCTACCTTATTGTGATAATCACTGGTGATCTTAGGGTCTGAAGTAGGAGATAATTGGTATAGTAGAAGTCAGACTAAGACCCTGAGAGGTTGATTTTGGGGGCAGGGGAGGGTTGTTTTTGCTTTTTGTTTTGTTTTGTTTTTTTTTTGAAGGCTACGCTAACACTGTCATCTTTGAAACTATCATGTTTATATTTAGGTTTAAACATTTCACATTTTAAAGGGAAAACTTGAAATGAGGATAGGATTCAGTTAAAATTTAATTGTTGCTACTTGCAGCTAATTTCTTTCTTCTTAAAAATCATTAATTATGTTTTTGAAATCTCAGAAATGTTTTTCAATTACTGACTTATCAAATTTGCATTTTGTTAAGCAATACGAGGATTCTCTCCACCACATAGAATCTGCAGTTTTGAAGAGGCAAAGGGTTTGGATAGGATCAATGAGAGAATGCCACCCCGGAAAGATGCTGTACAGCAAGATGGTTTCAATTCTCTGAACACCGCACATGCCACTGAGAACCACGGGACTGGCAACCATAGTGCCCAGTGACCCACGGCTTCCCAGGGACTCTCACATCTCGGGCCCCCAAATGGACAGATCACCCGAGGAGCTGGAGGGGTTGGCCAAACTGACTGTAAATGTCACACAGTCCCTCTGCAGAAACCATTGTGCTTTTGAAATCCCAGTCCCTACTTGGATGGAGGCTTGAGGGCCCTGGGACATGTTGTGCTATCTGATAAGATTGGGTCATCGCTGCCAATGTGGAGAGCAGTGAGCAAGGGGCTTGGGGCAATTTCCAGTGGAGGGCATCTACACCTCCATTTATGCTTGTGGTTCACACATTTAAGTTTACAAATGAGATTTCTTTCCCTCCCCCAGTAGAATTAGTATTTGTTTTTCAACCATGACTTCAAACGCAATTCTAAGAGCTAATGTGGATTTTTCTTTTTCCATGAAATATCTTTAAAGGATGAATTAGCATGGTCTTAAAATACCTTTCTGAGGTTACTAACTATATTTGAATTGTGGGCAAAATGCTGAGAAACCCAGCATTACAAAATGCTGACCTCAGGTCAATAGTTCTTAAATGTGGCTAATTCTGTAACATAGTCTTGGTATTTTTCAATTATGAACGCATAACCTATAACTAGACAGACTCTTTTACTTGAACACAAATTCAAAAACTAATTTAGAATCCTTTTTGCCCAGATCTTTTGAGATTTATATCCCAGAGTTTTAAAAAGAAAACCTCTAAATTACAAAATTATGAAGAATTACAGAATTACTCATTTAAGATACTTTAAAAGAAGTTTGTACATTGTCAAAGTAAATTTTAATTCAAATCATGTCTGTAAAACTTGACGTATTTTGTGTATGCATGTTTTCATTTTGCAAATATTTAATATATAGACCTATGATGTACAGGTACGACATGTATAGGTTACCTAGATGTTATGAGAAATTTTAGTTTATTGTGAGTACTCAAGTTGCATAAATAGCCACCAGGATGATTTGCTGCTGGCTTTCTATCATTTTTATGTTTTAATGCAAAGGAAATTTTAAAATGTTCTGGAAGTGTTTTTGATTAAGCAATGCAGCCTAGAAACAATGGTTCTGTTCAGTCATTCAGATGTTAGTGGAAGCATAAAAGTCAAGACTGCATGTTGAAATTTTTCTTTTGATAGTTACTGATCTGCTTGGTTAAACTAAATGGAACCATGTGCTAATTTTTCACAATTATTGACCTGTATTGATTGCCACTGTAGTTTGGTATTTCCCTTTACTTTGGTGGCCTGCTTCCCTCATGCCCTGGAATACAACTCAGAGCTCCAGGCAGCGGAACCATCTGTTGTTTTGTTTGCCAGAAAGTGCACCCTGTATGGTCTCCTGTCTAAGTTGGAAATATTATGCATGTGCAGGACTTTTCGAGTATTTTATAAACAGTAGCACACAATAAATTCCATGCATGGGCCGCTGCTCCT
>VBSM01003143.1:50675892-50686102 GCA_008086735.1 Cheirogaleus medius
GGCCTCCCAGAGTGCTAGGATTACAGGTGTGAGCCACCATGCCCGGCCTCTTTTCTTTCCTTTCTTTCTTTTTTCTTTTCTTTTCTTTCTTTTTCACATAGCATACAATTAATTTAAAGTTAGCAATTAAATGGCATTTAGTATATTCACAATATTATGCAACCACAACCTCCAAAACATTTAGTTTAGTTCCAAAACATTTTCATTACCCCAAAGAAAACCCCATAACAGTTAAGCAATTACTCCTCATTTTACCTTCCACCTAGCCCCTAGCAGCTAGTGGATCTGCTTCCTGTCTTTGGATTTACCTATTCCATATATTTCAAATAAATGGCATCATACAACATGTAACCTTTTGTGTCTGGCTTCTTTCATTTAGCATAGTGTTTTTGGGGTTCGTCTACATTGTAGCATGTATAAGTATTTTCTTTTCTTTTTTTTAGAGATAGGATCTCACTCTGTTGCCCAAGCTAGAGTGCGGTATGATTGTCGCTCACTGTAACCTTAAACTCATGGGCTCAAGTGGGACTCCTGCCTCAGCCTCCTGAGTAGCTAGACTCCAGGCACGAGCCACCAAACCCAGCTAATTAAAAAATATATATATTTTTTTAGAGACAGCATCTTGCTATGTTACCCAGGCTGATCTCAAGCTCCTGGTCTGAAGTAGCCTCCCACCTTGGGCTCCTAAAGTGCTGGGATTATAGGTGTGAGCTACCATGCCCAGCCTTATTTCTTTTTATGGCTGAATAATATTTATTTAATCCCAATTTGTTTATCATCCATTGGTGGATCTTTGGGTTATTTCTACCTTTTGGCTATTGTGAATAGTGCTGCTATGAATGTTCATGTTTAAACATTTGTTTGAGTAATTATTTTTAGTTATTTGGTATATATACCTAAGAATGAAATTGCTGGTTTGAGGAATTGCCATACTGTTTTCTATAGTGCCTGTACCATTTTACATTTCCATAAGTGTGCATGAGGGTTCCAATTGCTCCACATCCTCATCAGTACTTATTGTTTTCTGGTTTTTTGATAATAGCCCTCCTAGTGGGTATGAAGTAATATCTCATTGTGGTTTTGGTTTGCAATTCCCTCATGACTAATGAGCATATTTTCTTGTTTGTTGTCCATTTGCATATATTCTTTTAGAAAATTCTATTCAAATATTATGCCCATTTTTTAGTTGAGTTGTCTGTTTTTTTATTGTTGAATTCTAGGAGTTCTTTATATAGTCTCGATACTAACCCCTTATCAGATACATGATTTGCAAATATTTTCTCCCATTCTGTGGGCTGTCATTTGACTCTGTTGGTAGTGTCCTTTGACACACAAAAGTTTTTAATTTTGATGTAGTCCAATTTATCTATATTGTTGTTGTTATTGTTACTTGTGCTTTGGTGTCGTATCTAAGAAATCATTGCCAAATCTGTCATGAAGCTTTCCCCTGTTATCTTCTAACATTTTTATAGTTTTAGTCCTTATATTTAGATCTCTGGACTTAACATTCAAACTCAAGTCATTCTGTTTCTTAATTTCCAGAGTGTGCCTGTTTATATTTCTGTTCTCATTCTCTTCTCTGTGCTTAGAATTCCTGTTTCCCTATCTCCATGTATTCAAAATATTCCCATCTAGGCCGGGCGTGGTGGCTCACGCCTGTAATCCTAGCTCTCTGGGAGGCCGAGGCGGGCGGATCGCTCAAGCTCAGGAGTTCGAAACCAGCCTGAGCAAGAGGGAGACCCCGTCTCTACTATAAATAGAAAGCAATTAATTGGCCAACTAAAAATATATAGAAAAAATGAGCCGGGCATGGTGGCTCATGCCTGTAGTCCCAGCTATTCGGGAGGCCGAGGCAGAAGGATCACTTGAGCCGAGGAGTTTGAGGTTGCTGTGAGCTAGGCTGACACCATGGCACTCTAGCCCAGGCAACAGAGTGAGACTCAGAAAAAAAAAAAAAAAAATATTCCCATCTTTCAAGATCTGTTCCAACTGCTACCTATTTCATGAAGTCTTCCTATAGCTCACCCTCTGAAGAGAATCTCTTTTGATCTTCCATTAGTGCTTTAGTTTCAGTTGTAGGATTTACATACAATAATACCTTGTTTTATAGCTTACATCTAATCCCCTATAAGACATTTAGATGAGATGGTGTATTTTTCATATTTGTTTCTATATAGTATTCTGAAAATTATTTCATCTGTTTATTAGTAAATATATATTGAATAAATGAATGTTTTAATATATCTCGATATGGTCCCTGTTGTCTACTCAGCCCTTGTGGAAAGCATGGGAGAAAATAAGACAGGGAAAGAAGACATCACAAAGTCCCAGCTAGATAGTGCAAGAGTGTAGGCTTACTTCTACTTCAAAACTCACCTCTTTAGGAAATTTTGCTTGTAATTTGTCTGTCTGACTTGCTTTTACTACATAACTCTTAGCATTGTGGTACATAGTTTGTATTACATTTACTTCATAGTTTATTGCTTGCAAATGTGATGATAGATCTTTTAAAATAAATGTTTTATCTCTCTAACTAGGTTAGATTGGTTAATTCTCCAAATAGATGGTAGCTATGGACAACCAAAACTTCTGTTGCTTTTTCCTCTTTTAAGTCGATTTTGAAAATACACTAAAAATACATGAATAACTTATAAAAAAGTCAAACATTACAGATAAGTCTAAAGTCCCCCTTGATCAACCCAGTTCCTATCCTACTGCCTTCTTACCCTACTCAGAGTTAATCACTGTTACCAGTTTTCTGTCAGCCCTCCCAGATCTTTTTCATGCATTTACTTATATATTACTATATTATGTATAGAACTTCATATGTAGCACATATATGTATAAATTATATTCATGTATAATTATTGCTCTTCTATTTTTCACAACTGCCTGTGGTGGTCAATAATCAGTAAATACTAAATCTTGCTGATAACCTGGGTCTGAGAGACCAGAAGGAGAAGTGAAAGTCAAGCATATGAAAATACTATGTGTACAGTTTATAAAATTCCATTCCATATCTGTTCTGCATATAGTCTCCAGGTATCATTGGACAGGCCATGGCTCCACGGTCCCGGCGACGAAGGCACAAGAAACTCCCCTCATCTGTGGCTCCCGTGCTTGTGACCCCACCCACAGTTGTGACCCCTGTTCCTCTGACCTCCTCAAAACCTTGCCCTAGCATTGATGCACTTGGCTTCTTATCCTTGGAGAATAATGTTCCTGGCCTATCCCAGCTGATCCTTCAAAAGCTGAACATGAAAAGCTATGAAGAATACAAGTGAGTGACCAGTTTTGTGGAAGAGGGATACATTGTATTGGGTAGAAGTGATTTCAGAAGGTAGAAAGGGAATATAATTTGGGCAATATGGGATATTTGCAATGAGGGATTTTCACATCCTAACTTTTGCCAGTTCTATTACTATAGAAATAATTGGCTTAAGTGAGAAACGATGTCAGTAGGAGACACAGGAGTAGGTGGTATAGGAGGTAAGAGGAGGGACATGAGAGATTTTGGAAATATTCTTTTCCTTATTGCCTTTCCTTCTCCCTGCTATTTCTGCAGGCTGGTGGTAGATGGGGGTATCCCTGTATCAGGCTTTGGATTTCGATGTCCTCAAGAAATGTTCCAGAGAATGGAGGACACATTCAGATTCTGTGCTCACTGTAAAGCACTCTCTAGTGGCTTTTCAGACTCCAAGGTCCTCCGGCACTGCAAAAGGTGACTTGTAGGGGGGTAATGGGGAGACATTCAGAAATGACCCTGTACTAAGACCTCATTCCAAAAGGAAAGATCTGAAAGGTTTCTAATTAACTTAAGGCTCTTTCCTCATTTTGTATCATTCGGACTACAGAGTGATCATAACAGGGTTCTAATCCTGCTTATTTTTGGTGTTACAGGGAAATGAGACAAGAGACCACAATACAATCCTCTGTGTCTCCCTTTTCTTGAGTACTCAAAGAGTAAGACCACATCTGTTCTAAGGAGGTTGGGTTTGAACTATACCTGTGATGAGAGGGCAGCTACAAACTCCTGGTGTTTTGTTTTGTTTTCTTTTAAAAGAGATATAAAAAGTGAGATGCCAGATAGATAGAGACTATGGTGTCACTTTGTCTGGGAGAACAATTATATTTCCAACTATCTCCTGCCTCTTATGCCAAATGCAGTCCCCAAATTTGTTGTATCATTCCTTTCCCTACCTTCCTGACCCATTCACTGATCATTCTTCCTAGGTATGGGAATATCAATCCCTTCCCCAGACACCCCCAATCACCTTTATGTATACAACATCTATTCCTGTGACTCATTCTCTCAGGTGCAGAAATGTCTATTACTGTGGTCCAGAGTGCCAGAAGTCAGACTGGCCAGCGCATAGGAGGGTTTGTCAAGAGCTTCGTCTTGTGGCTGTGGACCGTCTCATGGAATGGCTTCTGGTCACAGGTGGAGTGGTAGTATTGGGAAACTTTGCTATAATGGTCATAGTTGGTTGTACTTGAAGGAATATATGAAAGCATATTGTCATGAAAAAAGAGGAACCTGGGGTAAGGGATAGGGCACTCTTGGTCACTGGTTGGCAGAGTGAACATAGAGGGAATATTGATCATTAGTGAGAAGGGAATTTTGAAGCCAGGAAAGGATTACGTTACCTTTTTTTTTTTTTTCTGATAGATATAGGGGATACAAGTGTGTTTTATTACATGGATAAATTGTATAATGCTGAAGTCAGAGCTTTCAGTGTACCCATCACCAGAATAGTGTACATTGTACTCAATAGGCAGATTTTTATTCCTCATCCCCCTCCCACCCTCCACCCTTTTTAGTTTTCAATGTCTATTACATCACTTTATGACCATATACACCCCTTGTTTAGCATCCACTTATAAGAGAGAACATATGGTATTTGTTTTTCCATTCCTGAGATAATTCACTTAGAATGATAGTCTACAATTCCATCCAACATTATTTCATTCCTTTTTATGGCTGAGTAGTATCCCATGGTGTATATTAATATATACACTACATTTTCTTTATCCACTCCTCAGTTGGTAGGCACTTAGGTTGATTCTGTATCTTTGCAATTGTGAATTGTACTCGAATAAACATTTGGGTGTAGGTGTCTTTTTTATAAAATGACTTCCTTAGATACCCAGTAGTGGGATTGCTAGATCAAATGGTAGGTTTACTTTGAATTCTTTGAGAAATTTCCATACTGTTTTCCATAGAGGTTGTACTAGTTTACATTCCCACCAACAATGTATAAGCATTTCCTTTTTACTACATCCATGCCAACATCTATTTTTTGACTTTTTAATAATGGCCATTCTGATGGGTAAGGTGGTATCTCATTGTGGTTTTAATTTACATTTCCCTGATGATTAGGATTAGGTTACTTTTTATTCCTTTTTTCCTGCAGGTGATTTTGTCCCACCCTCAGGACCTTGGCCATGGCCAGCTGAAGTTATACAAGACTGGGACACCTGGTTTTCTATGAAAGGGTCACAGCTAGATGCTACACTGGATGCTGTGCTAGGTAGTCATGCCATGACCACCCTATGGGCCAGTGTAGGACGGCCAAGGCCAGACCCAGATATCCTGCAGGGATCTTTGAAGCGGCTACTGACAGATGCCCTGTCAAGGCCCTTGACAGTGGGCCTAGGGCTTAGGGCCTTGGGGATAGATGTTAGGAAGACTGGGGGAAGCACAGTACATGTGATTGGTGCTTCTCATGTGGAGACATTTCTTGCTCGCCCTGGGGACTATGATGAGCTTGGCTACATGTTTCCTGGACACCTTGGACTCCGTGTGATCATGGTCGGTGTAGATGTGGCTACTGGCTTTTCACAGAGCACCTCAATTTCACCCCTGGAACCTGGCACAATTCAGCTTAGTGGCCACAAGGACCTCTATCATGACTTCTGGGAGGAGCAGGTAGAGACTGGGCAGATAGCCCGACCAGATTTGGCAGTGGCATTCCATCCAGGTAAGAGTCATTGATTCAGAGGAATACTGTTTGGCTCCCCCTGAGAATTTTCCATCCTGAATCTTGCATCTTTTATCTTTGGAACCCCATTCATGTGGTCTCCTTAAACACAATATGATGACAATCTTGGTTAATAATTTGCCATATATACTATACCTGGGTTCAGAATTTTCTACTGAAGACTGGGTGTGGTGGCTCACGCCTGTAATCCCAGCACTTTGGGAGGCCAAGGTAGGAGGATCACTTGAGGTCAAGAGTTCAAGATTAGCCTGGGCAACATAGTGAGACCCTGTCTCTACTCTCTACAAAAAATTTAAAAAATAAATTAGTTGTGCATGGTGGCATCCATCTGTAGTCCTAGCTACTCAAGAGGCTGAGGAAGGAGGATCCCTTGAGCCCAAGAATTCCAGGTTGCAGTGAACTATACCATACTATACTATATATGCCACTATACTCCAGCCTGGGCAACAGAGCAGGACCCTGTCTTTAAAAAAACAAAACAAAACAAAACAATTGAAGAAACTGGGGTGGATGATCATGAATATTGGGGATGAGCAACGTGAGGTATGGTGTAGACACAATCAAAGAAATATCTTGCTCTTGCAGTCTACTTCAGTCTTTCCCCTATTTACTTATTTCCAGTTTTGTTCCATAGGTTTCCATTCCTCCTCAGACTTGATGGAAGCTTGGCTACCCACCCTGCTGCTTCTTCGTGACTACAAGATCCCTACATTGATTACTGTTTACAGGTTTTGACCTCTTTGCATGTGTGATACTCCCCTGACTCACTCATACCTCTCTTTATAAAGATGAGCTCAGTTTACTTCCCCTTTGCTTATCTACTTTATGGTAAGGATATTCTTCCTTCCCACATGTGGCTTTTTCATCCCCTTGGAACAAAGTCCTATGCTAGTTAATTGGGTATTTAGTGAGACATTTGGGAGGAAGGGATATCTCTTGCGTAGTGTAGCCTTGGGTAATTTGGGCGATTGTTGAGTATAGAAATGTCAGGCTCTTGAGTAGTTTCTCCTGTATCTCTCATAATCATTAGAGCAAATTCTCTTATCTCTCTTCCACAGCCATCAGGAATTGTCATCCTCTTTGCAGATTCTCGTGGAACTGGATACACACATCACTGCCTATGGGGCTAATCCTTTCATGTCCCTCAAACCTGAACAGGTCTATTCCAGCCCCAACAAGCAGCCAGTATACTGCAGTGCCTACTATATCATGTTTCTTGGAAGGTCCTGCCAGCTGGATAAAAGGCAATTGGAAGAGAAAGTAGATGGTGGGGTTTAAATAGATCCTGACTGGATATCTGGAAAATGAAGAGGTTGTGATGAAATTACCCTGTTAGTGCCAGGTTGTTGCCAGCTTTGAAACCCACTATATTCTAAACCTCATTCACTATCTGGGTAAAGATTCTCAGCTGAATGAGAGTTCCTGTATTACGTGACTCATTTCTAAGAGTGTAGCCACAGTAGCTTCTAGAGATAGGATTCTAGATTTAGTGATTGGCAAGAGGCCCTGATATTGGTCTTTCCAGAGTATAGAGTTCCTAACAGTTTCCTTTGCGAGGGAGTTATACCTTTTGACTGGAACCAGATAGCACTGAGGAGAAGAATGAGAACCACCTTGTTACATCTGAAAAAGACTTTCTTCTCATCGAGCAATTTGGGCTAAAAAATAGGGAGGTGATGATGACTTGAAGTGGTACAAGAATGGAAAAATTAGAAAAAATTAGCCAGGCATGGTGGCACATGCCTGTAGTCCCAGCTACTTGGGAGGCTGAGGCAGGAAGATCACTTGAGCCCAGGAGTTTGAGGTTGGTGTGAGCTAGGCTGATGCCATGGCACTCTACCGGCAACAGAACAAGACTCTGTCTCAATAAATAAATAAATAAATAAATAAATAAATAATTTAAAAAAAGAATGAAGTACTGATTCATGCTACAACGTGGATGAACCTTGAAAACATTATGTTAAGTGAAAGCAGCCAGTCACAAAAAACCACATATTGTATGAGTGCATTTATATGAAATGTTCAGAATAGGCAAGTCTATGGAGACAGAAAGTAGATGAGTGGATGGGGAGGATAGGGGTGTTGGGGGGTGATAGCTAAAGGGTATGGGATTTCTTTTGGGGTGATATAACCATTCTAATTTTGTGATGGATGCACAATTGTACTAAAAGCCATTGAATTATATACTTTATATCAGCGAATTATATATTTCAATAAACTCAAAATTTTGGGGGGTGCTGAGTGGTAGTTCATGCCTGTAATCCCAGCACTTTGGGAGGCCAAAGCAGGGAGGATTGCTTGAGGCCAGGAGTTTGAGACTAGCCTAGGCAACATAGTGAGACCCCATCTCTACAAAAAATAAAGAATTAGCCAGGCGTGGTAGCACACACCTGTAGTCCCAGCTACTCAGGAGGCTGAAGGAGGAGGATCACTTCAGCCTAGGAGTTAGAGGCTGTAGTGAGCTATGATTGCACCATTGCACTCCAGCCTGGGTGATGGAGCGAGACCCTGTCTCTAAAAAAGAAAAAAGATGTTTTTTTGTAAATCTTATGAAATGTAAAAACACTTTGTCCCCCCTAAGAGACAGGGTCTTGGCCGGGCGCGGTGGCTCATGCCTGTAATCCTAGCACCCTGGGAGGCCAAGGTGGGTGGATCGTTTGAGCTTAGGAGTTTGAGACCAGCCTGAGCAAGAGCAAGACCCCGTCTCTACTAAAAATAGAAATTATATGGACAATTAAAAATATATATATAGAAAAATTAGCCAGACATGGTGGTGCATACCTGTAGTCCCAGCTACTCGGGACGCTGAGGCAGGAGGATCACTTGAGCCCAGGAGTTTGAGGTTGGTGTGAGCTAGGCTGACGCCACGGCACTCACCCGGGCAACAGAGTGAGACTCTGTCTCAAAAAAAAAAAAAAAAAAAAAGACAGGGTCTTGATCTGTCACCCAGGCTGGAGTGTAGTAGCATAATCATAGTTCACTACAGCCTCCATCTTTTGGGCTCAAGCAATTTCCTGGTCTCCTCAGCCTCCCGGTATCTACGACTATAGGCATATGCTACCGTGCCCCACTGAAAGTTGGTACACTATTGTCAAAGTTCAGACAAGAGATAGTGCAGTTGTCAGCTGAGATAATAGCAGTGGGCATGGAAAGCAAGAGGTGATTTATAAGTTAAGTAGATAGTGACGCTTTGTAGATCGAACATGAAAGTAAAATTTATAGGATATAGTTACTGATTGTGATTAATGAAGGGTGGTATATCTGTCAGTCAGAGTCTAATCAGGAGACAGAAACTGCGCACAAACAGGTGACACAAAAATTTCCAACTTAGTAGAATGGTGGTGATAGTATATAAAAGTTTAAATGTCTAGCTTCATGCTAAATGCTGAGGCTTCTAAAATGACATCTTCCCTTAAAGTGTTTCAGGTTAATAGGAGATTGACATAAGCAAGGGCAATATAATAATTATATTTTCTAAAATCAGCACATGAAGTAAAAAGATTATTTTCAAAACTACCTTTGAAAATCCCTTAGGATAGGACTACCATAGGTCCTCTCAGTAGGTCTAGCAGAGTCAGTTTTTCCTCCAGTATTGTAAAGAAATCTCTATTTAGTTGATCACCAGATGACGTAGTTGGCTTGGTTTTAGGGGCCGTATTGTAGTCCATCAGACAGTCAGTTATTTAATGAACATTTATTACTGGGCTATAGTGATATCTCTGTTCTCAAGGAGCTTACATTTTAGTGGAGGAGACAAACAGTAAACATGGGATTCCAGATACTTTTAAGTACTATAAAGGAAATTAAATGGAGTAATGAGTATATAACTGGTGGTGATATTGGTGGCAGTGGCAGCTACTAATGCTACAGTATCAGGCAGTACCTCTTGGAAGAGATGACATTTGAGATGACACTGGGGAATATTTTGAGTAGAAACAATAGCAAGGGCAAAGTCCTGAGGATCTCTGGTGTGTTTGAATAAAAGGCCACTGTGACCAGAGCTTAGTAATTGAGTAGGAAGGTAAAAAGGGGTGAGATGAGAGGGGTAGGCAGGGACTAGATTATATAGGGTGTAATAGACCATGATCAGGAGTTTTGATTTTATTCTAGTTCTAGTGGGAACCTATTAAAGAAATTTAATCAAAGGAATGTTATGATGCAATTGTTTAGAAAGATCATTATGATGGGTTTCTTAACCTCAGCACTGT
>VBSM01003144.1:8380-20454 GCA_008086735.1 Cheirogaleus medius
CGGCCTCCCAGAGTGCTAGGATTACAGGCGTGAGCCACCGTGCCCGGCCTGGATTTTTACATTTAAAATTATAAGCAGAATATTTACTTTGGATCCTATTCTGGTTATTTCACAGTAACAATTTTGGGAAACAATAAAAATTGTTTCCTTTCCATCTCCGAAGGAAGAGATCCGCTCCCGTAAGTGGATTTTCGAGGCGTGCGTGGACATCCACGCCGGCGCGCTCTTTACCTTGGGCAGTTTCGCCATCTTCTTTCTCTGCTTCCGGAATCGTAAGAGTTTGTCCCGCTCCTGCAGAGACCAGCGGGAGATTTTTAAAGCAGTTGAACGGCTCCATCAGCTCCAAAGCCACGGCTCACTGTTTCCGTGTCATCACGTGGACTGACGTAGGACACGGATTCAGGCCACATGAACAGAGGCCTTCCCTGGGGGGTCCTGCTCTGGAAGCCTGCGGAGCCCACCCTCCCCGCCGGGGCTCTGAGCCATCGGCCGTCCCAGCTCCCCACATGCGCTAAGCCAGGAGACAGGGGACTGGAGGGGACACACGGGAATGAGGAGTTCAGGGGGGCCAGCGGCCCAGGCCCCTCCGCCCCTGCAGGACGGCCCCCACGCATGTGTGGAGGTCAACGCCCTCACGCATGTAAGGAGACCAGTGACCTGCTTCTCTCCAGGAAGCTGTGCTGCGTTTCCTGGCCGTGACGTGAACCTGCCAGGCCGACACCGCCTATCTGTGCCGGCCCAGGAGAAGCCGGGGCAGAGGGAGCTCCCAGGGGCTGGCCTGGCCGTAGCTACGACTCGGAGTAGCCACCGGGCTGGGCCCTGTCTCAGCTGGTGCCTCATGGGTGGGGCGTTCTGGGAGCCAGTGCAAAGCCCTGGCCAGGCAGCGCCGTGACGACAGCAAAGCCACCCATAGCTGCTCTGTCTGCACCGAGGCGCCGTCGGCACGGGACGGGCCCGCGGGCAACCACCCTGGGAACCGGGAGCATCGCACACGCGGGAGACACTGACTGGTACTTACTAACACGCTCTTCACGTAGCCAGCGGTCTCAAGCGTCTAGGAAAGAAAACTGCACGTCATGGAGGTGCCGCCGCGTCCTAACCACCGAACCGCCCGCGCCCTCCGCCCCAGAGGAGGCTTCGCTCCCTGGCAGGCTCCGCCTTCCTCGGCTGCTGCCCAAGGGGCTCGGCGAGCACCGCAGGGCGCCGGGGGCCCTGCTCAGGGTGGACGGGCACCTCCCTCGCTCGGCGGCAGGAGGAAGGGGCCTTTCGGAAATAGAAATCGTGTGCATTTGCGCATTCGAGCGTTTGCGATTGGCCGAGACCTTGCCCCGTCCCTGCTGTCTCCCTCACAAACTCCTAGCGCTGCTGAGACCGGCATTCACCGTAACCCACTGAGGAACGAGCTCGGATCTCAGCACGCACAGGGGAGGCCCCACCCTGCAGCCCGTGGCGGGCAGCAGGGCCCTCTGTGCCCTGTCTCCCGGTGCTGGGGAGGCGGCTTCAGTCACTGAAGACAGGTCAGCGCCCCCCAGCTGCGTGTGCTGGCGACACGGAGGGACTCTGCTGTCCCTGCCAGAGGACGCAGAACGGCCGAGGGCGGCGCGTTCCGAGATGACGTCACTGCGTCATCGGCTGTGATCCCAGCACGATGCGGGAGGTGCCCAAACTGGGATAACTGGGGGAGAGTTCCAGGAAGGGCTATTTGCAAAACTGTGCTGGGTGCAGGGGCCACGGGTGTCCCCAAAAGATGTGCCCACGGCCTGCTCCCCAGACCTGTGAACATGGCCCCATTTGGAAACAGCGTCTTTGCAGGCATAGCTGAGCAAGGACCCGGAGCCCACCCTAGGTGGGCCCTCAGCCCAGGAAGAAGACAAAGTTGGGGAAGGTGGGGCAGAGACGGGTGTGATGTGGCCAAGGGCCCCAGAGTCTTCGAGGTGGCAGAGAGGATCCTCCCCCAGAGCCTCTGGGGGCAGCGTGGCCTTGCCGCAGCCACGGTTTTGGACTGGTGGCTTCCAGAGCTGTGAGAAGACAAGCCACCATTGTCAAGAGCCCCCCCCACCCCCACCCCACCGTGTGCTGATTGGCTACGGCAGAGTCAGGACTGGGCACGGCAGCACCGCTGGTGCCCGGGCAGCCGGAAGGACGCGTTTCGGAGACCCAGGGAGAGGCTGGGCTGCCTCGAGCAGCAGCTTAGCAGGGGGACCCAGCCCGAGTGGCCCCACAAACGCCCGCCCGCCCTCCCATCTCCCACCGGGCTCCTGGGAGCCAGGGCCGGGCGGGCGCACAGCCCACCAGTTACCTTAGACAGCTCGTCTATGAGGTTTTGCTGCTCGACGATCTGAAGTTTCAGGAAATCAATTTCTCTTTCGTCCTGGCTTTGATCAAGGTCGTTTAAGGAGCTGGGTCTCCGTATGATCCCGGCCCTCTGTCTCTGCAACACGGAGCAGACCACGTCACACGTGGGCGGGGTGGGGGGCAGCGCCTGCATGCATGTGGGGAGCTGGGGTCTCCCCTCCACCTGTATGAGCCAAGCAGGTGGCTGATCCCAATGGCTGTGAGGCTGGGGCCTCCCGCCCAGCCTCAGAGCCCAGGGGGAACCGAAGGGCTTTCGAGTTCCTCTCCCACAAAGCGCGTGAGACCAGACACCCTCGCAAGGCCTGCGCGGCGGCCCATGAGCTGCCGTCTTGCTGCGTCGTGGACAGAGATGTGGGGGGTCGGCCGCCCTGTGCCGCTGGCCCGCGGCCCCAGCCCGGCCCCTTACCATCTCTATGTTCTCCTGGGTGACAAACTTCAACTTGTTCTCCATCCGCCGCAAAGTGTGAGACAGATCTTCGTTTTTCCGAGTAAGGCGCTTGTTTCTGTCCAGCAGCGGCTTGTACTGACTCTCGGCCTCTCTCAGACGCTTTAACTGAAAGACAGCATCGATCACACGACCTGGCGTTTTTAGGTGCCAGAGAACCGACAGGTCCCCACACAGAGTCACCGCCCTGCCCAGAGCCTTGGCCACCGCAACGTGGTCACCAACCCACTAGTTGGAAAGACGCAACTTCAGTCTCCGCTGACAGGCGGCGTCCACCTGCCTGGTGCCCAGGTGACCCTGCGCTCAGGCTGGGCTGGGCATGGCCAGGGGCCATGCCTGGTCCCATCCGCACACAGACAGGGTGAAGCTGAACCCCAGCGGCCCGGGGCCGGCGCTCCGCGTGCCAAGGAGAGCCGCAGTCAAACCGCCAGCCCACTGGAACATTCTAGACACTCTGAGCCGCTCACACACCCTCCCAGACCTCAAAATCCCAGTGGTTGTCAGGGCTGACGGTGTCGGCTCCACCCCAGGGCCGTGTCCTCACACATCCTGGACCCTGTGCAGAATGGGGGACACTGTCCCCAGCCACAGAGAGCAGGGATCCGCCAGCCAGCACCCAAGGGCCAAATCCACCGCCCACCACCCGTTTTGCTAATAAAGTTTTATCGGCACACAGCCGAGCGGCCCCGATGCAAGGCCAGCCTTGTCACCATCCCTCCTCCGTTCCAGAAGGAACTTGGGAAGTGGAGGCCCCACCCCCACTCTGCAGCCATAAACTCGGAGGACCCCAAGCCCCCTCACCCCCTCACCAGCTCGTTCCGCTCCTCCGACAGCAAGGCGTTGCGGTCTTCGAGCTTGCGGATGATCGCGCTCAGCTCTGCGATTTTAAGTTGGAAGCGCCGGGCGTCCTTTTCATCCAACTGCTGTTCCTAAAACAAAGATCAACTGCAAATAACCGTCCCCAGACACGGACGTGGAAAACCCTCGCAAACCCCAACACGCTAAGGAAGCCAAACACGCCGTGTCATCATGGCCTTGGCTTCTAGCGGCTGCCCTGCCCCGTGGCTGCGGCCACCGCAAACCGCGCGGCGGGGGCGGGACAAAAGGAGCAGAAATGTCCGAGGTATGCAAACACGGGGGGCCAGGGGTGCAAATGCGGGAATCGTGGGTCTGGGCCACGCCGGGGAGACGCCGCAGCCGCCCGTGCTCTCCGGGGCCGCTGCTGAGCTGCACCTGCGGGAAGGGTCTGCCCCGCCCTGCCCTGCCCTGCCCGGCCCGGCGGGGGCCGACTTTCGGCACTGTGATGTGAGCGCAGGAGGAGATACTTGGAGACTGTCAAAGGTTGGCTTCCCAAGAAGGGCGCCCCTCAGGCTGAGCTGCTAACGGGTCACCTGTGGAACCACTGGGACTTGGTCACAAATCAGTGAAAGCATCCGATCTGGTTTCAGAATTTCTCTGGAGTTAATGCGATAGTCCGTCAAGCACCAGAGCAGGAGGGGCTGGTTTTAATTCAGTTAGTCCATTGATAATCAGATTACAAAATGTCGTTTTCTATTCTTGAAATGTCACTGCCCTAGGCCTGGCTCAGCTCAAACAGAGTTTCGTGCTCAGAGCAAAGACACGGCTGTCCAGGGAGGGACTGGACGAGACTCGAGTTCCTCATTCAGCAGGTGCAGGAGAGGCCGGGGGGCCCAGAGGCCCCACAGGACCACCGGGTCCGTGGCAGGTGGGTCCCCAGGGTGTGCCAGAGCCGCCACGGAGAACCTGGACGAGGAGAGCATGGAAGCCGCGGCCACGCGGACCCCACGCCGCCACGAGCAGCCGGCAGGCGCAGGGCGCAGTGCTGTCGCACGACAGCGGGTCGCTGTTGACGTGAGCGCCGGGAGCCACCACACGAGGGGCCCGGCCGCGGATGGGACAGGCAGGGAGCCGGCGCGGGGGCCTCCCTGGTCAGAGGGCCAAGCCCGAGTACTGGAGGGGACGGGAGCAGTGTGTGCCGAGGCAGCCTCCTCTGCCGCCAGCCAGGGGCCGGGCAGGTCCCTCCGCAGCCCGGGGGCCCACTGGAGGGTGATGAGGCCGGAGCTCCCGCCGTGTTGGCGGAAGGAAGGGGACGTCTCTGCAAGCTCTGACGGTCAGGGCCAGGCTGCAGGGCACCCGGGACCGGCGCTGGCTCCGCCTGGGCTCTGCCCTCCCCCCTCCCCGGGATACTGCCTGCTCGGGGTCGTGAAGCCACGTGGCCTCGTCTGTGTGCCAGTCTGGGGGTCCGGGCGGGGCCTGGGGAGGTGCTTACAGGGCTTCCCGAGTGGTCTGAGGCGTCTCCTGCACCGCCTGCATGAGGAAGTTCCCGTCTGGGGCTGCCGGGGTGCCGGTCGGCCTCTCTGACCTGGGACAGCTGCTCATCGAGAGCCTCCTTTTGGAGCTGCAGTCTCTGAGCGTGCCCGGCTTGCACCCCTAACTCTCTCTCCAGCACGAAGACTGCTCTGTCTTTAAACTTTATCTCCTCCATCTACAAGGAGAACAGAACACAGTCACACAGGCAGGCAGGGCGCAGGGCTGTGGTCACCACGGAAACAGGCGGAGTGGCGGCCCCCACGGCACGGCTCCCCCAGTGTCTCGGGCTCTGGGACCAGAAGCAAAAGTGGAGCGTCGCGCACCGAGAGCCGGCAGCCCCACTGGCAGCTGAGGCACCCTCCTGAAGGGCCCCGGGCTGTGTGCCCCATCCCGTGCCGTCCCGCTGGGGCTACCAGTGTGCAGGGGCCGCGTGTCACGCAAGGCTGGGAGAAGGTTCTAGCAGCTGCTGCCTCCTGCTGCACAGAGTCACCCACACCCCGACAGCAGGAGGGTGGTGCAGGGCGCCACGGAATAGGAGTCCTGGCCCCAAAGCCCATGTAGCCCCTTCCCCAGCTGGGCCTGCTCACGGGGGGTTGGGGGGCGGGCAGGTGGGGGCCCCGCTGTCATCCAGGTGTGGCCACAGGGCTGGCCTGCCGCACGGCTGTTTCTAGCCACTCCCAGGCCTTCGGGGTGCGGTGGGGTCACCCGGACAAGCAGACCGGACGGCAGTGCCGGGGTGCCCAGGGCTGACCGCCCAGGCTCTGTGCTCGCCGGCCAGGCTGGTGGCCGTGAGGGTGGGTGGCCTTCCCACCTCCCTAACGCACAGCTCTGTGCACTCACTCTGCTAACAGCAGCTTAAGAAGCCCGTCCGGGTCACAGCGGCCGCCTGCCGTGGAGCACCCGGCCCTCGTCCCAGCGGCCGCAGGGACGCGAGGCCAGGAGGCGGGCGTTACGCCCAGAGGAGAAGGCAGAGCAGAGCAGGCCCGACGGAGCGGCCCAAAGTCCAAACGACAGACTTGGGCGCTCGGGCGCCATCACGTCACTGACAGCCGCGATTCACAGGGAGACAAGGTCGTCGGGTTCAGGGTGGACAGCTTGGCAGGGGACACTCTTCAGCCCCAGAGCAGACTAGGGTATCTTGCCGCTTTACGTGTGGTTTAAAGATAAAATGAGCTAAGAAGCCGAAGTTGGCTTGGAAGCAAAGACGGAGCTGTCTGATCAGCCCAGATCGTGGACTTCAGGCCACGCGGGGAGCCCAGCAGAACAAGAACTCCCTAACCACTAAATTCCCGTTTACTCGAGCACAGAGATGCTGGAAGAGGCAACAGTCGATTAGTGACAACAACGGGAGAATATACAACGTGAACGAGTGGCTAGCTTGACAATCTCTCTCCACGCCACTTTCCTCTCGTCGGGAAATAAGAAATCAAGAGCCGGGGACCGGGTGCGGTGGCTCACGCCTATCGTCCTGGCACTCTGGGAGGCTGAGACGGGCGGATTGCTCGAGGTCAGGAGTTCAAGACCAGCCTGAGTAAGAGACCCCGTCTCTACTAAAAATAGAAAGAAATTTATTGGCCAACTAAACATATAGAGAAAAAACAAATTAGCCGGGCATGGTGGCGCATGCCTGTAGTCCCAACTACTCTGGAGGCTGAGGCAGGAGGATCGCCTGAGCCCAGGAGTTTGTGGTTGCTGTGAGCTAGGATGATGCCACAGCACTCTAGCCCGGGCAACAGAGTGAGACTCTGTCTCCAAAAAAAAAATGAGCCGGGACCCACAGACCCCACCTCTAGACCCACCTGGGCATGTGGCTCGGAGCAGGGGCAGAGCAAAAGATGACGAGAGTTAGCCAATAAGAACTAAAAATCATTGTGATTGGTGGAAACAGACCCAGAGATGATAAGGATATTGAAGTTGGTGGATAAGAACTTTAAAGAATTGTTATTAATACAATAACAATTGTATTAATATTAATCACATTAATACATTAAGATATTTTAATACAGGTAGAAAATAAAAATGTGATTTAAGTGGGAATTAGAATCTATAAAAAGAAATTAAGTTGACACTAAAATTCTACACATAATATCTAAAATTAGGAAATCACTAGAAAGGTTTAAGAGCAGCCTGGACACAGTAGAATCACAAAGCCAAGATAAACCCACAGAAAATGGCCAACTGAAGGGGAAAGTCAGGGCACAAAAGAGAAAACAAACAGAAAAATGAAAAAGAATGGGGTTTAAGATAAACGTGAGATACAGTTAAAATGTCTAATGTATTTAATACATGTAACTGGAGCCCCAGAAAGAGAGGGGAGCAGAAGTGATATCTGACTAAATAATGGGGTCAAGAATTTTCCAAGTCTGGTGAAAGACATCACTTCAGATTCAAGCAGCCTGGCTGGCCCACAAAGTATAAAAAAACTAGAAAAACACACCTAGACACGTCATAGTGAAATTGTTGAACACCAAAGACAACGTCTTAAAAGAGGACAGGAATAAAGACAAATTGTCCCAGAGGGACCAGCCTGAGAGTGACGCTGGCTGTTCAGCGGAAGCTGATGAAACCGGAAGGCAGCGGAGTGACCTCCCCCGAGAGCCGAAAGTAAAAACCGACAGCTCGAGAGCTCCAGATTCCATGAATATGTCCTTCGAAAGTGAAGGCAAGGCAAGATGTTCTCAGACCAGCAAAAGTTGAGAGCATCCTTTGTCAGGGAACACACACCGCAAACAATTATACAGGAGTTTCCGTCTGGGAAGATTCCAGACGAGAGCAGGAAAGGGCAAGATATGAATAGATAGAAACGACTACCGACTGCTCAGAGGAACATTAAAAACCATTTCTTTTGGGGTTCATGACGTGTAAAAGTGAAATATATAACTGTAATAGAAGAAAGGGGGGTGATGTTGCTGTTATAAGATTCTTGTATTTTGGGTATGTAGCAAAATGACTAATTTATGATACAATGTAGCAATTAAATTACTACAGGATACATTTTAAAAGTTCTATTGAATCACTAATGGAATAATACTACATGGTATTTTTAAAAAGGGAGATAACCCCATTCAGGACTAGAGAGAGAGGGAGGGAAGGAGGAAGAAAGTTCAGAAAAGAGAACAAAACGCGAGTCACCAGCACCGGGAATGAAAGCCCCCAATGGTACGGACTCAAACAAACGGCCCCCACAGAAGATGGAGAAACAGCCGCGAGATTCGCACAGGAACATGCTGTGAGCCCCGGTTTCCGTGAGCCGCAGGGACAGGCGGAAGCAGTGCGCTGGCCGGGAAGGGGCTCGCATGTGTTCCACACCTTGATCTAAGCGGCGGTTATGCGGCGAACGCACAGGCCAAAGATCACTAAGCTTTTCCATCAGACTTGTGCCTTTACTCCGCAGAAGTTTTCCCAGAATGAACAGAAAAACATATCCTGATGCCCAGGCTTCACCCTCCAGAAATTCTGGTTCAATCGGTCTGGGTAAAGCCTGTACCTGAGACTTTTAGAAGCTCTCGATGTTCCCAAGCAGGTGTCTCGGCAGACGTCAGAGCCGGAGCCAGGAGGCAAGTGGCTCCTTGGGGGTCAGGGGTCTTACCTCTGAGGTCCCCCTTCGCCTGCACAGTGCAAGGCACACGCACGTGGCAATGGCTGCCACTGGGGAGCAGGGGTGCGGGCTGAGCTGGGTTAGGGTTAGGGTGTCTGGCTGTGGGTGGGCTGGAGCCGTGGGCAGCGCTCTCTGGCGAGACCCAGCCCAGCCTGGGAGCCGAACGGCTGCAGCTGCAGCTGGTCACACCGTTCGAGAAAACAGGCTCAGACCCAGACTCTGCGTGGGTCCGCGGAGACGACGGGCCTCGCACGTGGTCCTGGTCACTTACCTGCAGCAAAAGCCGTGGGCACGAGGGACGGGCTGCTCCCCACCCACACGCCAAAAATAGCACTTCGGGAGAAGCGGACCTTGTTTTTATAGCCATCCTTTTACGGGGCTTTAATCACGGCTGTATATTAGTGCTGTCTAGACAGCTGGGGCACCATAGATTTTTACGAGAAAGAAGAAATAGGGTTTTGCCTGTAATTCTTTGGATTTATAGAGTTTTTAATAACGGCCTGGGCTTGTGTTTTAGCAAACGCACTTGAGCGTGCAGTGGCTGCATGCTGACAACGTCTCTCCCAGACTCCTTGACAGCGCAGCGTGGAAGTGCCACGCAGCTGCCCCCTGGTCCCCAGCTCAGCCCTGTCCCCAGACAGTGTCACTAGCTCCGTGTGACTCGGCCGTCAGAGTCATGCCACTGGCAAAAAAAGAGAGACAGTTTTAATTCTTCCTTTCCAATCTGGTGCCTTTAATTTCTTTCTTTGGCCTTAATGTACTGACTTAAATGTCTCTTTGGGGAAAGATTTTTTAAAAAATAAAAGAGAAAACGTTCCCAACAAAATGGTAGCATTTCTGCCTGTTTACCTTAAAGTAAAGCGCCTCCCTCTCTCCCTCTCTCTAACACACACATGCGCACACACATGCACACACATATGTATATGCACACGCACATGCATGCACACATGCACATATATATGCACACACACAGGCAGCAGCCACAGGGGCACAACACAAAGGAACTCTGAAGAGACACACAAAAGGAACTAAAGAAAACCTCTAGTAAACAGCCAACTACAATAATTATCCTGGAGAATTAAGAGATGGAATCACACCTGTGCATGAGAGGGGAGCGCCAAGAGATTTGTGTTTCAGAGAACAAACGTTTTGAGAATTAAATGCACGATGACAGAAAGAAAAAAACTGAACAGAAAAGTTAGAAGAGAAAGTTGGGGACATTTCCTAGAAAGTAGAACAAAAAGCCAATGCTGGAGAGAAAAATAGGGAACCAGAGTCTCAAGTCAGAGGTCCACACCCGACTCGCAGAGCGCTGGAAGGAAGAGAGGGAAGAGAGCGATTTAGAGAACAGGGCAGTGGAGTCTCTCAGGCTGCGGGACACGGTTCCGGGGGAAGGGCTCCCAACACCTGCAGTGCTAGATACTCGAACATGCGTGTCACGGCATGCTCTGAGCTCAGAGATGAAACCCTGCAACCCCGGGGGCCAGGTGGGAAGGGGGCAGCTGAGCAGCCTGAGAAAGACAGTCGGGGCCCGAACGCTGAGGCGTCTCGACGGCAGCCTGCAGGTGAGGAGCCCGGGCGGAGGTGCCTGCGGATTCCTGATGGAGGTTCCGTCCCACCTGCAACTCCATATCCGGTTAAAACACCAGGTATGTGGCTAGAACAGACACGTTTCATACACAGGCCTCAAGAAATGCCTCTCCATCCCTCCTCGTTTCCCAGGAGGTTACTAGAAACATGTTCCATCTAGACACCCGCTTGGGGTCAGGGATGTGGGTGCCCACGTGTGGACCGTGGCAATGCCACATTTACTTCTCAGCTCCCGGTTTGCCCTTCTTGGCCATGTGTCCAGGGGAGGCTGCAACCTGTCCGGGAGGTTCCGTGTGGCCGCACAGCCAGAGGTGATCTTGCAAACCAGCGGCCCCAGGGAGCAGGGGCGTGTGGCTGTCCCTGGCGCACGGCCAGGCCACGTGGGAAGATCGCTGCACCCCACGGAGGTGTCTGGGGTCGCTGGCTCCGAGAAGCGTGGAGCAGAGGCACAGGGCACACGCCCCCGTGTCCTGGATTCCCCGGGACGGTCCATCCGCCAAGGGGTGAAGGGAACGGGTGCAACCCACCTCCCGGACCCTGAGCATTCTCTGCAACCTCGAAACACCTGCCTCTGAGAACACCGAACACCAGAGCCGGCCAGGGCAACCCGGGTCTCTGGAACTAGGAGGATGTGGCAGACGAAGGTGCTGACATTTGGCCACACGGACCTGCAACACTGGTGTTCTCAGCCTGAGAGCTGAATGTCCCAGAGGGTGCACGCAGGGTGTCCCAGAGGGTGCACAGAAGCCTCAGGGGGCCTGGGGCCACCGCGTCACCCGGGGCCGCCTGGTCTGGCCTCTGTCTGCAGTGAATTCTGCAACTCTGAGAGCCGTCCAGTTAAGAGAGGAGACTCCTGTCCTCAAAACACGGAGCCCTGCTTGGCTTCAGGGGTGACCTGGGAGGCTGACGGGGGAGCCTTTCACAACCCCTTTGGGGATGTGGGATGGAGAGTGCTGACTTCCACGTTTCTGCTCAGCCCACTTAGAAACGGCCGTGGCCGTGGCCCGTGTGGGCGGAGGGCGGTCAGGGTTCGCCTGCTCGTGGGTTCTGAACCGCAGCCTCCACGTTCGGGAGCCCACGCCTGGGGTGCCCAGAGCCCACGGGGAGGGTGCGGGGTGCGTGCGCGCAGAGAGCGGCCGGGAGAGAGGCCAGAGCCGCCAGCCCGCCCGCCCGCCCGCCCGCCCAGCCGGCCGGCCACCGGCCGCGCCCGCCACATACCAGCCTGCGGATCTCGCGCTCGCACTCCTTCTTGATGCGGCTGATCTCCTCCTGGTGCAGGTGGTACACGCTGCGGATCTCGGCGGCCTTGATCTTGTCGGCCTGCATCACCAGCGTCAGTGCCTCCTCCACCTGCCTCTTGGCGCCCTTGAGCTCCGAGATCTCCTGCTGCATCTTGACCTTCTCCACCTCGAAGCCCCGCTTGACCTCCTCCTTGGCCTCGGACAGGAGCACGGTCTTGACCTTGTCGGGGCCGCCCTCCCGCAGGGCGTGGAGCAGCGCCTGCAGCCGCTGGTTCTCGTTGTCCTTGATCTTGATGACCCTGAGCAGCTCGGCCTCGTGCTGCCGCAGAAGCGCCTCGCGCACGGCCTGCAGCTCCTTCATCTTCTCCTCGTGCAGCTTGCTCTTGAGCTCCGTGAGCAGCACCGCGTTCTTGTGCTGCTCGTGCTCACGCACCTGCCGCAGCTCCTGGTTCTTCTCGCGCTCCACCCGGCCCACCTGCAAGACAGCCGCGACACCGGGCTGGCGGGGGGGGGG